>JBBGZY010001111.1:690000-1270000 GCA_037952925.1 Lithobates clamitans | reverse complement strand
GACAGAACTGTGGCTAATTGTGAGGCATTGGCTTAGCACTGTCAGCCTACAACAGTAAGTGCCGTTACTGGCAGGATCTCCAGGTAAGAAGAATTTTTTAGAAAATATTCCCCAAAAATGATTCATTCCCTCTACAGACACATCAATGCCCCTTACACATGATAGGAATTTCCGATGGAAAATGTTTGATAGGAGCTTGTTGTCGGAAATTCCGACTGTGTGTAGGCTCAATCGGACATTTTCCATCGGAATTTCTGTCACACAAAATTTGAGAGCTGGTTCTCAAATTTTCCGACAACAAAATCCGTTGTCAGAAATTCTGGTCGTGTGTACACAATTCCAAAGCACAAAGTTCCACGCATGCTCGGAATCAAGCAGAAGAGCAGCACACTTCATTTTTCTCGGCTCGGTGTACGTTTTGTACGTCACCGCGTTCTTCATGTTCGGAATTTCCAACCAACTTTATGTGACCGTGTGTATGCAAGACAAGTTTGATCCAACATCCGACAGAAAAAAAACATGGATATTGTTGTCAGAAAATCCTATCGTGTGTACAGGACATTACATTAGCTTTTCCCTATAAGCTGTCAAAAATAAATACATGTAAAAAATTACATTGGCAGGTGGAAAATTACATATTACTTGAAGAGAATCTTTATTAATGCAGAACTTCATTCTATAAAACAGGGCGCTTTCCATTGCAATGTATATTTTTTCAGGTTTCTCCTAAATTAAAGCAAGGGTTTTGTATTTTACGCTATTGTGATTTAAACTCACTGCTGACTATATCTGAACGCAGGCCACTATTTGTTGCAACAGCTCATTGCAGGTTTAAGTCATGAATCTACCTATTAAATTAATAAGCTAAGGCTCATACAGCTGATCAGAACCAGATGTGCTGTCTTTATAGATGGCTTGCATCATTTAACAGGCAATATACTGTGTGGTTGGAAGCTGTCTAAAGACCTGGATAAAATCCTCAGAGTTTAAAAGACAAGGCAGCTGACATTAGACTTAAATGCAAAAATAAACCTGACACATCAATTTGAGCAATATAGTGCGCTTAAAAACGTATGTGCACTTCTATGTTCATTATTGGATAAAAGGATTAACATTAAAATTTTCTGTTATAAAGGCTGAGAAGAAAGAATAGCCAATTTTTTAAAAACACAATACATTGTTAAAGATTACATACTTTACATGACAATGATTTCATGACAATACAATACTAAGATTGAATACTATGACAAGCCAGTACTAAGATCCCATACTGTGACAATACGATACTAAGATCGCATACTATGACAAGCCAGTACTAAGATCCCATACTGTGACAATACAATACTAACATCCCATACTATGACAAGCCAGTACTAATTTCCCATACTAAGACATCTCAATACTAAGATCTCATTCTATGACAAGCTAATACTAAGATCCCATACTATGACAACCTAATACGAAGATCCTGTACTATGACAAGCCAATACTAAAATCCCATACTATGACAAGCCATTACTAAGATCCCATACTATGACAACCCAGTATTAAGATCCTATACTATGAAAGCCAATGCTAACATCCCATACTATGACAAACCAATACTAAGATCCCATACTATGACAAGCTGATACTAAAATTCCATACTATGACAGCTTAATATTAAGATCCAGTACTATGACAAGCCAATACTAAGATCCCATACTATGACAAGCCGATACTAAGATCCCATACTTTGACAACCTAATACGAAGATCCTGTACTATGACAAGCTATTACTAAGATCCCATACTAAGACATCTCAATACTAAGATCCCATTCTATGACAAGCCGATACTAAGACCCATACTATGACGACCTAATACGAAGATCCTATACTATGACAAGCCAATACTAAGATTCCATACTATGACAAGCCGATACTAAGATCCCATACTATGGCAACCTAATACAAAGATCCTATACTATGACAAACCAATACTAAGATTCCATACTATGACAAGCCAATACTAAGATCCCATACTATGACAAGCCAGTACTAAGATCCCATACTATGTCAAGCCAGTACTAAGATCCCATACTATGACAAGCCAGTACTAAGATCCCATACTATGACAACTTAATATTAAGATCCAATACTATGACAAGCCAATACTAAGATCCCATATTATGGCAAGTCAATACCAGTGGCGGCTGGTGAAGTTTTAGGATGGGGGGGCGCCAGACCCCGCCCTTCCTTTTTGACCCCTCCCACTTGGTAAAAATGGGCGTGGTTTCAGTGAAATAGTGGGCGTGGCTCTAAGGTGGTGTGGTTAGCGTCTGAGATGAAGGAGGGATGGAGGGAGAGGGAGAGAGGGACAGCAGGCCCAGATCCTATACAACAATAGAAATATGTGTATTCTATAAAGTTTAACAATCAGCAGATAAAGATACTCCAAACACCTGGTGTTAGCGCTTCAATCAACCCGGCACCTTGTTTGTTATGGTGTCAGGATGATTGAAGCGCATTGTTTCTATTGTTACATTGTAATATAAAATGAAATCATTCAACTCACCATAATGCAGAATCAGTGGGAGCCCCGAGTGTGTCACTAGCCACGTCGCCTACAACCAGATGCCATCAGGTGTCCCCAGCAGTCCGTCCTTACATGCAGCCTGTGTCACATCAAATGCAGCCTGTGTCACATCAAATGCAGCCTCTGTCACATCAAACGCAGCCTCTGTCACATCAAACACAGCCTCTGTCACATCAAACGCAGCCTCTGTCACATAAAATGCAGCCTCTGTCACATAAAATGCAGCCTCTGTCCCCCCAAATGCAGCCTCTGTCCCCCCCAAATACAGCCTCTGTCACATAAAATGCAGCCTCTGCCCCCCCCAAATACAGCCTCTGCCCCCCCCAATACAGCCTCTGTCTCCTTACATCAGAGTTGCCATCAGTGTCCCCACACAGCATGTGTCCCCCACAGCAGGTGTCCCCCATCAGAGCCCCCAACAGCAGGTGTCCCCTTTAGAGCCCCCCACAGCAGGTGTCCCCCACAGCAGGGTGTCTCCATCAGAGTCCCCCCACAGCAGGTGTCCCCATCAAAGTCCCCCCACAGCAGGTGTCCCCCATCAGAGCCCCCCACAGCAGGTGTCCCCCATCAGAGTCCCCCCACAGCAGGTGTCCCCCCATCAGATTCCCCCCACAGCAGGTGTCCCCCCACAGCAGGTGTCCCCCTAAACAGGAGTCCCCCATCAGAGTCCCCCCACAGCAGGTGTCCCCCTAAACAGGAGTCCCCCATCAGAGCCCCCCCACAGCAGGTGTCCCCATCAGAGTCCCCCCACAGCGGGTGTCCCCATCAGAGTCCCCCTACAGCAGGTGTCCCCCATCAGAGTCCCCTATCAGAGCCCCCCACCAGAGCCACCAACAGCAGGTGTCCCCCATCAAAGTCCCCCCACAGCAGGTGTCCCCCATCAGAGCCCCCCACAGCATGTGTCCCCCATCAGAGCCCCCCACAGCATGTGTCCCCCATCAGAGCCCCCCACAGCATGTGTCCCCCATCAGAGCCCCCCACAGCAGGTGTCCCCCATCAGAGCCCCCCACAGCAGGTGTCCCCCATCAGAGCCCCCCACAGCATGTGTCCCCCATCAGAGCCCCCCACAGCATGTGTCCCCCCCATTCTCCACACAGCGGTACTTACCTTCAGTCTCCTGCGGTGTCCTCTTCCTCACACTGGCAGCAGCATTCTTCCTGTTTCCTCTCTCGGGCACAATGAAAGAGAGAGGCAGGAATCTGAAGTGCCAAGTAGCTTCTGCCCGGCGCCTGTAGTATGTATTACTATGGCCGGGCGGAAGCTACTTGGCGCTTCAGAAAACGCCCCAAGGCGGGCTAAACGCCCGCAAATGCAGCGCCAAGTCTGCAATCTCGTGATTGCATAGACGTGGCGCTTCCTATAAGTGCACTGTGTCCGGCGTCGCACTGTATCTGGCGTCCGAACACAGTGCACTTAAGGACCTTTTTTTTTTCTTTTTTTTTTAAAGGGCCAGTAGTAAAAAAAAATTTATTTTTTTTTGACTTTTTTTTTTTTTACTTTTTTTTTTTTTTTGCTGCCTGGAGGGGGGGGGGGGGCTGCACCCAGGCGCCCCCTATGGACGGGCCGCCACTGGTCAATACTAAGATCCCATACTATGACAACTTAATATTAAGATCCAATACTATGACAAGCCAATACTAAGATACCATATTATGGCAAGTCAAAACTAAGATCCCATACTATGTCAAGCAAGTACTAAGATCCCATACTATGACAAGCCAGTACTAATATCCCATACTATGACAAGCCGATACTAAAATCCCATATTATGACAACCTAATACGATGATCCTGTACTATGACAAGCCAATACTAAAATCCCATACTATGACAAGCCAATACTAAGATCCCATACTATGACAAACCGATACTAAGATCCCATACTATGACAAGCCAATACTAATATCCCATACTATGACAAGCCGATACTAAAATCCCATACTTTGACAACTTAATTTTAAGATCTAATACTATGACAAGCCAATACTAAGATCTCATATTATGACAAACCGATACTAAGATCCCATACTATGACAAGCCGATACTAAGATCCCATACTTTGACAACCTAATACAAAGGTCCTATACTATGACAACCTAATACGAAAATCCTATACTATCACAAGCCAATACTAAGATCTCATACTATGGCAAGTAGGGATGAGCCGAACACCCCCCTGTTCGGTTCGCACCAGAACATGCGAACAGGAAAAAAGTTTGTTCGAACACGCGAACACCGTTAAAGTCTATGGGACACGAACATAAATAATCAAAAGTGCTAATTTTAAAAGCTTATATGCAAGTTATTGTCATAAAAAGTGTTTGGGGACTTGGGTCCTGCCCCAGAGGACATGGATCAATGCAAAAAAAAGTTTTAAAAATGGCCGTTTTTTTAGGAGTAGTGATTTTAATAATGCTTAAAGTCAAACAATAAAAGTGTAATATCCCTTTAAATTTCATAGCTGGGGGGTGTCTATAGTATGCCTGTAAAGGGGCGCATGTTTCCCGTGTTTAAAACAGTCTGACAGCAAAATGACATTTCAAAGGAAAAAAGCCATTTAAAACTACTCGCGACTATTGCATTGCCGGTCCAACAATACACATAAAAGTTCCTTGATAAAAACGGTTCCCCACAGGGGAACCCCGAACCAGAATAAAAAAAAATGACGTGGGGGTCCCCCTAAATTCCATACCAGGCCCTTCAGGTCTGGTATGGATATTAAGGGGAACCCTGGCCAAAATTAAAAACCCTTATCCAAGCACGCAACCTTGCAGGCCACAGGAAAAGAGGGGGGGATGAGAGAGCGCCCCCCCTCCTGAATAGTACCAGGCCACATGCCCTTAACATTGGGAGGGTGCTTTGGGGTAGCCCCCCAAAACACCTTGTCCCCATGTTGATGAGGACAAGGGCCTCATCCCCACAACCCTGGCCGGTGGTTGTGGGGGTCTGCGGGTGGGGGGCTTATCGGAATCTGGAAGCCCCCTCCAACAAGGGGACCCCCAGATCCTGGCCCCCCCTGTGTGAAATGGTAGGGGTGGTACCCCTACCATTTCACTAAAAAACTGGGAGGAGGAGGAGGAGGAGGAATGTTTAGGGGGACCCCACGCCTTTTTTTGGCGCGGGGTTCCCCTAAAATCAGGTCTGGTATGGAATTTAGGGGGACCCCCACGTCATTTTTTTTTAAATTTTGGTTCGGGGTTCCCCTGTGGGGAATTCCCATGCCGTTTTTATCAATGAACTTTATGTGTATTGTCGGACCAGCAATGCAATAGCCGCGAGTAGTTTTAAATGGCTTTTTTCCTTTGAAATGTCATTTTGCTGTCAGGCTGTTCTAAACACGGGAAACATGCGTCCCTTTACAGGCATACTATAGACACCCCCCAGCTACGAAATTTAAAGGGATATTACACTTTTATTGTTTGACTTTAAGCATTATTAAAATCACTGCTCCTGAAAAAACGGCTGTTTTTAAAACTTTTTTTTGCATTGATCCATGTCCCCTGGGGCAGGACCCAGGTCCCCAAACACTTTTTATGACAATAACTTGCATATAAGCCTTTAAAATTAGCACTTTTGATTTCTCTCATAGACTTTTAAAGGGTGTTCTGCGGCATTCGAATTTGCCGCGAACACCCCAAATTGTTCGCTGTTCGGCGAACTTGCGAACAGCCAATGTTCGAGTCGAACATGCCTTCGATTCGAACTCAAAGCTCATCCCTAATGACAAGCCAATACTTAGATCCCATACTATGACAAACCGATACTAAGATACTGTACTATGACAAGCCAATACTAAAATCCAGTACTATGACAATCCAATACTAAGATCCAATACTATGACAAGTCAATACTAAGATCCCATACTATGACAGGCCTGTACTAAGATCCCATACTATGACAACCTAATATTAAGATCCTATACTATGACAAGCCAATGCTAAGAATCCATACTATGACAAACCGATATTAAGATCCCATACTATGACAACTTAATATTACGATCCTATACTATGACAACCTAATACGAAGATCTTATACTATGACAAGCCAATACTAAGATCCCATACTATGACAAGCCGATATTAAGATCCCATACTATGACAACTTAATATTACGATCCTATACTATGACAACCTAATACGAAGATCTTATACTATGACAAGCCAATACTAAGATCCCATACTATGACAAGACAATACTAAGATCCCATACTATGACAAACCGATACTAAGATCCCATACTATGACAAGCCAATACTAATATCCCATACTATGACAAGCCGATACTAAAATCCCATACTTTGACAACTTAATTTTAAGATCTAATACTATGACAAGCCAATACTAAGATCTCATATTATGACAAACCGATACTAGATCCCATACTATGACAAGCCGATACTAAGATCCCATACTTTGACAACCTAATACAAAAATTGCAGGTTAGCTGGACAACTGATGGTCAGAAAATAGAATTAATATGCCTAACAAAAATAAAATTAGCGTACCTAATCAACAATAGTTCTTGATACATTTAGCCAACTATGACAACACAGTACTAATATCCCATACTATGACAAGCAAAAACTAAGATCCTATTCTATGACTAGCTGATACTAAGATCCCATTCTATGACCAGCCGATACTAAGATACCATACTGTGACAAGCCAATACTAAGATCCCATACTATGACAAGCCAATATAAATCAATACAAAGATCCCATACTATGACAAGCCAACACTAAGATCCCATACTTTGACAAGCTGATACTAAGATCCCATACTATGACAAGCCACAACTAAGATCCCATACTATGACAACCTAATACTAAGATCTCATTATATTACAAGCCAATACTAAGATACCATATTATTACAAGCCAATACTAAGATCCCATACTATGGCAAGCCAATACTAAGATCCCATACTATGACAAGCAAATACTAAGATAACATATGGCAAGCAAGTACTAAGATCCATTACTATGACAAGCCAATTTAATTATTATTTAAGTAAAGGAATAAGAAGTAAACACAGACCCGATTGCAGGTTAGCTGGACAACTGATGGTCAGACAATAGAACCAATATGCCTAACAAAACGTGAATTGGCATGCCTAATGAACAATAGTTCTTGATGGATCTAGATAACTATGACAACCTAGTACTAAGACACCATACTATGATAAGCCAATGCTAAGATCCTATACTATGACAACCAATGTTAAGATCCCATACTATGACAAGCCAATACTAAGATCTCATACTATGGCAATCCAGTACTAAGATCCCATACTATGACAAGCCAGTTCTAAGATCCATTATTATGACAAGCCAATTTGAGCATTATTTAAAGTGGAACTTCACTCGTCCAATCAACATTGATTTTTTTGTAATCCTCATGCTGCTAGCATTAGTTAATAGATAGTAAAATATATCATATTTATTTGTTCTAAACTTGTTTTTTACATTTCTTCAGTCTCTTCCTGTTTTTTTTTTTTTTGCTTAGGCAAATGATGTCATACATCCCTGGAGTCTTCATGAGGGGGGGTTCTAAGCTAAACACACTCTCCGGCATGCACGTCCGAGCTAAAGGCAGATGGATTCCAGGAAGTAAATGCTACATGAATCATCTGCACTTAAGATGGTCATGGCCAGAAATGCTAAGGGGTGTTTTTCAAAGTGATTTCTCAACAAAATAAAGAATAGAGACACGGGTGGATGGGGACACCTCCTGAAACCGTTGCCAGGCTCTGTGTGAGAAATCCAGCAGAGGTTTGAGTAAACCCATCCATGTCCTTCCCAGTCCAGCCCAGCACTACCCCCATCCCTCTGCAGAATGTGCATTTTAGCAGGGAAGCTGGTGGTGAGAGGTAAGCCATTGCAAAGCTAGCACAGTGGCTTGCCTCTCAGAACCAGCTTCCCTGCTAAACTGCTATTCCAGCTGTTTACCAAACTCTGCAGAATTACATGGTCCCAGTGGATCCTTCTCTGAGCTTTATTTTCTCTTATACAGAGTGAGTGCAATTTGTGATTAACCCTTTAGTTCCTATCAATCTTCTACACTTAGATGGTTTGTTTTTATTGTTGGTGCATTAGGTGATTCCCCCCTGTATTAAATTGTATTGTAATTGTACCGTCTGCCCTAATGTTGTAAAGCGCTGCGTAAACTGTCGGTGCTATATAAATCCTGTATAATAATAATAATATAAAGCTGAGACCACCAATATAGTGACTTTTTATTATCCAATCTCACTACACTCACACTACCAATCTGTATCATGTGGAGTTTTCTGCTTGCTGTGCATTCATACTCACACTACAAGGTGGAATCATGTGGAGTTTTCTGCTTGTGATGCGTTACACTCACACTACAAGGCAGAATCATGTGAAGTTTTCTGCTCGCTGAGCGTTACATTCACACTACAAGTTAGAATCATGTGGAGCACTTTCAGCTACACTGACAGTTCCCCATGCCTCCAGCTCCCTTCTTTTGAGGTAGTTTTGATTTAAAGCCCTGCACACCTATAATCTATATGTACACTGAACCTCCCAGCCCTCCTGTGTAAATGGTTCTTTATTTCTTCATTTTTCTCATGAATCAATATGCACAATGCATCCTTATTTATGAGAGAGCTCTGAACAGGGCACCCATGATCAGCTACCATTGACTACACAGGAACGGGGTCACTTCCTGGAAGTGATGTCACTAGCCATCAGTAACCATACCCACTGGCTACTCAGAAAGGAGAGGGATTGAAGTCATGTGACAGGTATTGGATATTGCACAATAAAGGTATAAATATAAAAAATGTCTGCTGCGCTAAATAAGTCTTAAAATCACATAAAAATAATAAATTCAATAATAAATTCAGCACAATATCGATGAACAACAATAAAGCAATATATAAAATAGGTGCATTGTTAGAAAAATAATCCATAGACCCTCCATTCATCAGGGGTGGATAATGATCATATAGTCCATAGGGTATAGTAAAAGAGTGTGGTCACACAATCCATAGGATATAGTAAAGAAATGTGGAGAAAGAATTAACCACCACTGGCACCCAGACACACTGGGGGTCATTTACTATAGCGCCAAAAATTCTCCTGCAGTACCAAAAAATAACTCTCAAAAAAGGCCAGAAAGACTTCAACTCTCAGAAAGTCAGCGCTAATGCAAATGGAAAGCAGCGCTATTGCAGCAATAATGGCTGTCAGATCACATATGCTGGAATAGTGGAAGTCAATGGGGCTCGCACCTGCGAAATCCAAAGTTCTCACTGAAGGCTTATATGCAAGTTCTTTGCCATAAAAAGTGTTTGGAGACTTGGGTCCTGCCCCAGATGACATGGATCAATGGCAATTTTTTTAAAAAAACATCCGTTTTTCGGGAGCAGTGATTTTAATATTGCTTTGAGTGAAACAATAAAAGTGTAATTTTCCTTTAAATTTCGTACCTGGGCAGTGTCTATAGCATGCCTGTAAAGGGGCACATGTTTCCAGTGTTTAGAACAGTCTGACAGCAAAATGACATTTCAAAAGGAAAAAAAGTCATTTAAAACTACTCGCCGCTATTAATGAATTGCCGGTCCGACAATACACATAAAAGTTCATTGATAAAAACGGCATGGGAATTTCCCACAGGGGAACCCCAAACCAAAATTAAAAAAAAAATGACGTGGGGGGTCCCCCTAAATGCCATACCAGACCCTTCAGGTCTGGTATGGATTTTAAGGGGAACCCCGCACCAAAAAAAAAAAAAAAAATGGCGTGTGGTCTCCCCAAAAATCCATACCAGACCCTTATCCCTGCACGCAACCTGGCAGGCCGCAGGAAAAGAGGGGGGGACGAGAGAGCGCCCCCCCTCCTGAACCGTACCAGGCCACATGCCCTCAACATTGGGAGGGTGCTTTGGGGTAGCCCCCCAAAACACCTTGTCCCCATGTTGATGGGGACAAGGGCCTCATCCCCACAACCCTTGCCCGGTGGTTGTGGGGGTCTGCGGGCGGGGGGCTTATCGGAATCTGGAAGCCCCCTACCATTTCACAAAAAAACTGTCAAAAATGTTAAAAATGACAAGAGACAGTTTTTGACAATTCCTTTATTTAAATGCTTCTTCTTTCTTCTATCTTCTTTCTTCTATCTTCCTTCAGTTTCTTCCTCCATCTTCTTCTTCTGGTTCTTCTGGTTCTTACTCCAGTGTTCTCGTCCGGCATCTCCTCTGCGGCATCTTCTTCTCTTCCTTTTTTTCTGGGGGTCCCCTTGTTAAAGGGGGCTTCCAGATTCCGATAAGCCTCCCGCCCGCAGACCCCCACAACCACCAAGCAAGGGTTGTGGGGATGAGACCCTTGTCCCCATCAACATGGGTACAAGGTGTTTTGGGGGCTACCCCAAAGCACCCTCCCAATGTTGAGGGCATGTGGCCTGGTATGGTTCAGGAGGGGGGCCGCTCTCTCGTCCCCCCTCTTTTCCTGCGGCCTGCCAGGTTGCGTGCTCGGATAAGGGTCTGGTATGGATTTTTGGGGGGCCCCACTTCATTTTTTTTCTAATTTTGGCATGGGGTTCCCCTTAAAATCCATACCAGACCTGAATGGTCTGGTATAGATTTTGAGGGGGACCCCACGCCATTTTTTAAAAAAATTTGGCTGGGGTTCCCCTTAATATCCATACCAGACCTGAAGGGCCTGGTATGGAATTTAGGGGGACCCCCACGCCATTTTTTTAAAAAATTTTGGTTCAGGGGTTCCCCTGTGGGGAATTCCCATGCTGTTTTTATCAATGAACTTTTATGTGTATTGTCGGGCCGGCAATTCATTATTATTATGTCATTTTGCTGTCAGACTGTTCTAAACACTCGAACATGCGCCCCTGTACAGGCATACTATAGACACCCCCCAGGTACAAAATTTAAAGGAATATTACACTTTTATTGTTTCACTTTAAGCATTATTAAAATCACTGCTCCCGAAAAAACAGCCATTTTTAAAACTTTTTTGCATTGATACATGTCCCCTGGGGCAGGACCCAGATCCCCAAACACTTTTTATGACAATAACTTGCATATTAACTTTTAAAATTAGCACTTTTGATTATTCATGTTCGTGTCCCATAGACTTTAACCACTTGCCTACCAGGCCAATTATGACATTTCTCTCCTACATGTAAAAATCATAATTTTTGGGCTAGAAAATTACATAGAACCCCCAAACATTATATATGTTTTTTTAGCAGAGACCCTAGAGAATACAATAGCGGTCATTGCAACTTTTTATCTAGCACGGTATTTGCGCAGCAATTTTTCAAATGCGTTTTTTTAGGAAAAAAAACAGATTTGGGCTTTAAAAAAAAAACAAGAAAGTTAGCCCAATTTTTTGCATAATGTGAAAGATGAATTTACACCAAGTAAATAGATACCCAACATGTCACGCTTCAAAATTGCACACGCTCGTGGAATGGCGCCAAACTTTGCTATTTAAAAATCCCCTTAGGCGACGCTTTAAAACTTTTTACTGGTTACATGTTTTGAGTTACAGAGGAGGTCTAGGACCAAAATTATTGCACTCGCGCTAACGTTCACGGCGATACCTCACATGTGTGGTTTGAACACTGTTTTCATATGTGGGCGGGACTTATGTATGCGTTCGCTTCTGCATGCGAGCTCACGGGGACAGGGGCACTTTAAAAACTTTTTTGTTTTTTTTATTGTTAATTTTACTTTTTTTATTTTAGCTTGACACTTTTTTCCCCCAAATTTTTTTGATCACTTTTGTTTCTATTACAAGGAATTTAAACATCCCTTGTAATAGGAATAAGCATGACAGGTGCTCATTACAGTGAGATGTAGAGCCAATAAGACCCCACATCTCACCTCTAGGCTTAGAAGCCTGAACAAAAAAAACCCACGATCTTCGCTTCCCAGCCGAAGCCGTGCCGTTTTTTTTAATACAGAGGCCAGGCGTGACATCATAACATCACGCCCGGCCTCCAAACGATCATAAAGACTCCAGCGACCATCTGGTCCGCCGGAAATCTCTATGCTAAACATCCGGGGCTGGCGGATCCTGTCACCGACTCACCGATCATAGCGGTGAATCGGTACAAGCACCGGAGGGTGGCGGGAGGGGGGGGGACGACGTCCCCTCTCGCCTCCCGTAAGAACGTTCAAGCGGCGGAACACTCTTTTGATCGCTGCTGCAAATATTTGATCGCAACCACTATTAGAATTTTATTATTTTTGTTTATTTTTCCAGATATCCAAATTTGTATTTCTACTTATTGATCACCTTTAAATGTCATAAGAAATGGTGTCCCTGGGTTAGCAGCGGGAGGAAATCGTTCAGCTGAAATCACACACTTTCATTCCCGCATATCAGTCCCGACTGCAGGGGGAATTTCAGAGACATCTGTGCAGGTTTCTGCACTGATATCAATACAAATTGCACCCCAAAGTCGCACCAATTAAAACCAGTGCAATTGTCACCGCTTTGACATGTCAAATCGCACCAATGTGAACTAAAGCTGACACATACAACACTGCCTATCCACCAGCTGAATTCATTACCTGCAATTCTCCACAACTGTTATATATAAAGATTCCACCTTTATCATTAACTTGCAGGTGTGCAGAAGCCTAGGTTTACATTGGAGCGATTTGTCATGCAATTTGATAGATCAAATTGCATGACTATTGGCAGCAATGGCACTGTTCCAATCGCTGCAACATTTTTTTTGTGGCACCGCACCAATTTGCTAAAGTAGTTCCTGCACTACTTTTGCCGATTTCAGGTGCGACTTTAAGAGACATTTGTGTATGAAGCCACATGGATGTCTATCAAGTAGCACCTGAAATCACGCTGACCTTGCTACTTTGAAATCATGCTACTTCAAGTGAAGTAGCGCGATTTCAAAGTAGCATCAATGTGAACCAGGGCAAAGAGATTAGTTTTTTGGCGCACAAATACATATTGAAATAAGAGATATTGCACTTTCCCAAAACCACCACCCACAAAAACTAAAGAGAAAAAAGTAGAAGAAAAAAAAAACCAAACAAAAACAAAACACCACAAAGCTCAATAATGTACTTTTATTTTACCAGCAGAAAAACAAAAAACTGAAAATTTACATTCATTTACTAGCTTCAAAAAAATTTGGACAGGATATATGGTGCTACATTTAGCAATGGGATTTTAAGGGCCCTGCTCATAGGAGCTTACAATCTAAAATTTGACAAAACTTTAGAGCAGACGCAGCTTTAATTTCAGTGTATAACGGGCAACACATCACATTTTTATCTGCAAGATTATAAAAACATACTTAACAGTCATTCTTAAAAGCATTCCAACACTTCCTATTACTAAAAAGTCCAACATACACCCTGCTCGTAGTCGGGATACTACCTACTACACATGATTCCATGCCACATTGTTGAGAATTTCATTTCAATCATTCCGGCACACCCATACACAGACCGATCTCATTTCACTATTAACCACCGCGGTCGGCAGATACAAGCACCAAGGCATCATCTCAGTTTAGTCAATTCTAATTGACTTATTTGGACAAAAAACTTCTCTGCAAAACACACCATACATACATATACATGTCATTTCATCCACTTCTGTGGTTCATTATATTCCAGTTTACTTTTTAACACTTAATGGCATTCACATCTTTGTTTCTACCACACGGTTTTTGTTCCTTGTTACACCCTTATTGTTATATGTGATTACACATTCGAGCATTAATTTTTACTAACGTAGCATACATATATCATTACGAATATGCATATTTTACATATACTCATCATACACACTATTTGCCCATACATTTTTACTTTTTCATCCCATATATGTATATATACTGTATATATATATATATATATATATATATAATATATATTTTTTTTTTTTTTCATTCTTTTGCATCCTTTGCACTTTGTTCACATATAATTGTGTTTTTACATCTCATCCCAATACATTCACATCAATATTTAATCACGTCCCTCTGCACATATAACTACAAAAATAAATAGATAAATAAACAAATAAAAAAAAAAATATTTATTTTTTGTTCATATACACATAAATGTATATTCATGTTCACATTTTTAATTCCTATTGATTTAAATGTCACTATTTTAAAAAGTTTTTTCTTATTGGATAGCACACTGATTGGTCAGCAGATGCCGAGATTTCACAAAATTGGCTCTCAGCTGACACTTATTCTTTGTTTAATCAGGTGGTCATGTGGTATCCTTTTAAGATATATAAGAGTCAGTCATTCTAACAGTTGCCAGCTATGAGTAAGCACACAGCTACAAGTGTGAAACGCGTCAGCTGATCCTGTACTTTCTGCATGATGGTCTTGTATTTCTGATGATCCCATCTTTATAATAAAGACAAGTTTTCAACTTCATCCAGTGTGCGGCATCCAGATCTTCTTATTTAAAGCATTCCAACATAATATTAAAAGACTTATTCAAAACACCCACCACCAGCCAGCAATCCACACATACATACATTGGTGACCATGTTCTGCTGGAAGCTGCATTTCGGTGTACATGATTAAACGAGATCAAAAAGAGTAGGTCAGCAGATGCTTCCAAACGATATTTGCATGATCAGACAATGAAAAAAGTATCCCAAACAGGAGGGGATAGAGAAAAGCAGGGCTAAACGGAAGAGCAACGACCTGATGTAGTTATCAAAAATGAAAATTTATTGGCATAAACACATGTGACAGGTAACAGGGTAAAGACCCAATATGGTACTGTATCTAATAAAATATCGCCGACCACCTGTGGAGGTTGGTCTGTCGCGACCACAGGCAGGGGGAACAGGACAACATGAAACAAATACATAAAACAAAAACAGCATCCGGACGTACAATGAATTGGTGTCAGCCTTGCTATCCGCTGAGGGACATGAATTAGCACTTGCTGAGTAGGACTACAATGCTGGCATCAGTCCCAGAAGTGGATGGGCTCAATGGAGGAGGATGGAAGGCGGGGAACTGTGGAGAGGGCCGTGGAGGTCCGTAGAGCAGCAGGGAAGCTGTAGGTGGGTACCAGTTAGTGTCCGTGTCTCACTGATGTCTACAGGGCAACCTGACCGGGCAGACAGGAGTAAGGGGGCAGAGTTACCAAAATTCGGTGCTGTGTGGAAGTGCGTCACCAGTACCGCAATAGTGTGAAGATGACCGGTAATGTGGAGTGCCCTGGACAGGAAGTATTCACATGAAGCCAGAAGCAATACACAGTTTGTGAAGACACCGAACTATATCAAAGCTGATAAAAAGCCATGGTACATTACCATCCCGGAGGGATGCCATCATACACTTCAGGGGCTGACATCTTCCCGAGAAGATATCCTGCCATCAGGAGGTCCCATCACCGCTGCGCGGTATACATATGAAAGTCCTTGCGCTGTATGAAAAGTGCACTTAAGTTGGCATTCATGAGGAAGCATCTGTGGAGTAGCTATCCAGGTATGCAGTCTCATCCATGTCCTCTCTGTTCTCCGTCAAAACCATGCGATCACATGATCGGTATCCTCCTGTAGAGTCACGTGCCCATCAACACCAATAGGGAGTAGTCTCAGACCGTGGCGTCCGGGTGGAAATGATGTCAACGCGTTTCACATTTGGGGGTTTGTAGCTTCGTCTGGACGTGATAGGTGGTTCCCGAGGACTTCTTTTAAAATGACGTTCCTGCCTCGGATACACCCACCTAGAATAATTGATGACAGAAAGGAGGGGCTATCCCTGTGCTGTAGACTGACCGGACTGCTGTGATCTGCTTAGCATTACTCGTCCAAGAATGTATTAGCTGTATTAGATCACTTTCATTCTGTGTGGCTCAGTTCCAAACATATAACTGGTATAGGATGCTTGGAAACCCAGGCATGGTATTAAAAGGAAGTAAAATGAAAAATAGTGATTGGCATCAGTAAACTGACAACATCCATTGTATATGAAGTGTATGACGGCATCCCTCTGGGATGGTAATGTACCATGGCTTTTTATCAGCTTTGATATAGTTCGGTGTCTTCACAAACTGTGTATTGCTTCCGGCTTCATGTGAATACTTCCTGTCCAGGGCACTCCACATTACCGGTCATCTTCACACTATTGCGGTACTGGTGACGCACTTCCACACAGCACCAAATCTTGGTAACTCTGCCCCCTTACTCCAGTCTGCCCGGTCAGGTTGCCCTGTAGACATCAGTGAGACACGGACACTAACTGGTACCCACCTACAGCTTCCCTGCTGCTCTACGGACCTCCACAGCCCTCTCCACAGTTCCCCACCTTCCATCCCCCTCCCTCAAGCCCATCCACCTCTGGGATTGATGCCAGCCTTATAGTCCTACTCAGCAATTGCTAATTCATGTCCCTCAGTGGATAGCAAGGCTGACACCAATTCATTGTGTGCCCGGACGCTGTTTTTGTTTTATGTATTTGTTTCATGTTGTCCTGTTCCCCCTGTCTGTGGTCGCGACAGACCAACCTCCACAGGTGGTTGGCGATATTTTATTAGATACAGTACCATATTGGGTCTTTACCCTGTTACCTGTCACATGTGTTTATGCCAATAAATTTTCATTTTTGATAACTACATCAGGTTGTTGCTCTTCCATTTAGCCCTGCTTTTCTCTATCCCCTCCTGTTTGGGATACTTTTTTCACTGCCTTATTTTGGTGTTGGAGTGCAATTTCTGTAATCTTTTCAGGCATACATCGCTCACACAGGAGTCAAGCCTCTTTTTTCTTAAATATTTTTGCAGGATCAGACAGGAACAATACACACACAACATTGACAGCATGGTCACATAAACCCACTTTTGATTGAAAAAATGCACAAGAATTTCATCTAATCTCCCAATATCATTCCTTCTCCCCCACAAATCACAGCAAAAAACCTAACCTTCTCAGGCCAAATGAACCCCCCTACTGCAGGCCTTTATATAAGAGAGGTTGTATTGTTAGCACACTGACACACCCAATAGAAGTACACACCCACCAGTATCTTTCAATTTATCACTTCATGTATGTCTAAAGTGATTGCACCTGATGAACAGGAACACATAATACTATTCGCAACTGTGTTAGCCCTCGGCTATGTGCATCAAATCTCCAACTACAGGACAAAGATCAAAGTCCATTTGCATCCACATAAACAAAGCAACAGTTTTCTAAGCATATGTACCTGTGCAGTGTAAACCCTAAAATTTGAAATGTCCAAGTCCCTGGGCATGATTAGTGCTAACAAACATTAACATCAGTCCCTGGCTGCAATGAGCTTCCAATCTAAAGTCCAAAATTAACTTTCTTACATTAGAACCTATTTCGACAGGAAACAAATAAAATGCCGGCATGTCTTTGGATTGTGGTGAGAAACCCACACAGGGAGAACATATAAACTTCAACACAAGGATTAGCATGTTGGGCAATTGAACCAACATCCCAGGTGCTGCTAGACAGAACTGCTACCCACTTATCCACCAGGCAGCCCCACACATGTTCTCTGCATCTCTATGGTGCGAACCAGCCCTAAGTCCATAGCCATGCTCAGTGTCACAAGCAATATACAATATATTGGCCTAAGTAATGGGACGCCTGCCTTTAAACACACATGAACTATAATGGCATCCCAGTATTAGTATTGGGTTCAAAACTCATTTGGCCCACCCTTTGCAGCTATAACAGCTTCAACTCTTTTTGTCCACAAGGTTTAGGAGTGTGTCTATGGGAATGTTTGACCATTCTTCCAAGTGCATTTGTGAGGTCAGGCACTGATGTTGGAGGAGAAGGCCTGACCTACAGTCTTCTCTCTAATTGATCCCCAAGGTGTTCTGTTGTGTTGAGGTCAGGACTCTGTCCAGGCCAGTCAAGTTCCTCCACCCCAAACTCCCTCATCCATATCTTTATGGACCTTGCTTTGTGCACTGGTCCAAATGATTTGGTGGAGGGGGAATTATGATGTGTGGTTGTTTTTCAGGGGTTGGGCTTGGCCTCTTAGTTCCAGTTAAGGGAACTCTTAAGGCGTCAGCATACCAAGACATTTTGGACAATTTCATGCTCCCAACTTTGTGGGAACAGTTTGGGGAAAGCCCCTTCTTGTTCCAACATGACTGCACACCAGTGCACAAAGCAAGGTCCATAAAGACATGGATGAGCAAGTTTGGGGTGGAGAAACTTGACTGGCCTGCACAGAGTCCTGGCCTCAACCCGATAGAACACCCTTTGGCTGAATTAGAGTAGAGACTGCGAGCCAGGCCTTCTCATCCAACATCAGTGCCTGGCCTCACAAATGCACTTCTGGAAGAATGATCAAACATTCCCATAGACACACTAAACCTTGTGGACAGCCTCCCCAGAAGCTGTTCTAGCGGCAAAGGGTGGGCCAAATAAAATTTTAACCCTATGGACTAAGACTGGGCTGCCATTAAAGTTCATGTGTGTGTAAAGGCTGGAAAAGACTTAAATGGTGGTGGAACCCTCCTACACATAAATACTACATTTAGACATAGTTATAGGACCTGGGTGATGGGACAACTTCTCTACATGAAGCAACATGGTTGGGATTTGAACCCAGACCCTCAGAGATACTAAGCAGAAGTTCTAACCTCTAAGCCACATGTGAGACCCTCCTACACATAACTACACATAAAACACATAAAAACACATAAATACTGCATTTCTTTGGACATACAGGTGATGGAATTACATTACTCAAGAGTTATTCTTCTTGATTTATTCTGTGATATTTGGTGTTTTTTTGTGGGTGAGAGTAGAATATTACCCTCAATTTTTTGGGAATCACATTTTGATTTCTTATGTTGGTACACATATCACATTTTTTGGGCTCAAATTATGAATATTTGGAAATAATAAAAAGCACAAAAAATTGTGATTCATTTTAAATTTGCATCGGCAATGGTATTGTGTGTGGATTGTAAAGACACCTGTGTGAGTTTGGGGTAAAGATTGTTGTGAGATGGAGAGTAAAGTGAAATTGACAGAGAAAAATATATTTTACCAAAACATCAAAACATTCCACATTCTAGCAGTCTTAAAATAAAAATATTTTAAGTAGAAGCAACAATGTTGCAAAGGAAAATTTATTTCACAGAAAGATACATTTCATCTCAACATTAAAAGTTTTTTTTTGTGAAAGTTAGAATTGTTCCATTAGAATCAATGGCTAATACTTCATTTGGACTAAAATAGAGCAGATTTTCATAAAAAAAAATGCTCTCTAATTAGCTCTCATTTTGGTATTTACTATAGCGCCAGGTAAAAAAAGACACTTGAGTTAAAATGAGAGTTATTTTCAGGTCTGAGCATGCTCAGTTGTGTTGGCACCTAGTTGTCCAAAACGGGGAATTTTTCACTTCTCTTTTAAAGATATTTCAGTGTAGAAATCACTTTTTCACACAGTTTAAAAGCAGATTATCTTTAAATAATATACTGCATATTTCAGTACCATTTAGGTAATTATATCATACTCTAAACATTATTTCCATGTGCACTACTCTAGGTTTTAGCAGAGTAAGGGTTTGGGCGCTATTTGGTTTCAGGGAACTATAGTAAATTCGATTTTGGGAGTATTTTCTCACCAGCACTATAGTGAATACCGTTTTAGCGCTAATTAGCGCTAAATCGCGGTAATTAGCGCTGCAGCTCTATAGTAAATGACCCCCACTATCTTCTGTGTCAGATTTCTCCCTTCTGCCTCCTCAACTCAGAGGCCAGTAAATCCTGCACAATATGGAGAAACACTGTGAAAACTATTACATTCAAATAGGATGGCTCTCTTTATTTGTCCAATGCAATTAAGGCAGATGAGGAAAAAGGATAATAAAAAGGTAAAAGGGTATTCCTTGTAATGCAGATGTCTTCAGCTAGCCTCTTTGTGTTGTAAATAAAGTAATCCTGGATGACAAAGTGTAGGAAATTTGGCAGAACTTTGGTTTATCCTTGTTGTATTATGACTTCCTTCTTTTGTAATCCTAAAGGTGTTATCCTATATGACTACTAGAATCAATAATGTGAACTGAGCATAGGTGTCTGCTTTCAGTGTTTGTTATAACATAGGATTTACTTCTGTGGGACTACAAGTACCACCAGCTGAACTGTGTGAATGATGTCTGAAAGCAGTGTCCTTTGACGGGGAGGAGCTTGGTACCTGCAATCTATGGGTAATCAATTGAGACATACAAATAGGCAGTTCCCAGATGATCCCAAGGTGATCTTGGGAATGCCGCCATCATATACACTAGAAGGCTAAGCACTAGGCAGGTGAAGTGCTTGGATCACACAAGACTGGCTGATATCGGTACCTTTGAATATCTTATTTATTTATACTCCTTCCCCTCTCGGGTCTACATAATCACTATTTAATATAGCTATTAGATTCTCCCACTATTGAAAATTCAAGGCTTTATCAACACCCTAATACTTATACTTAACACCTCAATAATAATTCTTACTCTGTTTAGCTTAACTAAGACATAGATTCTTTCACCCAATAGGTACACTATGCACATTTTTTATAGTACACATAACCATACAATACAGTTTTATTACTTTATTATTTATATTATGTTTTTTCACATTATCTTTTCAGTGTTTGCACCACGTTTGTCAACATTCCCACATTTTTTCGTATCATTGCATGCCACACACCCAGCACACTCACTCTTACACTCTCACTTAATGGGCTACAAACACCCCATTCATAGTAATTAATCCTTCTCTTTGTAATTTTACATTTATTCATTTTTTAATTTTTCAGTCGAAACTAATCAAACTACAAACCAATTTAAACAATACTTAAATGTTATGATAAAATTATTAGGTTTAACCAATATAAATTAAATATTTGTTCCAGTACGGGCCAGTCGGTAGTCGCATATGCTTTAGAAACTTATAGAATATCTTAATACTAATACTCAATACCCAACTGCAGGTGCCTTGCCCCCTGTCCTCCCTTCCAGGACCAAGCGCGTGGCCCCTTGCAAGTCTGATGGACTGTGGGTCCGCCTGAGGGCGCGGAGGGAATATGCGTGGTCATTGGAATCCTTGATTTCGTATGCTTTTAACAAATCTGGTTTGTGTGATGCATCTCCATCATGTCATTCACTCAATGGTAATTACACCTCCCCTTATATGGAGAGATATTTTTTTGTACAGTTTGAAATGGTATAATGATGTTTTATATACTGACCAAATTTTTAATCTTAATCCTACTTCTTTTGATACATTTCCCTAGAATCTAAACCCCCCTGAAGAAGACCAGAATGGGTCGAAATGCATTGGGGTATTCATGTGGATAACAATGTTGTTAATGCTGTATATGTAATTGTCATATTATATTCTTCTGGGGGCATCCTTGCCATGAATAGTGTAATATGTTGTTGTTCGCTCACCCAACCAGAGTATGTATTTTTAATAAACCTATTGCACATTCAAATATATCTCTCATTTGTGATCTACTCTATTAATACTAATGTTTTGCTGCTTTAACCCCCCCCCCCCCCCCGGGGAAAACTCTTTGCATTCTTTGGAATTTATTTTGGGTTGTGCAGCTTCGGGTACTCTAATATATGTGTTTTTCCATTTTGAAAGCAGTGTCCTTAACTATAACATGGGCTGTGCCCGCTCACCAATCTGGAACTCAGATGAGTTTGGCAACTATGCAGATGATGAGAATACTCCAGCCGGAACTCTCTCTCTGTATCCTGGCTCTGGGTAATGGCGTCCACTGCGCCACGCTTAAGCCCACTGGGATCTGAATTGCAGGTGTCTCTGGATGACCTGGAACCCCCTTCAGTCCACTGCATGGGAGAAGCGATGCTGTCCGCAGAGATCCCTCTGGGTGTAGCTATCCGGCTCCCCACTGTGTAGGCCGCAAATCATCAGCAACTCCCTGTCGCACAGACCTCCTGCTGGCAGAGTCAAACGGCATCCAGAAAGGCTGATATAGGCCGTGCCAGCCCCTTTTATATCCTTTCCCAGCAATCCATTCTGTCCACTCAGCATTCTGTTAATTGTAGTTCAGATCAGTCCTGCTGGCATAATCACTTCAGCATTCTGAACTACACATTCCATGATGCTTTGCTCTAAACCCTAACACAGAGAAAAGGAAATTGAGACATAGAGTCCAGCAAACACTAGAGGGAGCCAATCCCACATTAATAACACAGAAAACGTCTCTAGATTGTAGGCATAAAAGCCAACCCTGGATACATTTGCCTAACTGTGTGTAACGTGTGTAAAGTGTGCTGATTTTTACTAACGATCTCTCGGTAAAGCAGGGGTGTGAAACTGTCAGATCATTCCCTCTGTACAGAGCTCTGTGTTGTTTACCAACACAGAGCTTTGGGCTTTGACGATCAGCAGTTCCCCACCATGAATCATAAGTCGGGACTTGCTCACAGGCTCCCACTGTGTACAATCACCCGGAAGTAGGCAGTGACGTACGGGTACATCACTTTGCCTACAGCGGCTGCCCATCCCCAGTACATTGCAGGCGTTTGGTCGGCAATGTAAAAAATGTACGCACTTTTGCTGTCAGACTCATCCAAATTCCTTTTTTATGCTGCTGTGATCTGGCTTTCTATTGGATGATGGCTACATTTGTTCTCTGTGGTCCCAATTTATGTAGGAAGGTAGCCACCCTCTCTTGATCACTCTTGAGATGGGAGTGTGCACAGAGTAGACCACAACTAACAGACACTGCTTGTTCCAAACAAACAGGAGGGAGGGGGAAAATGAAGGGAACGTTACAAGGAGGCAGAAAACACAATAAGAAACAATGTCATGTAAAAATCATTACAGGGGGCGTGGCTTGCTACTGATGGAGTAGGACGCACAGGGCTCTAGCTCCGCCGAAAATCCTACTTAGCTATGCTGATCTCTGCTCCTGAGACCATTACAAAGCCTGTTTTCAGGCTATGCAAGCTCCCTGTAACCCGCTCCACACGCCGGTGCCAGAAAATACGGCAACATAGATGTCCCGGGGGGGAAAGGACAATTTAACAGCGGCGGACCATGCTGGCCAAGATGGTGCCTGCACCATGCACTCAGCTAAGGAGGCAGCAATAAAGCTCTTCTCCAAGCCAGGAACGAAAGGCACTCCTTCCAGGAATGAACCCCAGACTCTGGACCGGACAATGCAAGAGGACTTGGATGATCCAGGGACAGCATGGCAGGAGGAAATCGCGAACACAGACGCATGGGACAGTGAGTACACAGGATCCCCTCCCTGCAGCCATGAGTGTAGTCAGCACACAGGCCCCTCTCCCTGCAATCATGCACACAGATAGCTCAGCAGAGCATACTACGGAACACACACTGAGAGACATTTTGTCAGCAGTCACCTCCTGTAACTCCTATTACAGCTCTGACCACAGAAATAAAAGGGGTTAAACAGGAGATTAACCTTGTCAGGCATGACATGCAGAAACTGCGGGATCGCACCACTGCATTAGAGGGAAGACTGAGCAATGTTGAAGACGAAGTGGCGCCATTGCAGAGAGAAATAAATCACCTGCATTCTCATTCCTCTGGCCACACTGCTCGTTTAGAGGACATGGAATATAGACTCAGACGAAACAATGTGAGAGCAGTGGCGATACTGGAAAGAGCAGAAGGGAAGAACCCAGTGGCATTCATAGAAAACTGGCTTGTTAGTACCATGGTGATCAGTCATTCCCCAAGATGTTCACAGTTGAGAGGGCTCATAGAGTCCCGGCTAAGCCACCCAGACGTGGTGAACCACCATGTCTATTCCACTTTAAGATGCTCAATTTTAAAGACAGGGATGCCATCTTACAACATGGAAGAACCAAGGGAGACCTCATGAAAATTGACAACGCAAGAATATCTTTTTATCCTGATTTCTCTGCGGAAGTGCAGCGTAGGAGGGCTAAATTCACAGAGGTGAAGAAGCGCCTTAGAAAATATGCAGTTACTTACGCCATGCTGTATCCAGCTAAACTATGGGTCACAACCAATGATGAGACCCACTTTTTTGAAAACCCTGGTACTGCTTCTGCATCGCTAGAGAGTGGAACATTCCCTGATGAGAGTGGGCCCACCTGCAAAATGAAAGCTGCTGTCTCCTCTGTTGAGGTTAGGGGATACAGAATCAGGAGTGTTGGACATACCCTTTACTAGTTCACAGACTGTTCAATTTTTCCTGTAAGGCAGATTGAAGAGACACTGAGAATTGACGCTATGCAGCGTTCTGATGAAAAGCAAAAGATGCAAGTCCCATCGAATGGGTATTTGAACCCGAGATGTTGGGGCCCCCCTGCTTCCCTATGGTTCCACGAGGACGCACCACAGTTGAACTCTGCCTCTACTGAAGTTTGGAGAGGAGGGAATATTGGAATACGAGAGTTCAAGGTTTTTTTTGTAAGTTTTTTATTATTTTTTTCACTGTTTGAGTTACCTTCCATTTTTTGCCTTTTAACAATATGCCTGTACTGTGCCTCATTAGTAGATTCTCGAGTAAGGGGTGTGCAAGACTGGAGAAATGTTTGAAATAACTTAATATAGTGGATCTTCAGGCCTGGAGTGGTGGGAAAGTCTATCAGTGTGTGATGATGGTTACGGTTGCCTGGAATAGCGCTACCATGATGAAACAACACATACTATGTTATATTGTGTTTACTAGGGATGAGCTTCGAGTTCGAGTCGAACTCATGTTCTACTCGAACATTGGCTGTTCGCAAGTTCGCCGAACAGCGAACAATTTGGGGTGTTCGCGGCAAATTCGAATGCCGCGGAACACCCTTTAAAAGTCTATGGGAGAAATCAAAAGTGCTAATTTTAAAGGCTTATATGCAAGTTATTGTCATAAAAAGTGTTTGGGGACCTGGGTCCTGCCCCAGGGGACATGGATCAATGCAAAAAAAAGTTTTAAAAACGGACGTTTTTTCAGGAGCAGTGATTTTATTAATGCTTAAAGTCAAACAATAAAAGTGTAATATCCCTTTAAATTTCGTACCTGGGGGGTGTCTATAGTATGCCTGTAAAGGGGCGCATGTTTCCTGTGTTTAGAACAGTCTGACAGCAAAATGACATTTGGAAGGAAAAAACTCATTTAAAACTAGCCGCGGCTATTGCATTGCCGACAATACACATAGAAGTTCATTGATAAAAACGGCATGGGAATTCCCCACAGGGGAACCCCGAACCAAAATAAAAAAAAAAAAATGATGTGGGGGTCCCCCTAAATTCCATACAAGGCCCTTCAGGTCTGGTATGGATATTAAGGGGAACCCCAGCCAAAATTGAAAAAAAAAATTGACGTGGGGTTCCCCCTAAATTCCATACCAGACCCTTCAGGTCTGGTATGGATTTTAAGGGGAACCCCGCGCCAAAAAAAAAAAAAAAAAAACGGCGTGGGGTCCCCCTAAAAATCCATACCAGACCCTTATCCGAGCACGCAACCTGGCAGGCCGCAGGAAAAGAGGGGGGGACGAGAGTGCGGCCCCCCCCCCCTCCTGAACCGTACCAGGCCACATGCCCTCAACATTGGGAGGGTGCTTTGGGGTAGCCCCCCAAAACACCTTGTCCCCATGTTGATGAGGACAAGGGCCTCATCCTCACAACCCTGGCCGGTGGTTGTGAGGGTCTGCGGGCGGGGGGCTTATCGGAATCTGGAAGCCCCCTTTAACAAGGGGACCCCCAGATCCCGGCCCCCCCCCTGTGTGAAATGGTAAGGGGGTACTTACCCCTACCATTTCACTAAAAAACTGTCAAAAATGTTAAAAATGACAAGAGACAGTTTTTGACAATTCCTTTATTTAAATGCTTCTTCTTTCTTCTTTCTTCCTTCATCTTCTTCTGGTTCTTCTGGCTCTTCTGGTTCTTCCTCCGGCGTTCTCGTCCAGCATCTTCTCCACGGCGTCTTCTATCTTCTTCTCCTCGGGCCGCTCCGCACCCATGGCATGAGGGGGAGGCTCCCGCTCTTCTCTTCATCTTCTTCTCTTCTTCATCTTCTTCTTCATCTTCTTCTTCCTTCTTCTCTTCTTCTCTTCTTCCTGTCTTCTGCGGGCCGCTCCGCAGCCATGCTGTGGCATGGAGGGAGGCTCCCGCTGTGTGACGGCGTCTCTTCGTCTGACGGTTCTTAAATAACGGACGCACGGTGACATGACGGGACTTCCCTGTGGCATTCCCCGTGACGTCACAGGGAAGTCCCTCAAGTCACCGTGCGTCAGAGGGGGGCGGGGTCACCGGATGGCCCCGCCCCCCGTTATTTAAGAACCGTCAGACGAAGAGACGCCGTCACACAGCGGGAGCCTCCCACCATGCCAGCATGGCTGCGGAGCGGCCCGCAGAAGACAGGAAGAAGAGAAGAAGAGAAGAATGAAGAAGAAGAAGAAGATGAAGAAGAAGATGAAGAAGAGAAGAAGATGAAGAGAAGAGCGGGAGCCTCCCCTCATGCCATGGGTGCGGAGCGGCCCGAGGAGAAGAAGATAGAAGACGCCGCGGAGAAGATGCTGGACGAGAACGCCGGAGGAAGAACCAGAAGAGCCAGAAGAACCAGAAGAAGATGAAGGAAGAAAGAAGAAAGAAGAAGCATTTAAATAAAGGAATTGTCAAAAACTGTCTCTTGTCATTTTTAACATTTTTGACAGTTTTTTAGTGAAATGGTAGGGGTAAGTACCCCCTTACCATTTCACACAGGGGGGGGGCCGGGATCTGGGGGTCCCCTTGTTAAAGGGGGCTTCCAGATTCCGATAAGCCCCCCGCCCGCAGACCCTCACAACCACCGGCCAGGGTTGTGAGGATGAGGCCCTTGTCCTCATCAACATGGGGACAAGGTGTTTTGGGGGGCTACCCCAAAGCACCCTCCCAATGTTGAGGGCATGTGGCCTGGTACGGTTCAGGAGGGGGGGGGGGGCCGCACTCTCGTCCCCCCCTCTTTTCCTGCGGCCTGCCAGGTTGCGTGCTCGGATAAGGGTCTGGTATGGATTTTTAGGGGGACCCCACGCCGTTTTTTTTTTTTTTTTGGCGCGGGGTTCCCCTTAAAATCCATACCAGACCTGAAGGGTCTGGTATGGAATTTAGGGGGAACCCCACGTCAATTTTTTTTTTAAATTTTGGCTGGGGTTCCCCTTAATATCCATACCAGACCTGAAGGGCCTTGTATGGAATTTAGGGGGACTCCCACATCATTTTTTTTTTTTAATTTTGGTTCGGGGTTCCCCTGTGGGGAATTCCCATGCCGTTTTTATCAATGAACTTCTATGTGTATTGTCGGCAATGCAATAGCCGCGGTAGTTTTAAATGTGTTTTTTCCTTCAAAATGTCACTTTGCTGTCAGACTGTTCTAAACACGGGAAACATGCGCCCCTTTACAGGCATACTATAGACACCCCCCAGGTATGAAATTTAAAGGGATATTACACTTTTATTGTTTGACTTTAAGCATTATTAAAATCACTGCTCCTGAAAAAACGGCCGTTTTTAAAACTTTTTTTTGCATTGATTCATGTCCCCTGGGGGAGGACCCGGGTCCCCAAACACTTTTTATGACAATAACTTGCATATTAGCCTTTAAAATTAGCACTTTTGATTATTCATGTTCGTGTCCCATAGACTTTAACGGCGTTCGCGTGTTCGAACGAATTTTTTTCCTGTTCGCATGTTCTGGTGCGAACCGAACAGGGGGGTGTTCGGCTCATCCCTAGTGTTTACTGCATATATACGTATGCCCTATGGTGAATACACTTAAGATTCTCTCATGGAATGTGCGGGGGCTGGGAGATGGAGTGAAGCAAGTGGCACTATTTTCCACATTGAAAAAGCATGCCGCGGCAGTGGTGTGTCTGCAGGAAACCCATCTACAACCTGACACGCTGTCCACACTTAAGTGCAGATGCTATGGGACACAGTTTCACTCCACCCACACAGCCTATTCCAGGGGATAGAGCATTCTAATAGCTAATACGACTCCCTTTACATTATTACAGTCTCTAATAGATGATCAAGGGAGATATATATTCCTGCTTTGTAAGGTGGCGGGTATCTCCTGCATACTTGCAAATTAGGGATGAGCTTCGAGTTCGAGTCAAACACATGTTCGACTCGAACATTGGCTGTTCGCAAGTTCGCCGAACAGCGAACAATTTGGGGTGTTCGCGGCAAATTCGAATGCCGCGGAACACCCTTTAAAAGTCTATGGGAGAAATCAAAAGTGCTAATTTTAAAAACTGACGTTTTTTCAGGAGCAGTGATGCCATGGGTGTGGAGCAGCCCGAGGAGAAGAAGATAGAAGACGCCGCGGAGGAGATGCTGGACGAGAACGCAGGAGGAAGAACCAGAAGAAGAAGAAGATGAAGGAAGATAGAAGAAAGAAGAAAGAAGAAGCATTTAAATAAAGGAATTGTCAAAAACTGTCTCTTGTCATTTTTAACATTTTTGACAGTTTTTTAGTGAAATGGTAGGGGTAGTACCAGGGGGGGTGGGAACTGGGGGTTCCCTTGTTAAAAGGGGCTTCCAGATTCCGATAAGCCCCCCACCCGCAGACCCCCACAACCACCGGCCAGGGTTGTGGGGATGAGGCCCTTGTCCTCATCAATATGGGGACAAGGTGTTTTGGGGGGCTACCCCAAAGCACCCTCCCAGGGTTGAGGGCATGTGGCCTGGAGAGGGGGTGCTCTCTCGTCCCCCCTCTTTTCCTGCGGCCTGCCAGGTTGCGTGCTCGTATAAGGGTCTGGTATGGATTTTTGTGGGGACCCCACGCCGATTTTTTTTTAATTGGCGCGGGGTTCCCCTTAAAATCTGTACCAGACCTGAAGGGTCTGGTATGGAATTTAGGGGGACCCCCATGTCATTTTTTTTTATTTTATTTTTTTTAATTTTGGCCGGGTTCCCCTAATATCCATACCAGACCTGAAGGGCCTGGTATGGAATTTAGGGGGACCCTCACGTCATTTTTTTTTTTTTAAATTTTGGTTCGGGGTTCCCCTGTGGGAAATCCCCATGCCGTTTTTATCAATGAACTATGTGTATTGTCGGACCGGCAATGCAATAGCCGCGAGTAGTTTTAAATGGCTTTTTTCCTTTGAAATGTCATTTTGCTGTCAGACTGTTCTAAACACGGGAAACACGCTCCCCTTTACAGGCATACTATAGACACACCCCAGCTACAAAATTTAAAGGGATATTACACTTTTATTGTTTGACTTTAAGCATTATTAAAATCACTGCTCCTGAAAAAACGGCCGTTTTTAAAACTTTTTTTGCATCGATCCTTGTCCCCTGGGGCAGGACCCAGGTCCCCAAACACTTGTTATGACAATAACTTGCATATAAGCCTTTAAAATTAGCACTTTTGATTATTCATGTTCGTGTCCCATAGACTTTAACCGTGTTCCCGTGTTCGAACAAACTTTTTTCCTGTTCGCATGTTCTGGTGCGAACCGAACAGGGGGGTGTTCGGCTCATCCCTATTGCTAATTTATATATCCCTCCACCATTTGCCCCTGACTGCTTGAATAAATTAGCCCAATTTATGGCCCACCAATCTAATATTCCTCTATGGGTAATGGGAGATTTCAACACTGTGCTAGACAAAAAATTGGATAGATTCTCACCCCACTCTAGAGGTGACACAAATTTGAGTTGCCCAACACCTTTTGCCAAACTAATTACTGAACTGGGACTGAAGGATATATGGAGGGAAAAGAACCCAGTGGTGCGGAGCTAATCGTGTTATTCTGCTACACATCACTGTTTGTCACGTATTGATATGTGCCTGGGTAATGTAGCAGCACAAGGCAGGACAGGTTCTGTAGTCTATGTCCCTAGGAACATATCGGACCACTCCCCTCTTATCTTATCCTAGGAATAGATTTCTCCCTGCAAAAACAGAATAGGCTCTGGAAGGTTAATCGCTTTTGGTTTGAGCTATTTCCAGCCCAGGATCCCATCCCTGAGGCGATTAAGCACTTTATGCGAACTAACAAGGGTACAGCCGACCCCATGGTTGTTTGGGATGCATTAAAGGCCCATATACGGGGGCTTATTATAAAGCAGATCTCTGTCACTAACTAACTAAACTAAAACCAAAGAATGGGTGAACACTATTCTGAACAAAACTAGTGAGGCAGAAGCCAAATATATACAGACCCCGTCAGCAGACACTGAACGTAGCTGGTTGGAGGCCCAGACCCTTCTCCAACAGGTTACTCTTAATGCAGCAGAAAATAAGATTCTTTATCAAACAAAATTATTTTAATGAAGGGGAAAATACGGGTCACCTCCTGGCGGTGATAGCTAGAGCACAGCAGGACGCCACACATATAGAATCCATAACAACCCCACTTGGAGACACAGTCAGTGAACAGACCCAGATCGCCTCAGTGTTCACGGATTTTTTTAAAGATGTCTATACATCAAAAGTAAACCCTACAGAGGAGGCACTGTCTCAATTCTTGGATCAGTGTCCCATACCTAGAGCCACAAATCAAGAAGTGGAAATGTTAAATGCCCCACTCACACTGGAAGAACTATCCCTGGCAGTGTCCCAAATGGCGAACAGTAAAGCCGCAGGCACAGACGGGTTACCGATAGAAGTCTATAAAAGATATAGTGAAACATTTCTGCCAAGCCTTTTAGAAACATTAAATGACTCGTTCAAAAATGACTGTCTCCCAGACTCCATGGGTAAAGCAGTGGTGGTGGTACTTCCTAAAACAGGCAAGGACCCTCAACAACCAGATTCATACAGACCCATCTCGTTGCTAAACTCGGATGTCAAGCTTCTGGCACGAGTACTGGCGTTGAGATTGGTAAAGGTTATCTCTAGACTAGTCTATGTAGATCAATCTGGATTAATCCCGGCACGATCCATGGCACTGAACATCAGGAGACTTTTCCTGAATGTTCAGCTCCCGACATTTGACAGCGCGGAGTGGAACTTCCTATGGGCAGTGATGACTAAATTCGGACTGGGAGAGGGATTCATATCATGGATCAAGCTCCTATATGCCGCACCATCAGCAAGAATTAGAATAAATGATTCACTATCAGAGGCCTTCAAACTTTTCTGGGGTACTAGACAGGGGTGTCCATTGTCACCCCTGCTCTTTGTCCTTGCACTCGAAGCATTAGCAGCCAGGATCAGGGCGTCATCAGATATGGTGGGCTTCAACACAGGCCAAAGGGATGATAAATTATCACTGTATGCTGACGACGCCCTGCTGCACTTAGGGGACACAGCTGGCTCCCTGATAGCTGCTATGCAGATCATCGAGCGGTTTGGTGAACTTTCTGGTTTTGCCAATAATTGGCACAAGTCAGTGCTCCTCCCGTTGGATGATCTGCCATTGGCATTGCCAGAGAGTGTGTCCAGAATACAAGTGGTCACGTCCTTTAGATATTTAGGAATAATCGTGACTAAAAACCACAAAGATTATATAGTTTTTAACCTAAAACCATTACTTCAGAAATGTAAAACTAAATGTGCCACCTGGTGTGGGTTACTATTGTCAGTAACAGGAAGAGCTAACTTAACAAAGATGATATGGGCCCCACAATTACTATATATACTACATAACGCACCTATCTGAATACCAAACTACTGGTTCCAACATATAGACTCACAATTCAGATCTTTAATTTGGAAGAAAAAGGTAGCCAGAATAAAATTAACTACCCTACAGTATCCTAAAGACTGGGGAGGAATGGCTGTGCCCCATGCACAGACATACTTCTTTGCTGCGCAGTTACAACACTTTACGGGCGAGAACAAGTCTGATGCATCTGACCCATCTAAACATTTACTTATTGATCCCACAACGACGCATCCAGCTAAATCACATATGGAGATGGGTTTCCCTGCAGCCCCTTCCAAGTGCCCCACGGTCTGTCTAATTAAAAAACTCTGGAGTAGTATCAAACGAAGACTAGGAATAAATAGTTTTCTCCCTAGAACACCAATCTGGCAAAATAGGTTTTACATAGAACTAGCCAGACTCAGTGGCCACACGCGATGGTAGGTGGCAGGGGTGAAATATTTGCATAAAATTTTTGATGACCTAGGTCTGAAATCCTAAAATAAACTAAAAGAGGAGTTTCCGTTATTGGGAAATTTTCAATACCAGTATATACATCCGTCACATACGTCACACAGTTAGATCCCAGAACAACTACTCGTCCCTGCGCTTGGTAGATTTGACCTTTCTGGAATCTGTTTATGAGGAAACAGAAAAAAGGGATATTATAACCAGACTCTATATTCAACTGCTGACACATATGCAAGCACCCGACCTCTTACCCGGTAGGGAGAAGTGGGAGAGAGACATTGGTCCCATTGACAGGGAACAATGGGAGCAAATACTAAACGCAGGACCTCTAGTATCAGTATCAGTGGCACAGAGACTATCGCACCTGTTTTTTTTGCATAGGGTGTATAGAGCCCCGGTACATCTGCACCACTGGGGGAGTAGAGACACGCCCATATGCCCTAAGTGTCAGATACATCAAGGAGACCTCATACATATGCTGTGGAAATGTCCAAAACTTGTAAGGTATTGGAATAAGGTTATAGAAATTATCAACTTATTTATCAGGTTCAGCTGACTGTAAATATATTGGTATGCTTGCTGGGATGCTTGGAGGAGGAATTGTTCTCCCCTCCGATACACATAGCACCTATTAGACTGCTCTATCTAGCAAGAAAGCTCATTACGAGATATTGGTTGTCAAATCGGGTTCCGACAAGCAAGCAGTGGATCCAGGAGGTTAATAACATTCTTGTAAGGGAAAAAACACCTATTACCATAGGAAATCACCACAAGAGTTTGAAAAAATATGGCAATGTTGGCTAGGTGCCCCAGAGGTAGCTCCTCCACAATTAGTCCTTAACAGACTTCTACAATGCTGACTGCTCAAAGAAGAGGAGAACGCAGATTACAGAGGCAAAACAAAGTGGCACACTTGGTGGGGAGACACAACAGACCAAGGACATCAGGGATAAAAGGCACATACCTAAAAAAGTTATAAATTTGGGGGAAAAGGTAAAATTGCTTTTAAAGGTTGAAATGTTCTACATTAGATTTTTGTTTGTTTCCTTTGTTATATTGAAGTCGATTTATAGATTTTGAAGTTTAGCATTCAAAAGCATTTATAGAAGTTGCATTATAAAGACAGTACACATCTCTCTGTAAAAGTATGAATATCTATCTACTCTAAATGGCAAGCAAATATGCATACCTGTATTGAATGTAACTTTTACTTTTTGACATAATAAAAAAATGTGTTTTTGATTAAAAAAAAAATCATTACAGGTCCATTGATGTGTATGGATTATTTAAAAAAAATATAGATACATCATTTAGTGTCACTTTAAAACCCAGATCCATTGAAAACTTTAATTTTCTATCTTTGGCTAGACCTTATGTACTTCTGTCAAGTTTTATTGCTGTCTGTGACCCCACTGGGGAGACTTCACCTTACTTCCTGTTCCTCCGACAGGTTCCAAATTGAATTACTGTAGTTCAGTGCATCCAGACATTTACAGGCTCATGTTATTTCATCGGTCAACTGAGCTCTTGTCTTGTGAAAAGACTTCCTTAATAATATATGTTTGGGACATATGAGGTCATGGCTTAGTCTGTTGTGAAATTACTCTTCAAGTTCCAAACAATCATCTCCAGCAATCTACTCCGTATTCACAAAAATCTCATCCATAAAATCAAAAGATCAACTACAATTAACTAACTCACAAACACAATCCAAAAATGCGGTGTTCCTGCTTTTCAACACGGCATTTTGTTTGCATATGGCAGCAATTATGAGAGGCCAGAAAATGACCCTGCATAGAAAGAAGTGACTTATACACGATTGTGTCTGCGAAAGTTTAGACTACTTGTTGAATATGAAAGATTATCTGTGCATTACATAATTAACAATGACCATTTCCACAGGAAGTATTTTTTTTCCTACTATTACAACACCTGTTATTTAACAGCGCAAAGTGTCGTCTATGTCCTTGAAGGATTTCACGTTTTTCACTTTAAAGTAGCATGAGCTCATCTTTTGTTGGCACAAAGGAGCTAACTGGCACAGCACACATGAACATTTCTACCCCACGAATATGGTAATAACAAATCTCAAATTTTTTTTTCTCTTTAAAATAATGCTACTTAGCTAGACCTTCATGCTTGCCAGAAGCAGCTTGGATCTTGGAAAGCTCTTGTTTGGTTTGAATTCATTTCCAAGATTAAAATCCAGCCTTATTAATCATTGTTTTTTTGTTTCTTTGTGAATGTGTTAGAAGTGTCAAAAGACTAAGAATGATATCTTTTCTTTCTTAAAGTGGAGTTCCAATAAAAAAAAAGTAAATAAAAGTCAGCAGCTACAAATACTGCAGCTGCTGACTTTTAATATTCAGACACTTACCTGTCCCAGGGTCCACGATGCGGGGGAACGAAGCCCCACTCCCCTCATCTCTGTGGCTCCGGCATTGTCACTGTGGGCGCCCAGCTGTGGCTTCACAGCCGGGCATGCGCGAGCCGCGCTGCGCACTGTGACTGACTGGCCGGGCAATCATCTGGGACCTGTAACGTGTCCCAGATGATTGCCGAGAGGGAGGGGGGAGAGGCGATCTCCCTTCCGGTGCCCCGGGAGGAAGTTGGAGCTGCCCCCCCCTCAAAAAAAAATGACATGCCAAATGTGGCATGTCAGGGGGTCACCTTCTCTTAAAGCGGAAGTTCCATTTTTGGGTGGAACTCCTCTTTAACCACTTTATGACCAGGCCTTTTTTGACACTTTTAGTTTACAAGTAAAAATCTGTATTTTTAAAACCTCCTTAAAAAAAAAAAAAGAATCACTTTTTTTTGCTGTCACAAGGAAAGAGGTCTCTTTAGCCATCCTATAGTGCTCTGGAAACCCCTTGTCATGTACTACATATAACTTAAAAAACAAAGATTGTATATAGATGGTGAAAACATATATAAAATACAAATAAAAAATATAAATAAAAAAAGAATAGCAAAAATAAAACCTAAAAACATTATAGTTATAAATGTAATATTTTTTCACAGGAGCCTGCAGAGCATTGCGATCATGATTAGTGGATCACGGGTGCAATGTCACTCTTCCTCTGTACAGGCTGTTAGTTTCAGAGATGTAGGAAGTGTAATTGGACTTCAAATACATTGATCAGCATGCTTGCAGACATTTATTATATTGCAACTTTCCAATTCTTAAATGTGATGGCTGCATTCATTTTCTTTTTTCAACAGAACAAGCTCTCTTATAGATGTAGCAGTTACAGGGATGAGACAAACCATTTGTCCCTGGTAGGGTTTTTTTTACAATGATCGGTTTTTATTCATTCTCATTAAGTAAAACCTTTATCTCAAAAGATAACTGCTTATAAAGTGTGAACTGGAGTTTTGCTTCAGTTTGTTACTATATCTAAATCTGCTAGTACATCTAACACTCCCCTCCCCTTGACAATGCTAATTTCCAAAGGTGGCACCTGTGCTCCTTCATCCACAGTGTAGACACTCTAATACAGGAGGTGTGTTGCTGGCCAGATCACCAGGTAAGGGAAAAAAGCCAACAAAACTAATGCAGCCACAACATCTAATGATTGGTAATCTGCAATATATTACATTTTTAATTTTAGGTTTATTACCACATTAACTTATCTGACTTTTACTTTGTCTGCTTTTCTCTCTAGATGGATATTGCCATTTGTGTGTAGGCATCATCCAGGGTTAGCATATACTTTTCAAACTGAGATACCTAAAGATGATATGGTAAATATGAAAGTGTATATTTAATTGTTTTTGTAACATTAATAAAATTGTCATATTGCTTGTTATAAAATGTGTCTTTCACTATTATAGAGCTGTATTTTATTTTGCTGATCTGTACTTTCATGTATTCAGGGTGATATTATTTTATGATAGCTGCTACTGAAAGTAAATTCCCTTTTCTTTTCTTGTGCGTTTACTACTGAGCTCAGAGTGTTTTTTTATGTCTTCCTACATTCTGTGCGTGTATGTAAAACTTTAATTGCTGTCTTTGTCTCACAGGGGATTTTTTTTCCTTGGCCTTACCTCGGTGTTTGGGTTTCATTGGGACAAGAACTAAGGGAAGGAACTCCCCAGTGGGGACACAGACAGCAGTAATAATTCAATTCTTCCAGGAGTTTTGGCTAAAGTTGGACTGTAAAGAAATTAGTAAAAAAAAGAAGACATAATGCAGGTGACTGTCTTGAATTTAGATCTAGTTAAAAATAGTACAAAGAACAACTTATACTTCTAAAACATTTCTAAGACCTCAAAAAAGGCAATCTTAGAATCAGAAAATAATGACAGAGAAATAAAAGTATATATATAGTATAAAGTATCATTTAAAGTGTACAACTTTGTAATTTGCTAACTAAAATAAATATTTGCTTAAAATATTTGCTGAACAACAAGCTCACATTTTAGGAGCAATATTTTAAATGTCTAAAAAAAAACCATGAAATAAAATATGAATTTGAAATATATACAGTCATGGCCAAAAATATTAGCACCCTGTATTTCTGTCAGATAATGCACCACTTCGCCTAGAAAATTGGCTGTAGGAGGGGGAGAGAAATACATGATGCCGAAGCCATTTGTAAATGGCCATTGTGCCAATTGCATTGAAGGGAGAACTGGGTTTCAAAAATGAAAGATCTAATGAAAGGAAAAGGAAATAAATAGAAAAAGAATAGAAAGAAGAAAAACTGAAAAAAAATGATGAAAAATAAAAATACATAAAGAGGAAAATAATGGTAATGAATATTTAATGTTATGAAGAGAAGTAAGTCAAACGTAATATGAAAAAAAAGAAATATAAATAATAAAAAGAAATATAAAATTAATGAGGATGCAGTACAGGCGGTCCCCTAGTTAAAAACATCCGACTTACAAACGACTCCTACTTACAAATGGAAGGAGAAAACAGGAAGTGAGATGAAATCTACCCCTAGGAAGGAAAATTCACTCCTGTAAGAGTTATTATTGGAAAAAGGTACCTCCACTGATCCTTTATTACCAAGGCTTGTTTCCACAACAAACCAAAATTTTCAAAATCCAATTGTCATTAGGACAGAAAGTGAGGTGAAATCTTTTAAACAGGGGGACAGACAGCAAAACAAATGTTACAGGGGTGATAACCCTTCCCTATGCTATCCATAAAGCTTAAAAATAGTTTTTTTGGCTGGAGCTACACTTAAAAAATGTACCTGTTCCGACTTACAAACAGATTCAACTTAAGAACAAACCTACAGTCCCTATCTTGTTTGTAACCTGGAGACCGCCTCTATTAATAAAAATTATTCTTCTTTCTATTCTTAATAAAAATTAATGAGACTAGGGTAATTATAGGTGAAAAACGATGTTGATAAATATAAATGGTAAACCAAAAAAAGTTATCACAATGGCTTTGCAGCTCCCGGTGTATCAAACCAAAAGAGATAAATTGAGAATACAGAGAGCTAGATAAAATTGAATGGCAAAGATATAATACAAAAATAATAGAGGACAAGGTGTTTCCAGTGATTCACACCCAACTGAGAATGATTATTTATATAGATACAAAAATATACGTGAACATGTTAATTAATGAGTAAAAACGGTTTAAAAGCGGTAGAATCGTTAAGCTTGTAAGTAACTCTTCTCTATATATATATATATATATATATATATATATATATATATAGGAAGGAGGCCAGCATTTACAGAGGTGTGTGGAAGCACTCCTGCAGCTGAAGAGCCACCAAATTGCTTCCATCTAACAACCCACAGTTGACTTGTCAGATTTACATGCAGTCGGTGGTGGTTCGATAAAGCTTTAGTGATGCTTCAGAGAGGCTTCAATGATGCTTCCGTGATGCTCTATTTAAGCTTTGTTGAAGGTTGGCAGGTGCAATGTGTGTGTGTGTGGATATCTCATAATACCTGCAATTTCTCCAAAACAAAGTGAAGCTAAAGCTGAATTAAAGCCTCTCAAAAGCTTTAGGTGCTTCAAGTGAGCTTTGCCATAGACTTCTATGGGGGCTTTGAAGATGCTTTGAAGCACCACTAAAGCTACATGGGGTATAATTTTTGAAGCAAAGCCAAATGCAAGGTGTAAACAGGACTGTAAGAGCCAGTTCACACTGGGACGACTTGTCAGGCGACTTAGCTGCCTGACTAGTCGCGTCCCGTTCTGTACAATGGAACCGTTCTAATCGTCGCTCCGACTTAGAAAAAGGTTTCTGTACTACTTTGGGGGCGACTTGAGGCGACTTGCATTGACTTCTATATAGAAGTCGTTTTGCAAGTCGCCGCTGCTGTCGTGTTCAAGTTGCCTGAGGCAGTCGCGCTGCAAGTCGTGCTGCCTCAGTGAGAACCGATTCTCAGGTAATCATTTTATTTAGTGACAGGGGCTTTGACTGGCATTCAGAGAGCTTTAACAAAGTGTTTCCAAAGCCATGTTTTGAAACAAGTGTAAACTAGCCCTTACAATGCACCAAGCAGCATTAGCAAGAGAAGCCTCAACATTTCTGGAAAAAAAATGATTTGGAGCGATGAGAAAAAAATTTAACTTTATGGTCACAACCATAAATGCTCTGTTTGGAAGGGAGTCAACATGACCACCTAGGCCCACCTATGAATCCTACCATGAAGCATGAAGGTGGATTTCTGTGTAAGTTACTGTACATCAATTTAGTAAAAATCAATGGTAAGATCAATGCAGCATATTATCAGAATATGTTGAAGCAAAGTTTGCATTCCCCAGCTGAGAAGCTGCATACAATATCGGCCACACTGTGCCTTTTTACAGAAAGACAATCTTCTGACCTCAACATCATTAAGGGATCTTTGGAATAGCTCAAGGATGCAGTTTGTGCTAGACCAGTGGTCTCCAAACTGCAGCCCAGGGCCAGATGTGGCCCTTTGCTTGCATTTATCAGGCCCTTGGAACACTATTATTTTCTCTGATACAAGGTACTATTCCTTCTACACTAACAATGGGGCATAATTCCTGTCATTGATACCAACAATAGGGCAATATTCCTACCACTAACCACCAAAAATGGAGCACTATTCTTCCCACTGACACCAATGATGGGACACTATTCCTTCCACTGGCACCAACTGCGGGGGCCTATTCATCCTACTGACACCAATAATGGGGCACTATTTCTTGCCCTGATATCACCAATGTGGCACCATTCCTCCCACTGACACCAATGATGGGACACTATTCCTTTCCATAATACCAACAATGGGGCACTATTCTTCCCAATGACACCAATGATGGGGTGCCATTTCCTCCCCTAATACCAACAATGGGGCAATATTCCTACCACTAACGCCAATGATGAGGCGTTATTTACTCCCGTTGACACCAGGGCATTTTCTACTCACACTAGCGACAGTCCGACTCCCTCAAAGTCTGAATGACAGTAAACTGGCTCTTTGTTCAGAAAGTTTGGAGGCCCCTGTGCTAGACTTTACAGAATGTACAGGACTATTAGGCTTTTTGCCAAGAAGAATGAGCAGCTTTACCACATGGGAAAATAAAGGGCTTTATTCATAAAAGACTGCAATCAGTCATTGATGCTAAAGGAGGCAAAACACAGACATCATGAATCAGTAAACTCAAGGTTTAAAGCACTGATTTTGAGGCAAGGAACATATTTAAGCCCAACTGAATTTTTGAGCTAAATATATATTTTTAATAAACCAACTTCAAGAAGTATTCACACTAACTTAAAAAAAGTATCAAGGATACAATGATATAGGTAATACTAATGTGGCAACTAATGCGCATGGATAGAGTAAAGACTCATATACACTCATACTGTCACCGGCTTCAAAAACACTTGATGCTGTGCCCTGCAGTCCCACAGAGTACACAGCTTGTATGCAATGGCTCAGATTCATTGAGTGATAAATATAAATTTAAAACTGGAAGGAGGAAGCAAGAGCACTATGTCAACAGTGTGGGACTGCAACAGAGAGACCACTGCTTTTACAGAGAGAGCAAGGTGGTACTGGGCAGGACCCAGGCTTTAACAGTATTTAGCAGATTTAAACTGAAAGTTAATTGAGCTTTAACCGATTCTCACCCGGCCACTGCACTTACAGTTGTGCTCATAAGTTTACATACCCTGGCAGAATTTATGATTTCTTGTTATGTTACCTCTGGCGTCTTCCCCGATGCTCTAAAACATGCACTGGTCACTCCCATACTCAAAAAACCATCCTTGGACCCTACCAATCTTAACAACCTACGCCCTATCTCCTTGCTCCCCTTTTCCTCTAAACTCCTTGAACGCCTGGTTTACAACCAACTGAGTGACCACCTCATTAAAAACAACCTTCTGGATCCCCTTCAATCTGGATTTCGCCCTCAACACTCCACAGAAACTGCTCTTTTAAAACTCACAAATGACCTACTAACTGCAAAAACCAACGGACACTATTCTAATACTACTTCTGGATCTTTCAGCTGCCTTTGACACGGTTGACCACCCCCTCCTCCTCAAAAAACTTTACTCCATCGGTCTCCGTGACTGTGCTCTTCAGTGGCTCTCATCCTACCTATCCCAACGCACCTTCAGTGTCACTTACAATTCTACTTCCTCCACTCCTCTTCCCTTCTCTGTCGGGGTCCCCCAAGGTTCTGTTCTTGGACCTCTTTTATTCTCAATCTACACCTCTTCCCTGGGTCAGCTGATAGCCTCTCATGGCTTTCAATATCATTTCTATGCTGATGACACACAAATCTATCTCTCCACCCCTCAACTCACTAAATCAGTCTCCTCACGCATCACTAACTTACTAACAGACATATCTGTATGGATGTCACACCACTTCCTCAAACTCAACTTGTCCAAAACCGAGCTTATAATATTTCCTCCCCCACGTGCCTCTTCCCCTGACTTCTCTGTGAAGAGCAATGGCAAAACCATCCACCCGTCCCCACATGTCAGGGTGCTAGGTGTTATCCTAGATTCCGAACTCTCCTTTCAGCCCCACATCCAATCACTTTCCAAAACTTGCCGCCTCAACCTCCGCAACATCTCTAAACTACGTCCCTTTCTAACCAGTGAAACTACAAAGCTCCTGATTCACTCCCTGGTTATCTCTCGCCTTGACTACTGCAACTCACTCCTCATTAGCTTACCTTTAAATAGACTATCTCCCCTTCAGTCCATCATGAATGCTGCTGCCAGACTCATCCACCTTACAAACCGATCAGTGTCTGCTACCCCTCTCTGCCAATCCCTCCATTGGCTGCCACTCGCCCAACGAATTAAATTCAAAATACTAACAATAAGTTACAAAGCCATCCACAACTGTGCCCCCAGCTACATCACTAACCTAGTCTCAAAATACCAACCTAAACGCCATCTCCGTTCCTCCCAAGATCTCCTGCTCTCTAGCTCCCTCATCACCTCCTCCCATATCCGCCTCCAGGACTTCTCCCGAGCCTCGCCCATCCTCTGGAATTCCCTACCCCAATCTGTCAGACTGTCTCCAAATTTATCCACTTTTAGGCGATCCCTGAAGACTTTACTCTTCAGAGAAGCCTATCCTGCCTCCATCTAACAACTGCATTATTTTCTCCATTAGCTCATCCCCCACAGCTATTACCCTTTTGTATAACTTGACCCTCCCTCCTAGATTGTAAGCTCTAACGAGCAGGGCCCTCTGATTCCTCCTGTATTGAATTGTATTGTACTTGTACTGTCTGCCCTAATGTTGTTGTAAAGCGCTGCGTAAACTGTCGGCGCTATATAAATCCTGTATAATAATAATAATAATGTTAGTGCTTTGCTGAAGCCATTTATTATCAATCAACTGTGTTTACTCTTTTTAAGTCATAATGACAACAGAAACTACCCAAACAACCCTGATCAAAACTTTACATACCCCAGTTCTTAATACCATGTATTGCCCCCTTTAACATAAATGACAGCTTGAAGTCTTTTGTGGTATTTGTGGATGAGGCTCTTTATCTTCTCAGATGGTAAAGCTGCTCATTCCTCTTGGCAAAAAGCCTCCAGTTTCTGTAAATTCTTGGGCTGTCTTGTATGAACTGCATGTTTGAGATCTCCCCAGAGTGGCTCAGGGATATTGAGGTCAGGAGACTGAGATGGCCACTCCAGAACCTTCACTCTATTCTGCTGTATATGCAATGATAGGTCGACTTGGCCTTGTGTTTTGGATCATTGTCATGTTGGAATGTCCAAGTATGTCCCATGCGCAGCTTCCTGGCTGATGAATGCAATTGTTCCTTCAGTATCTCATGATAACATACTGCATTCACCTTGCCATCAATTTTGACCAAATTTCCTGTGCCTTTGTAGCTCACACAAAAAAAATCAGCAATCCACCTCCGTGTTTCACAGTAGGAATGGTGTACCTTTCATCATAGGCCTTGTTGACTCCTCTCCAAAGGTAGCATTAATGGTTGTGACCATAAAGCTTAATTTTGGTCTTATCACTCCAAATGACTTTGTGCCAGAAGGTTTGAAGCTTGCTGTTCGGTGTATTGTAAGCGGGATACTTTGTGGCATTTGCATAGTAATGGTTTTCTTCTGGCGACTCGACCATGCGGCCCATCTTTCTTCAAGTGCCTCTTTATTGACCATCTTGAAGCAGCCACACCACATGTTTTTAGAGAGACCTGTATTTCACCTGAAGTTATTTGTGGGTTTTTCTTTGCATCCCGAACAATTTTCCTGACAGTTGTGGCTGAAATTTTAGTTGGTCTACCTGACCATGGTTTGATTTCAACAGAACCCCTTATTTTCCACTTCTTGATTAGAGTTTGGACACTGCTGATTGGCATTCTCAATTCCTTGGATATCTTCTTATATCCCTTTCCTGTTTTTTACAGTTCAACTACCTTTTCCCGCAGATCCTTTGACAATTCTTTTGCTTTCCCCATGACTCAGAATCCAGAAACGTCAGTGCAGCACTGGATGAAAGATGCAAGGGTCTGTCACGAGTCCAGAAATCCATTGACCTTTTATACACACACACTAATTACAAGTGAACAGATCACAGGGGAGGATAGTTACCTTTAATAGCCATTCAAACCCCTTTGTCAACTTGTGTGCATGTTATCAGGCCAAAATCGCCAGAGTATGTAAACTTTTGATCAGGGTCATTTGGGTAGTTTCTATTGTGATTATGATTTCAAAAGAGTAAACACAGTGGATTGATAATAAATGGCTTCAGCCAAACACTAACCATAAGTGAAATAAATGTTTTTGTGTTATCATTCATATTCTCTGAAAAATGGACAAGAAATCATAAATTTTGACAGGGTATGTAAACATATGAGCACAACTGTAAATGGGCAGGTGAGAGCTTTGCCATCCTGAGTAGATGTTCAGGAAAGACCATCAGAATGAGGCTGCATATCTGCGCTATCCCGGTGCGCTGTGTCCAATGGACACAGCGCATAACCACTCGGCAAGAGGGCTCTGTGATTGGCCCTCCTGATCACATGATGGCTGTGTCCAATCACAAGCCATTATGTAATGTAAATAGAGCCAGTTGTCAGTCGATCAGCTCTGCTTCTCCTCGCACAGAGCCTGTCAGTGAGGAGAAGGGGAGATGATCTGTGTTGCCAGCCGGGGATCAGTGAGTTTTTTTTAGCAGTTTTTACAGCTTTACACACACATTGATCACCCAGCTAGTGTCCTGTCACAGTGTCCTGTCACAGTGTCCCCACACAGTTATCTACATCACACAGTAAAAGCATTTGTCCCAGTGAACATCTGCCCCAGTGATTATCTGCGCACATCTGGCGCACATTTGTCCCATTGATCATCTGTGCACATCTGTCCCAGTGATCATCTGTGCACATCTGGTGCACATCTGTCCCAATGATCGTGTGCACACATCTGTCCCAGTGATCATCTGAGCACATCTGTCCCAGTGATCATCTGCCCACATCTGGTGCACATCTGTCCCAGTGATCATCTGCACACATCTGTCCCAGTGAACACACAGTGATCAACATCTGTCATATATCTGTCACACAGTAAAAACATCTGTCCCAGTGACATCAATGAACATCAGTAATATCAGCAGTGCAGCATCAACATGGGTAAAAAATGATCCAACAGTGAGGAGGCTTTCCAGATACTCCAGAGTATGATGGACGAGAGTAGAGGGGAACTCTCTCCGTCAGACTGAGAGAGTGAGTATGTGCCAGTTGAAAGCAGTGGCTCTAAAACAGATTCTGAGAAGGAGAGAGTCCAAACAAGAGGCTCGGGAGATCTGAGGAGGCGCAGGGATCCACCAGCAGCGCAGTAAATCCTGTGGTTAGTACAAGCAGTGCAGCACTCCCAGATAATAGGCAGAAATCCACCAGTAGTTCTGCAAGTCCTGGTGCAGTGGCAAGCACAAGCAGGGCAACATTCCCAGATGATAGGCCAGGTGCTAGTAATGGGGCGTCCCATCCACAACAACGAGGTAGGGCCCATACTAGCTTCCCAGACATACTATTCTATCCCACATGACTGCCCGCCACTATGGCAGAACCTATAATTCCCCCATTTACAGCACAGCCACATACAAACAGAAAATGTTACCCCGATTTATTTTTTCTGTTTATTTTTATGGATGATCTCCTAAATACAATGTAGAGCAGTGTAATCTGTATGCCAGCCAATGTATTGCCAGCAATCCTGATTCTTCCTATGCCCGCCTGTTTGTGTGGAAACCTCTCACCCTGGAGGCAAAATCATGCCTACTGGTCTACCCAACCTATACATTATATGCCAGTCTACTATTATAGATAATTTCTACACAAGTCTCCCACTATTCTGCCATCTCTATCTGAAGCAAACTGTGGCCTGTGGGCTTCCCACAGAGATTGGTCACCACAAAACTGAATCGGGGGAAAAAGCCAGTTGTGGACTTAAAAAGTACTAGCCCCAAAGTGGAGAGATAAAAGAGACGTATTTATTACATTATTACAGCCCTTATCTATCCTCATGGCAATGCCCCTGAAAAAATTTGCTCCGATTCATTGACCAAATGTTATGAAAGGCACTTCCCTCATTATCCGCCCTCTTACCAAACAGACCGCAAACCCAAAATAAAATGTTGTATATGTAAAGGAATTTGCTGTGGAGTGCTATCAGATCTATTACACTTCACTACACTATTAGTGAAGTACAGACAGCCCCTTGGTTTCAAACAAGATAGGAACTGTAGGTTTGTTCTTAAGTTGAATTTGTATGTAAACAGGTACATTTTTTAAGTGTAGCTCCAGCCAAAAAAAATATTTTAAAGTTTTTTGGATAGCATGGGAAGGGTTAACACTCCTGTAACATTTGTGTTGCTGTCTGTGCCACTGTTGAAAAGATTTCACCTCACTTTCTGTCCCAATGACGATTGGATTTTGGCAAATTTTGGGTTGTGGAAATAAGGATTGGTGATAAAGCTTCAGTGGAGCCACCTTTTTCCTATGATAACTCTTACAGGAGTGAATTTACCTTCCTAGGGGTAAATTTCCTGTGACTTCCTGTTGTCTCCCACCGTTTGTAAGTAGGAGTCATTTATAAGTCAGATGTTTGTAACCCGGGGACCGCCTGTATATGTGAAGTGAAGACATTTTTTCAGTTTCCGCTATCTGCTATTTCTGTGTATGACCTGGACTGTTTATCGACTATACCTCTGCCTGCCACTTCAACTATCAACCATGTTTCTGCCTTCCACGTGAATTGACCTCGGTCTGTTAAATGACCATGCTTTTTGCCTACCTCCTGAACTGATCTTTTGCCCTGCCACTGTACTAGTGGGATTCAAGACAACACAAGGGTCTCACATATGTGAGGGGCTCCAGAATCGATTTTCCGAGTGTAGAAAATTGTTTTGGCTTTCTCTGGGTTTGTATTTCCTGCATTAGGGTCTGGAGACTGGAAGGCTTTCGAAGAGATTTGGATGGGAAGAAGCCTCTACCCCTGCCCTCAGGTCTTACCTAAAAGAGGCCCTAAGCCTGAGGTTCTGCCTGCTGCCATCTGACCCTGGCATGCCTCTGCCTACCTGTACTGCCTGCTTAAGGACCATGTTCTTGCCTACTGCCAGGACCAATATTTTGGCATATCTCTGCTTCCTGGACAATTCCTTTGACTGTTGCTGACCATATCTCTGCCTGCTGTCTGGGTCAATGCTTTTGCTGTTGATAAACATGTCCCTGCCTGCTGCCTGGATTAGTGCTCTCCTGTGTGGACAACTGTACTACTGAAACCACAGGTAATCCATTTTTGTTACCCTTTGCTCAGCAGAATGTATTTCAGGGTGTAATTCTTGGTATGCACATGCTATGTGTTATGCCCCGTACACACGAGCGGAATTTCCGTCGGAAAAATATTGGATGGTTTTTCCGACGGAAATCCGCTCAAGCTTAGCTTGCATACACACGGTCACACAAAAGTTCTCTGAACTTTTGACCGTCAAGAATGCGGTGACGTACAACACTACGCCAAGCCGAGAAAATGAAGGTCAATGTTTCGAGCATGCGTTGAATTGTTTCCGAGCATGCGTGTTTTTTTGAGCGTTAGAATTGCATACAGATGAATCTAATTTCCTATAGGAACTTTAGGAACTTAAAAATAGAGAACCTGCTCTCAATCTTTTGCTGGCGGAAATTCGGCCAGCAAAAGTCCTTTGGAGCATACACACGGTCGGAATTTCCGACTAAAAGCTCACATCGGACTTTTGGTGGTGGAATTTCCGCTCGTGTATACGGGCATAAGGGGCCTGAAGGTGCTACTTGGATGTTGGGCCTCTGAATGTGGTCAGGCTGTGGAAAATTTTCACGCATGGGGTATCGCCATACTCAGGAAGAGAAACAGAATATATTTCAGGGCGTAATTCTTGGTATGTACTTGCTGTGTTAGTAATATCGCATAGATTGACAGCTTTGTGTAAAAAAAAATAAGTTTTAATTTTCTTTCCACATTTTCCAAAAACTTGTGTAAAAATGACATGTTCAAAAGACTCATTATGCCTCATAGAATATTCATTGGCGTGTTTGCTTTCCAAAATGGGGTCATTTTGTAGGTAATTCTATTGTCCTGGTGCTCCAGGGCCTTCAAAAAGGTGATATGTAGTCAGGAAATAAGATGTATAATTTATGCCTTTAGAACACCTGACGGTGCTACTTGGATGTTGGGCTACTGTATATGGCCCGGCTATGAAGAAGTCTCACACATGTGGTATCGCAATACTCAGGAGGAGTAGCATAATATATTTTAGGGTGTATCTCTTGGTATGTACATTGCTAGAAATATCTTATAAATTTACAACTTTGTGTACAAAAAAAATACCTTTTCATTTTCTTTCCACATTTTCCCAAAATTTGTGGAAAAAATGACATATTCAAAAGACTCATTATGCCTCATAGAATATACATTGGGGTGTTTACTTTCCAAAATGGGGTCATTTTGTGGGTAATTCCATTGTCCCGGTGCTCCAGGGCCTTTAAAAATGCGATAGGTAGTCAGGAAATTAGATGTGTAATTTATGCCTTTAGAACGCCTGAGGGTGCTACTTAGATGTTGGGACTCTGTGATTTGCTAATCTGTGGAGTTTCACACATGTGGTATCGCCATACTCAGGAGGAGTAGCAGAATATCTTTGTGGATGTAATTGCAAGTATGCCTATGCCATGTGTGAGAAATAACTAATATGAATATTTTGTTAATATGAAAATTTTGTGGAAAAATTCTTAATCTTCTAAACAATTGTGGGAAAAAAATTGCAACTTAAAAAAACTCACTATGCCACTTACTAAATACCTTGGACTGTCTTCTTTACAAAAAGGAGGGCCTCAAGAAATGAGATAGGCAGTCAGTACATCAGGATTGATCAATTTTCAATGATACGTAATATAGCTTGTAGACACTATAACTTTCATACAAACCAATTATCATGCACTTATTGGGATTTTTTTTTACTAAAGACATGTAGCAGAATACATTCTGGCCTACAGTTATGATGAAATTTTATTTTCTTTTTCAATATTTTTATTGAGGTATACATAAGAAAGACAGAAACATTTATAAAGAGTTACTTGGGATACATTCACTACAAACAGTAGTATGTATAAACTCATATGCCTAGAGGTGAGCATTGAGGGTATAATCCATATAAAACCAATATCAATAAAACAGGATGGCCTAGAGAACTGGAACGAGGGCCCTCAAACATACTGTGAACATTATGGGACGTGCCTCCAAACCACCCATTCGCCCCTAATGGGATCAAGCTGTGAACGGATGGGGGCACATCTGTTAGACAACAAATTGTCTTCGTCTATAACTTGAGATGTGTTATAGGAGGTATGGAGGTGGTGTGCTATTCGCACCACTACCCACATTAAAGTAACGTTTTTGTCCTAAGAGAAAATTGTAAAGATAGTAACATTTGATGAAGTAATATGAGTTCATCCTTAGCTATAAGCTATAGATTAGAAGATGAAAGGGTATCCCAGAAATATGAGCCATGCAATTGAGGATAGAGAAAGGAAAGTAGAGAGGTAAGAGGCCCAAGTGCTGGGATGAAGTGGGCCACAATTTCTCAAGAGTGCATGGGTGGCAAGTGCCATTATGTAATGCCTGCACCTAGTAGATCAACTTGAAAAAGAAAATGAGAGGGAGGGGAGGAGAAAAGGAGAGGAGAAAGTCTCCCACAACGGTAGTGCGGTCCGTGGTTAGGCAATGCATCTAGTAGATGGTAAAGCAGGTAAATTAACAAGGCAATAACAACGACTTATTAAAATTAGGGGGTAAGCAGTATTTGACCCAAGGTTGACAAATCTTATTGAATTCTTTAATTTTGTCACCTTCAATAGCCGTCATTTTGGCAAAGATAAGGGCTCTATTCATCCTGTGTTTGACTTCAGCCACAACCAAGGTTTGGGATTTCCATGGTTCCTTGGACATTGTTTGTTTGGCTGCAGTGATAAGGTGGAGGAGTAGTCAGGAATTGAGTCTGGGTGAGTTCAGCCAGTTTAAGGTTCAAAAGGGCTGCAGCTGGGTCAGGAAGAATATCTGTTTCCAAGGCTTTGGAGGCCATTGCAAATATTGTCTTCCAGAATTTTTTGGCTACCGGGCAGTGCCACCATATGTGAATGTGGGTACCTGATGCTGAGCAGCAGAAAGCAAGTCTCTGGATAGGATGGGAGAAATTTTGCTATTCTCGCTCGTACTAGATATCATTGTGCTAGAACTTTAAAATAGTTTTCTAGTGCCAAGCAATTTGGTGAGGAGGATTTGGTGGCTAGCCACATACCGGACCAATCTGCAATCTCGAATGTGCATTACATGTCCTGTGTCCATTTGGAGGTGTAAGATGGTAGTGCTTTGTTGGGGAGTGCATTAAGATGCTGATATAGGAGTGAAATCAGCCCTCTGACGTGTGGGTCACTCTTACACATGCGTTTGAATTGTGACATTTGGTTCAGTGGTGAGCCCGTCCTGAGGAAGGGAATAGAAAAATTCTTAACTTGCATATAGTGAAAGAGTTCAGTTCTGGGGAGCCCAAAAGTTTTGCATAGAGTAGGAAATGTATGGATAACCTTATTAGAGACTAGTTTATGGAGTCGAAATTGGTGCGTGTTAGACCAGGCTGAGAACGACATTGGGAATTCCCAAGCAGAGTAAAAAACCGGGATTCTGAGGAAGGAAAGAAGGGGGTTGTGTGGGGATTGGAGATTGCGGGGGCCTCTAAATTTGTCCCAGATAGCTAGGGAGTTTTTAGTAATGGGGTTTGAGAGGTGAGCTCTGTCTTTGGGTTGGAGCCACAACATATTGGCCACAGAGATGGGGTCACAGTGGGTCGATTCGATAGTAACCCATAGGGGTGTTTCCACTGTTGCATCATATTTGGGCAATTGTGCGAGTTGCACCGCATTGTAGTAAGATGAGAAATTTGGTATGCCTAACCCACCGCTCAGTTTAGTAAGGTAGAGCCTTGATTTAGGGATACTACATGAGATGTAGGAAATATGACGGTACTGGAATGGGGAGTACTCTGGATAGGTATAAGAATTTAGGTAAGATCGAAATTTTCGTGGCATTGATCCAACCTATCCAGGATAAGGGAAGAGAAGATCACTGTTTCATGAGGTTAGTGACTTGTCTCAGCAATGGTAGGTAGTTAACTGCAAAAAGGTCAGTTAACGAGGTCGTGAGTTATACTCCTAAATATGGGAGATGGTGTGGTACCTAAGTAAATAGCAGGGAGGTCTAGGCTTGTTGAAGTTCCGACTGTGTTACGGAAATGTTGAGCGCATTAGATTTTTTGGGATTGTCGTGGAGTCCTGAGATTTGCGCAAATTTATCCAATATGGCTAGTAGGTTCGGGGCGGATATGTGCAGATGAGCTAGGAAGATGAGAATGTCATCTGCGTAGAGGCATAATTTATGGTGGTGACCACCTAGTTCCATCCCTTTGACATCAGGGTCTGACCTGATATATTGTGCTAAGGGCTCTATGAGTAAGGCAAAGAGCAACGGGGACAGGGGACAACCTTGCCTCGTGCCTCTCCTAATATCTATCATCGCTGATTTGTATCCAGCATACTTGACATATGCCTACAGGTTAGGGATGAGCCCGATGTTCGAGTTGAACATAAGTTCAACTTGAACATCGGGTGTTTGCCTGTTCGCCAAATAGCGAACAATTTGGGGTGTTCGCGGCCAATTGGAAAAGCCCAGAACACCCTTCAAAAATGTATGGGAGAAATCAAAAGTGCTAATTTTAAGGGCTTATATGCAAGTTATTGTCATAAAAAGTGTTTGGGGACCTGGGTCCTGCCCCAGGGGACACGTATCAATGCAAAAAAAAGTTTTAGAAACGGACGTTTTTTTGGGAGCAATGATTTTAATAATGCTTAAAGTGAAACAATAAAAGTGAAATATTTCTTTAAATTTCGTACCTGGGGGGTGTCTATAGTATGTCTGTAAAGTGGCACATTTTAGATAATCCCTGCACAAAATGACATTTCTAAAGGAAAAAAGTAATGTAAAAGTACTCGTGGCTATAATGAATTGTCGGTCCTGGCAATACTCTCACGTACCTGGTGGTGAGCCTGACGTGTAGAGGAAGGCCTCTCATACATCTCCGGCTCGTGAGCCGCTGATAGTGGGACAGCAGACTCAGGAGCATGGCGAGGTAAGAGTGCCTATGATCAGTCCAGAAGTCTGTGCAAGTAGTAGCCAGGAACCCACGAACAGGAAGCCGGCACCAGCAATTAACAGGCAAGCGAAATGGAGGATAGGCTGGCAGACTTGGCAATAGGCAAGCAGAGGTGCACCACAGGAAGCAGGAACTGTAGGAGGCTGGATGGCTAGAAGCGGGGTCAGACGAGCTGGGTTGACAACAGACAGGCAGATCAGGCATAAGCAGCAGGCAGAAGTGTAGTTAGGTCACAGGCAGGTTTCTGGCAACAGACGGGCAGATCAGGCATAAACAGCAGGTAGAAGCATAGTCAGGAACAAGCCGGATTGGTAGCAGAATATAGCACACACAGGAATCAGGATTCTGGTAAACACTGTAGACCAAGCAGCAACCAGTCAGCGTTGAAGCTCCATTTAAATAAGCTGACTGGCTCCAGTTCTGGTGACAGGTGCACGCACGTGCGAACTCGTGGACGTGTTTGTGCATGTGCGTCTACAGAAGCACCTGTGGTTGTTCTGGTCATTCTTGGTTGGCGCCTGCGCACAAGTGTGCACCTGGAAACAGCAACTGTGCTCCGCAGACGTCTTTCCTGAAACTGCCCCTCCTTACGGGCAGCATCCGGATGCCCAGTTGGTTCTTCTTCTGGGGGTGGCTGTGGAAAAAAGCGTGGACCAAGTCCATAGCATGTACATCCTGCTCAGGTTCCCAGGAATTCTCCGCTGGCCCATAACCCTTCCACTTGATTAGGTATTGCAGACGACCCCTTTTTCTCCTGCAGTCTACAATTGCCTCTACCTCGAACTCCTCGTCCCCATTGATGATCATCAGTTCAGACGGTCCAGTCTCCCAATTAGGAAAAGGATCTGGCACCGTGGGTTTTAACAAAGGTACATGGAACACTGGATGTATCTTGAAGGAATCCGGTAAAGACAGTTCATAGGAAATGTTATATATCTTCCTCTTTACAGGAAATGGTCCCAGAAACTTTGGAGCAAGCTTTTTTGATGGACAAGCCAATCTCAGATTGGTTGTTGCCAACCAAACTTGGTCTCCTGGCTGTAGGATCAGTTCCCCCCTCCTCCTTCTGTCGAAAGCCTTTTTATTATCTTCCTGCGCTTTAGTTACGGCTTCTTGCAACAATTTATTGTTACGACCGAAGAAATCTACCGTATTCTGGACGGCTGGAACTGCGGACTCAGGAATAAGGTTGGGCAAGAAAGTGGGGTGGAAGCCATAGTTTGTGAAGAACGGGGACTGCTTAGTGGCTGTATGACAGGAGTTGTTATAAGCAAACTCAGCTAATGGTAGGAGAGATACCTAGTCATCCTGGACAAATGATCTGAAGCAACGGATATATTGTTTCAATGTCTGGTTAGTCCGTTCAGTTTGTCCGTTAGACTGTGGGTGGTATGCGGATGACATAGAGAGTTTGATCTTCAGGGTCTCGCAGAGTGATCTTCAGAACCTAGATGTAAATTGGACCTCACAACTTCCCTGATGAACACTCGAGCAGTCTCTGCAGCAGATGGTGTACCCTTTAGAGGTAAGAAGTTCCATTTTGGACAGACGATCAACAATAACAAAGATGGCCGTACAATCTTCAGAAGGTGGTAATTCTACTATAAAGTCCATATAAATTATGGACCAAGGCCTGTCGGGCACAGGCAGAGGTCTGAGCAAGCCCCAGGCCTTGTTTTGGGTGCTTTTATTTCAGATACAGGTGGTGCATGCAATTACATAGTCTTTACAGTCTCTTTCCAGATTAGGCCACCAGAATGTGCGTTGCACCATTCTTGCGAATCCCGAAGTGTCCTGCTAAGGGATGGTCATGGCAGAAACCCAACACCGGCATCCGAACTCCTTTTGGAACAAAAACTCGGTCCCCCTTCCAAAGAAGACCCTCCCTTGCCTGAAGGGTATCCTGGATGGAAGCAGGGGTAACTGTAGAAGCTTGTTTTAGTTGTGACAAAAGGTCGGTCTGTAGTAACAGAAAGTTTCCTGCTGACAGGATGCTGTCTGACCCTGGCAAGTCCTTAGGATCTTCGAACATGCGCAACAGCGCATTGGGGTTGACGTTCTTAGACCCAGGTCTGTAGGTGATATGGAATAGAAGCCTCGAGAAGAAAAGTGCCCAACGGGCCTGGCGAGGTTTCAGCCATTTAGCAGTCCATAAATACTCGAGGTTATGATCCGTGTACATCAGTATTGGGTGTGCTGCTCCCTCTAGCAAATACCTCCATTCCTCAAGGGCGGCCTTTATGGCAAGAAGCTCACAATCACCAACATCATAGTTTCAGTCAGCAGGGGCAAGCTTCCGAGAGAAAAAGGCTACCGGGTGAATCAGATTCTTGAGACCTTGGCGCTGGGACAGAACCCCTCCGACAGCACTCTCAGAAGTGTCTACCTCCAGGATGTAGGGCAGTGCTGGGTCTGGATGGCTTAGTACAGGAGCAGACGTAAACAGTCCTTTAAGAGTCTCAAAGGCAACCTGGGCTTTGGGGGACCCAAGGAAACGAACACCCTGCTTGGTAAGTTGTGTGATGGCTGTGATGATAGCCGAAAAGTTCTTGATGAATCTGCGGTAAAAATTAGCAAACCCCACGAATCGCTGGATTCCCTTCTTATCATTGGGTTCTGGCCAGGTTAGAATTGCTGAGACTTTCTGTGGATCCATCTCAATTCCACTGGAGGAGATGATTAATCCCAAGAACTGAGATCATACTTGATTTGATTGTAGCCGTATTAGTGCAATTGTGACAGAGAAAATTGAGTACTGTCCGTGATACTTTTTTTATTTGCACTAACATACAATTTTTTAGGACAAGCTTTCAGGGTATGTCTGTATGGACCTTGAAGAAGGGGACATACCCCAAAAGCTTGTCCTGAAAAATTGTATGTTAGTGCAAATAAAAAAAGTCACGGACAGTACTCAATTTTCTCTGTCCCAAGAACTGGATACTTTGTTGCTTAAACTCACACTTCTCTGGTTTGGCATAGAGTCCGTGTAAGGGGAGACGGCAGAGAACGTTCTTAACATGTTCGCGATGACTTGCAAGAGAAGTGGAGAACACAAGTATGTCGTCTAGGTAGACGATAACAAAGATGTCTAGATAGTCCTTAAAGATGTCATTAATGAAATGCTGGAACGTAGCTGGCGCATTACACAGACAAAAGGGCATGACGTGGTACTCGTAATGGCCAACTAACATATAATGGGTAACTATTCTTCACCGTCATTTTATTTAGTTTGTGGTAATCTACGCATGGCCGTAGAGAATGGTCCTTCTTCTCCACAAAGAATATTCCCGCCCCAGCGGGCGAAGTAGAAGGGCTGATGAGCCACTTCTGAAGACTCTCGTCAATGTACGCTTTCAGGGAGCCTAGTTCTTTTTCAGACAGTGGGAAGATCCGACCAAACGGAATTGCAGCCCCCGACAAGAGCTCGATGGGGCAATCGTAGGCCCTGTGTGGAGGTAGGGTGTCTGCTCCCCGCTTACTGAAAACATCCAGATACTCATGATAGGCCTCAGGCACCTTTTGGTAGAGTTCCGCTTCAATGTCCATACACAGTAGCGCAGTGGGTGGCATGATAGGCTCAGACAGACAGTGTCCCTGACAGTAGGATGACTGGTACTTGATACTGCCAGAGCTCCAATCAATCAACGGGTTATGGGCCTGAAGCCATGGTAGGCCCAGAATAACAGGGAACAGTGGTGGGGAATTGCATCTAGATGTAAAAGTTCCTTATGATTGGTAAGGGTCACAGTCAGCAATAGGGGGGTCTCCTTAGTCACCAGTACAGACTTAACACGGGAGCCATAGGCCAGAGATACAGTAAGTCCCTACTTCTTGGGTAGGAGAGGAATATGTTGTTGATCTGCGAATGCCAAATCGATGAAGCAACTGCATGCCCCAGAGTCCACAATTGCTGTTGTAGACACGCTTCTTCCTGGAAGCTGGAAGGTGATGGTGTCAGGGCTGGCTCAGCCCTTCCTTCTCTGAGCTGGCCGCTCAGCTGTCGGCTAATTGCCAACTTCCATCTCTCTCCACAGTTAACCAGCTGTTGTGGATCTGCTCGTCAGTCCCACCTACTTAAAGATCTCCAGCTCACTTCATTCCTGCCTTCGCCTTGGTTACATCACAAAAAACCATCTCTTGCGTTCCTGTTTAAAGATTGGCTTTGCTGACATCCCTTCTGGCTCCTTATCCTGCTTGCTGTTCCTCTACTTGGATCCCTGACTTCTGGCTTGGCTAATTACCTGATCTGGTTACTGAACTCTGGCTTGGCTGATTACCCGATCTGGTTACTGAACTCTGGCTTGACAGACTACCCAATCCGGTTACTGGACTCTGGCTATGCTTTGTCTAAGCTTACTCTATTTACCGTTTTATTTTTATTAATAAACAAGTGTGATTTTACTGTACTTCTGTCTCAGTCTGGTTCATGGTTTCTGACAGATGGGGAGCACCAGATGAGCGGAAGTTGCTGGCAGGACCGCCTGGGTAAACGAGGAAGCCGTGGGACATCTATGTGTTTTAGCTGGGCAATTCCGTACATAATGGTCGGCCCCTCCACAGTAGAGGCAGAGATTGTCCTGACAGCGTTGTGACCGTTCTTCAAGGGAGAGTGACGGGCGAATCAGGCCTAGTCGTGTGGATGTCACTGTTGCCGGTTTGGAGGAAGACAACTTAACAGGTGTTGGCTGGGCACGAACTAGGAATTTAGGCATCATCCACACAGGCTGAGATGGACCCATTGACTTTTCTCACCTGCATTCTCGAAGACGACAGTCGATCTGAATAGATAAGGAAATTAAGTCCTCCAGTGAACTCGGCACCCCCACATGAGCTAACTCATCCTTCAGATCCTCCGCTAACCCCAGGCAGAACTGATGCCACAATGCTGCGTTGTTCCAAACTGTGTCTGCACTCCAGCATCTGAAGTCCGTAACATAGTCCTCAACCGCTCGACGGCCTTGCTGGAGTGCATGGAGAGAGGACTCAGCAGTAAAAGTCCGTTGGGGGTCCTCATACAGTCGGGACATAGCCTGGAAGAAGGAGGACATGGTATCAAGTTGTGAGTCCTTCACATCCAACAGTCGATGAGCCCAGGTTTGGGGTTCACCCTGGAGCAAGGATATGATGAACCCCACCTTGGAAGTCTCGGCAGAGAAAGTCTGTGGTTGGAGTGAAAAATAGAGCTGACAGGCGTTGCAGAATGCTCTAAACTTGGACCGGTCTACGGAGAACCTTTCGGGACAAGGCAATCGTGGCCCAGGAGATGTCACTGTGGTAGGGCCAGTACTGGACACAGTCTGGGTTGACACAATGGTGGTGAGCCTGACGTGTAGAGGAAGGCCTCTCGTACAGCTCTGGCTCGTGAGCCGCTGATAGTGGGACAGCAGACTCAGGAGCACGGCAAGGTAAGAGTGCCTATGATCAGTCCAGAAGTCTGTGCAAGTGGTAGCCAGGAACCCACGAACAGGAATCCGGTACCAACAGGTAACAGGCAAGCGAGATGGTAGATAGGCTGGCAGACTTGGCAATAGGCAAGCAGAGATGCACCACAGAAAGCAGGAACTGTAGCAGGCTGGATGGCTAGAAGCAGGGTCAGACGAGCCAGGTTGACAACAGACAGGCAGATCAGGCATAAGCAGAAGCGCAAAGTGCAGCGCTAATATAATATATGAAAAGTAAGAATAAGTTTCACCAAGTGACATATAAAACAATCAGTGAGAAAACATATTTCAAATTCGAACAATGATGAACAAAACCAAAATCACAAATGTATGTGAGAAATTATTAAAAAAAGTCCAAAAGTTCTTGATAAATCCACAAGAAAATAAAGAACACCCATCCAAGAAAGGTTGTGACGAAAGGTGCCTATATATGATCCACCAAGGCGTGTGTGAGGAGCCTACAACGGTGACGTCATCATGTTCTTGGAGCCTACGACGGTGACGTCATCACGTTCTTGGATGGGCCTGAACACAGGAAGTGAATCGCGGTACACGGAGACGCCGCCGCTCTGCTTGATTTCTCACATGCTGCATACCTCCTGCAATATTGTAAGTGTGATCCCTTCGTTTTACTATTAAATCTTTTATCATACAATATTGCGCTATGGAAGTGTTCTCTTTTGTATTTCCGGTTTTGATGGATTGTTAGAACCACCGATCCTGCATTGTACCTTTGGTTTTGGGAGACCATAATCCCTATGCTGGGTGAGACTGCCATAATAGCAGTCATCGCCGTCCGGTAAGCAGATTTTACTCACACACGCTATGGTGGATCATATATAGGCACCTTTCGTCACAACCTTTCTTGGATGGGTGTTCTTTATTTTCTTGTGGATTTATCAAGAACTTTTGGACTTTTTTTAATAATTTCTCACATACATTTGTGATTTTGGTTTTGTTCATCATTGTTCGAATTTGAAATATGTTTTCTCACTGATTGTTTTATATGTCACTTGGTGAAACTTATTCTTACTTTTCATATATTATATTAGCGCTGCACTTTGCTGTTTATTATATTTTTGGGAGTCAGATACAGGACTTTATAGGGTGCTGGCAGCTTATCTTATTTATTTTTTCAATCCAAGCGCAGCTTTTACCCGGTTTTTGGGTTTCTTTTCCTATATAAGCAGAAGCGCAGTCAGGTCACAGGCAGGTTTCTGGCAACAGACGGGCAGATCAGGCATAAACAGCAGGCAGAAGCGTAGTAAGGAGAAGAAGAAGAAAATAAAACTGCGCATAGGTGAAATATATAAACAAAAATGAAGCTGCAATCTCTATGTGTAACACAAACATAAATAGAACAATTGAAAAAATGAAACTGCGCTAATAAAACAAACTTATGTAGATGACAATTAACCATCATAGAGTGCAAAAAGCTCATAAGGATATATGAAGCATATATATAGTGTTCATAAAAAAGTATGCAGCATATATATAGTGTTCATAAAAAAGTATGCATTAAATAAACACACAGAAGTGCATTTTCATGTGCATAAGTGCAAATTTACAACATATTGAAAGTCCATATAGTTGATACAATGATCACCCAAGTGTTGATAAATATTGGAAAATCTTGATAATTAAGAATGAAGTGTCAGATCCACCATCACCAATGTAAATGCTGGCCGCTTACCAGAGACCCATGACCCCCCACTACAGAGGGTCTGGGTGAGCTGTTAAGAAATGATTACTCCGGACCACCATCAAAGAACCAGATAGTTTCGCTATGTTAAAATGTTGGGGGCCTCGATGTCAGATGGATCAATAGCAGAGCATCAAACCCTGGTGTCGGTGTCCCCCTCCCAGTGTCCCACTCTGTCAGGTGCGAGTGACAGTAGGCGGAACCTGCGGAACCTGCGCTCTGTTGTGACAGCGCACTGATGCACATGAAAATGCACTTCTGTGTGTTTATTTAATGCATACTTTTTTATGAGCACTATATATATGCTTCATATATCCTTAGAAGCATAGTAAGGTCACAGGCAGGTTTTGGGAACAGACGGGCAGATCAGGCATAAACAGCAGGCAGAAGCGTAGTCAGGAACAAGCCGGATTGGTAGCAGAAGTTAGCACACACAGGAATCAGGATTCAGGTAAATGCTGTAGACCAAGCAGCAACCAGTCAGCGTTGAAGCTCTGTTTAAATAAGCCGACTGGCACCAGTTCTGGTGACAGGTGCGTGCACGTGGACGCGTTCGCGCATGCGCGTCTACAGAAGTGCCTGTGGTTGTTCTGGTCATTCTTGTTTGGCGCCTGTGCACAGGTGTGCGACTGGAAACAGCAGCTGTACTCTGCAGACGTCTTTCCTGACACTTACAGATAGATGTCATTAAAAAAAAAACGGCATAGAATCCCCCAGTCCATTACCAGGCCCTTTGGGTCTGGTATGAATATTAAGGGGAACCCCGAACCAAATTTTTCAAAATAAAATTGCGTGGGGGTCCCCCCAAATTCTATACCAGGCTCTTCAGGTCTTGTATGTATATTAAGGGGAACCCCGCTCCAAAATTTTAAAAAAAAATGGCGTGGGGGTCCCCCTCAAAATCCATACCAGACCTTTATCTGAGCACGCAACCTGGCAGGCAACAGGAAAAGAGGGGGGATGAGAGAGCGCCCCAAAGCACCTCCCTTGCCCGTTGGTTGTGCGGGTCTGCAAACGGGGGGCTTATCGGAATCTGGAAGCCCCCTTTAACAAGGGGACCCCAAGATCCCAGTCTCCGCCCCTGTGTGAGATGGTAATGGGGTACAAATGTACCCCTACCATTTCACAAAAAAAGTGTCAAAATGGTACAAATGACAAGACACGGCTTGGGACAAGTCCTTTATTAAAAAAAAAAATGTCCCACAAAGTCCATTCATCTTCTCTCGCTCTGTCGATGGACCGAAAAAAAAAAAAACAAAGCCGCGACCGACCCGCCCATGGGAGGCACCTACCGTATGATACCCGCTCTCAGTTATAAAAGAACTGTCAAAGCGAAAAATTCCTTTTTTTCCTTTAGAAATGTCATAGAAACATAGAGATTATGGAGGTCAGCGTTTCAGTTCTAAATGAGTGTCCCGCTAGCAGAGAGTTGAAGGCTCTGGTTAAGATAGGTGTCAGAATGGGCGCAAATTGTTTGAAGTATGTTGCCGAAAACCCATCTGGGCCTGGTCTTTTATTCAGTTCTGTTATGGGACTCTCAAGTAGATGCTACTATGTTCATACGCTAGGGTTGGGAGGGTAATATTGATAAATAGGGTATCTGCCTTCACTGCATCAAGTCCTGAGTAGGGGTATAGAGTTTGGAAAGGTTGGAGCATAAAGTATTTTAATGGGATTACTAGTGTATGTGTCACAAGTGGTTTTTAATCTTATAGACGACTACGGGTGGTGAATCCCCCCCCTAAACTGCGCGCCATAGGTGTGTCGGTTTTGTTAGCCTTGAAGTCTGATATATGTTGGTGTTTACGGATAAGTTTGTCTGCCAAATCAGTTAGGAATAAGTCAAGGTCTAGACGGCCTTTATTTAAACGCGCATTGGTGGTGGCATTAGGGGTGGATTGAAAAGCTGCGTGGCTCGCATTGAACTTGGCCTCTAGCTGTTCAAACATGATTTTTCGGTCTTGTTTAAGGGCTGCTGCCGGTTAGATCAATCTGCCACGAATGACAGCTTTGTGAGCCTCCCATAATGTCAGAGCGGAAATATCATCCATATCATTAGTCGAGAGATATTCTGTGAGAGCTACCTCAATCTCTAAACTATGAGAGGGATGGGCTAGCGTGGTGTTGTTGATACACCAGGATGTGTCGTGTGACCTGGGTATCAGGGAGGCTATGGTGGTGTACACTGCACAATGGTCAGTCCACGAGAAGGGAGTGATATTAGAGGAGACTATCTCCGGGATCATACTAGTTGGGATAAAGATGTGGTCTTTGCATGAGAAGGAATTTTGCGGATGGGAGTAGTGAGTATAATGCCTACTAGTAGGGTTAAATTCTCGCCATGTGTCAACTAGACTGTGAGTAGAGAGCAGGTGTTGGAAAGTTATTTTGTTGGGGCTAGAGAGTGGGGTTGGTGGATATTTATAGAGGAAAGGAAAAATAGTCGAATTGGAATCCCTGCAGAGAATGACTGTTCCAAACTTGTGTTTTTCTACCACTTGGAGAAGATGGGACAAAAAGGCCTTCGAGTGTTTATTGGGAGCATGATATGACACAATCATGATCGCAGTGTCCGAGACATAGCCTGTGAATATGAGATATCTGCCCTCGGGATCGTTTAATTGTGTGGTAAGGGTAAATGGCATGGAGCGATGGAAACCGATAAGGGACCCCCCGTTGCTTGGTTGTGGCTGAAGCAGTATAGAATTGCAGATAAGAGGCACAGAGGAATTATGGGGAAGCCTTGTCAATAAAATGGGTTTCTTGTAAGCAGATAATATGAGCCTTAGTGGCTGAAAAAGAACACAGTGCCTTGGTGCGTTTAAGGGGGGTGTTGAATCCTTGAACATTCAAGGAAAGGATGTTTATGGGGGCCATAACGTGTCCAGGACAGTCATTATAGCAGGGGAGGCATAACCCAAGATGAGAACCACAACTACCGTGAGGAGAGAGAGAAGAGAGGAGAAAGAGACACGGTAAGAGAGAACATAGCAGCATCGAATAACCCTTTTAGGAGTAATTAACATCAGTAAGCAAAAACATAACAGTAGGGTGTGGGAGCGTCTCAGGGGAGGGCAAGTGGTCCCCGAGAGGCTCCATAACCACCGCCAGAGTCCCGCATAACAGGAACAGGAGTCTGAGGGCAGTGAGCGAGGCAGCAAGAAGTTCCTAAGGGGGGAACAACACCGGAGAACACCAAAAAAAAATCATGTAAATGACAGATAACTGTGTGACTTTAAATGCAGCATCAACATGACAGTCTGGATCGTCTCAGAACAGGTAGCTATCTGACTGCAAACCTCTAAGTAAGAAACTGGTGAATAAGACAGTATAGTGCAGAAACAACCTGGACCTTGGAATAAGTAGGAAAGTAGAGGCTACTGAGGTGGGACCGGATGGTAGACACATGGATAGAACAGTAACTATGCCCTTGATAGTAGTCCAGTCATCCCCGGGGACCCAGGGAGTTTCTGTATAGGCAATCAGTGAACAGAGTAGCAGTATGAATGTCTCAGTGATCCTTATTGATCCGGGAAAACCCAATCATAGAATTGTGTGTTGATAGGTGCGGCAGTCCAATGGGATAGGTGTAGGAAAATTTCCGTAAGAAATCAATTGAGGGAGGCCCAGGTCCATGGGCCGGGTTCTGCTAAACTGTCATCAGAGAGTTCCAATAACCAGTATGGGTTGCAGGGGGTTTTGTTGGAGTCAAATCTGAGCCATAGGGCGAGGTCAGTCCATCGAAACCTCATTGGATGGTGCTGGATTATCAAAGTGACCACGCTTGTAGAGATTTTGACATGTGGAAGCTGCATGACTAGAACCATTGCTTGTTTTTGAGGGGAACGAGAGGCCGAGCACCTGCGATATGAGTCCTTGTGTGGGATGCGGTCCACGGGGCCCAGGTCCATCATGGCTGACTGTAGCTCCTCCGATGAGCAACTATTTGGTATAAAGGTGGGTGAAACTGATCTAGAATGGAAATCCCCAGTGGTATGCAATTTGGTTGCATTGTAGCACTTGCAGATGGGGTTTGAGTGCACGCCTCTTTGCCACTGTGAGTAGGGAAAGGTCTGCAAAGAGCTGGTACATGTGGCGCTGGAAGGTGAGGGAGTCCTTTCCCCTGGCTGCGGCAAGTAGCTGTTCCTTAGTGTGGTAGTAATGGAACTTAGCTATAATGTCCCTGGGCGAACCATTAGGTTTGCGTGGGGCCAGAGCTCTATGTACCCTTTCCATTTCTAGCCTCTCAACGAGGATGGCAAGTTGCAGTTCCTGGAAGAGGGCTATCATGGTGGCCTGGACATCGAGAATGGTCTCAGGAATCCCCCTGATCCGTAGATTAGAGTGGCGGTCTCTATTTTCTTGGTCCTCTAAACGGACCTGCAGCACTAAATTCTCCTCCTTGAGATTTTCAAATTCAGTGGTGTAAAGCTTTGTGTGGTTTTCTATTTCATCCACCCTCACTTCCAGCTCTGCAGTTCTCTGACCCAGCTCTCTAATCTCATGTGTCAGTTTGTCAGTTATGTGGTCTGATGTCTGCTTTAGGGCTTTCTGTAGCATTCGTTCAAATGGTTTGAACATGCTAGACTAAATTACTGACTGAGAGCTGCCATTATCAGAATCAGACTCACCGGCAAAATCCTGTCTCTTCAGGCTGTGTATCTGTGGCTTGGTAGAGTGCGATGTGCTGGGCTGTGAGGAAACTGATGGCGCCATCCTGGCAGATGGCCCGGACAGAGCGTCCTTGATGTTTCCGACCTTATATTTGGTTTTAGGTCCCCCCCCCCGGACCATGGCTGCAAGAGTGGAGGACACTGGGAGGCTAGGGGCGATTGCGGGTATCGTTTGTGGAGCCGCTGCGGCTTGTAGTTCTCCAGTGTGGTTGTCCCTGGAGTGGAGCTCTAAGCCTGCATGTCCTCTCGGTCAGGCTCCGCACATGCACCAATGAAATTTGATTTTGTTGGATTTTTTTAAACAGAAAGGAAAATATTGATTTTTTTTTTTTTTTTAGTTTTAGCTCCTTTTTCACCCAGTGGTGAAAAAATGCCACCAAAAGAAATCTCTATTTGTGTTAAAATAATATAAATTTAATGTGAGTACAATGTAGCATGACTGTGTAATTGTCATTCATAGTGTGAGAGCACTGAAAGGTGAAAATTGGTCTAGGCAGGAAGGGGGTAAAAGTGCAAGGTATTAAGGGTGGTTAATACATACTGTAAACAGAAACATTCACCATGAACAATTTACATTGAACATAGTAATTCTGCCCTTGATAAATGTGCCCTAAAGCCAGGAAGCAAATATCTGGTGACGTACTACAATTCAACAAAATGAAACACCAAAATTATGGGTTTACAATTTAAATTATTTGACAATGCTTTTAAGTCACAAAATGTTCAGCTTATAACAACTGGCTAATGATCTTGCACAAATCAGTGCAATGCAATGCCAGTAATTGTATGAATGACTTAAACTTTAGCATAGACACAATAAACTATTTACAGTAGCTGGCTTCAACAATTTTTAAACACAGCATACTGTATTCATAAAGCATTGAATGTGACATTTAGCCAACAATCATAATTTAAAACATGCACCAAGAAATTACGCCCACAGTGAATGTTTGGTGAATAAAAAGTTAACTGAGCTATAGGCGCAATTATGCTTAAAGAATATTTATATCTATTATATGTGATCAGCCCGCCAGCACTGAAAAGTGTTTCACGTCAAATAAAGTGCAGTGCTAATCAAAATCTAAAAAAATATTGCATGAAGGTGTACACTGCATATGCCACTGATACTCACGATATATACAGCAGTGATATGATAATAAAGATCACACAAAATTTAAACTGATTATATAAATGATCTCCAATGTCCATGAACAATCTCTAAATGTTCATAAAGCTTCAAAAGAGAGAAAAATAAAAATAAAACCACACACACATGTGATGTAATCTGTGGAAAAGTGTGAAAAACACTCTCAATAATACAATCTTTCCCTTTGATAATTCCTCAGGCTTTCCCAGGTGCTCTTCACCGTGCTTATGCACATGTATTGTCAAGTTGTGGACCCTTGCAAATTGTGCTCCAATCCTGCTTATCTTAACCTTCTGAACTACAGGAGGTCTAACAGTGCTTAACAGATGACAACTGGAATTACAATCTCCAACTTTTCTCCTTGTATATAACTCAGAAAAAAATGAAAAGAAATCATAGTGCTCACTGCAGCCACAATACATGATCACATCCACTCTCACCCAGTGCTCACCTTTTTCCTATAGACCCTTTAACATATAAAGAGCTCCTAAGGCCTGGATGAATACACAACAGTTAAAAAAAAATGATCAGAGAGAATGCCAATAGTGCTCACTGTTAATTAAAAGCCTTCCCACAGATACAATGTACTGTCATGTACCACACTGTGGAGCAATAATCATCCAAGCACCCCTGGTTGTAGTGAAGACATGGACTGTGAGGGAAGTGGAGGGCGCAGGTGCCAGAAAGCTGGATCAGTAAACTTAAGCTTGGAAACACAGGAATTCTTCCAGTGGCAGTATAGAGTCAGGTCAGAAGCTACGTTTGGCAGCAGCCTGACAGAGAGGTGCAGAATCACAAACAAGTTCAAAGTCAGAAACAGGCAGGATTTGGCAACATGCTGGCGGTATTTGGTCAGACATACAAGCTGGGGTCGATAACACAAATGAGCAGCAGACTTTCAGGAACTTGGAATGCAGGAATCAGAGCTGAAGACAATCGAAGCAATGAGGGTAGGCAGATCTCAGCTTTAAATAGGCCACTGCGTGCCAGAATCTATAGGCATCCCTGTCTGTGCATGCATGCCCCAAGGCCTATGCGTGCTCATGTCCCTGCACATGCACACAGAAATATGCACCTGCTGCATAGGAATTAGCACTTGCTGTACAAGATTCCTGACAGGAACTCATATGAAACATAAAGTAAAGACCTTGATCCACCAATTGTACAAAGAGCGTGTATACTTTACACAGCACTGCGAGTGTAAATCGCTTTGTAACGATAACTCCAGTTCATGGTGTCCTAACAGCGTGATGATATCATAGGTGTGACTCCACCTTACGTGATACGTCCTATATGAGACTTCTTCAGACCTAAGGAGAAAGGTATGAATATTTCAGAAGATGGAATGTCTTTGGAGAGCTGGAGGCACCTGGAGAGACCAATCTCTGTAAAGTTAAATTCACTCCTGGTGGCAGAATCCTCCAGCAATGCATATATGAAGTGGGAATCTCTCTTTATACTATATAGGATTTAAGACAAAGAGCCATGGAGATGTGTAACAGATGGCAGCCAATTAGCTTGCAGCTAAATTAAGTCAGATCAGCAGTTATTTGCTTTTTGGTAACTAAGCAGTTTGCTACACTTTTCCCATCATTGATTTGCATTGCTGTGCTGCAGTGGTGGCTGGTGCTCAATATTTGGGGGGGGGGACCAACGCCAACCACCACCCCCCGCATGCGGAAGATAGACAGAAATGCGGCGGTGATTGGAGGCCTCCTTACCTTAGGACGGAGGCATTAATCCAGGCTGCAGCTCCTCACACCAGGTCAATTGCTTCTCCTCCAGGTCGAAAAGGAAGTGGGTCCTGACTGAGACTCGATTGGCCCGGGAGTCCTAAGACTCCCTGGCCAATTGGGTCTCAAGAACTGCTTCCTGATTAGCTGGGAGGAGAATCGGGAAGACAATAGCTAATGTTAATTTGCTATTGTCACACAACTGGGTGGGCTCAGGGCGCACTGCTCTGCGCCCTGAGCCCACCCTTTTTTGAAGCCAATTAAAGCCTCGGGCTCTAATCATGTGCTAAAAAATAGCACATGATTAGATGTGCTAATCATGTGCGCCCCCTATGGATGGGCCACCACTGCTGTGCTAAATAACCCCCTAGCTGGTTAGACTCTGAAGTCGAAGGCAGAAGTCCAGGAAGAATTATATCCTCAAGAAGTTTTAGGAAAGCTTGACCTGGAATAAAGCCAGTGATATTTCCAGAGATACCGCTGAGGTATAGATTACAAGGTATGGTGTACAGCTGAGTCAGGGAGAGGGGCACATGCACATTTGGGAAACATTGTGATACTGAATAGAAAAAAATTAGTTCTATGGTTGAACTTTTTTGATGTCCCATCCATATTTTAAAGGATAATTTCACCTTTAGTAACATGTTTCATGTTACACCCATATTCAGGGTATAACATGTAACTAAAGCACCTGCCCAGACCCTCCCACAATCCCCCATTGTGACAACAGGAGGGGTATCCTCTCCCTGTACCCACTGTCCCACTTCAAAAACTGTGCGGCTGAGTGGGACTCTGCCCATGCAGCCGCGTCATTCATTCTGTAAAATAATTCTGTGAATGATTGAACTGTGAATGAGTTCTGTGAATGAATAAACTACAAGTACCATCCGCCCAAGTACAAAGACTGTGTTACATTTATTAAGAGCTGTTATGTTCGGGTTGCCTGTGGTACTGAAGCTTCATTGCCATAGTGTTTGGAACTGTAAGTGAGCACCTTCCCGCTGTTTTCCCCATGTCAATTGTTATTTCTACCTTACCAAATAATAAGTGTGCCACCTTCCTTGGTCTGTGTACCTTTCCTCAATTTCGGGTACCAATCAACTACACATTGGTACCATTCCAGTCATTAACCGCTTCCCGACCAGCAGCGGCAGTTATACTGCGGCAGGTTGGCTCCCCTGCGCAAGCCGTCGTAGCTATACGTCGGCTCGTGGGGTCGGGATAGAAGGTGCGGGGTGCCGATGCTCGTGGCTGAAGGTCGTGATGACCACCGGCCACGAGTGATCGTGAGCAGGAGACACAGAACAGGGACAAGTGTATGTAAACACACTTCCCTGTTCTGTTCTGAGAGGAGTGACAGATCGTGTGTTCCTATTAGCTAGGAATCACGATCCGTCACTTCCTCTAGTCCGTCCCCTCCCCTTTCAGTTAGAATCACCTCCCAAGGAACACAGTTAACCCCTTCACTGCCCCCTAGTGTTAACCCCTTCACTGCCAGTGACATTTTTACAGAAATTAATGCATTTGTATAGCATTGAACGCTGTATTAATGCCGATGATCCCAAAAATGTGTCAAAATTGTCCGATGTGTCTGCCATAATGTCGCAGTCATGATAAAAATCGCAGATCGCCACCATTACCAAAAAAATAAAAAAATAAAAATGCTATAAATCTGTCCAGTATTTTGTACACGCTATAACTTTTGCGCAAACCAATCAATATACGCTTATTGCAAGTTTTTTACCAAAAATATGTAGAAGAATACATATCGGCCTAAACTGAGAAAAAAATATGTTTTTTTATATATTTTTGGGGAATATTTATTATAGCAAAAAGTAAAAAAAAAAAAAAGTAAAAAGCAGAGGTGATCAAATATCACCAAAAGAAAGCTCTATTTGTGGGAAAAAACAGACGTCAATTTTGTTTGGGTGCAGTGTCGCACAACTGCGCAACTGTCAGTTAAAGCGACGCAGTGCTGAATCGCAAAAAGTGCTCTGGTCAGGAAGGGGGTAAATTCTTCCGGGGCTGAAGTGGTTAAAGAGTCTCTAAAATTAGAAGAGGGGCCAAGCATGTTCATAGAGTTGGGGCAAAAGAACAGAGAACTTAATCTACTAAGAAGCTCCTGTGTGTGTCTTATTTTACTGTTATGCCAACAATTTTGCAGATATATACAGTCCAAAAGGATAAAGGACATTTGACTCTAGGCTCTGTAACACTGTTAGGTTTTGTAAACCTAGCAGAGTGTGCCAGGCCCTTGAACATCAAAATTCTGAATGGTGGGCTTTATGTGATTGTAACTGTTGTTATTCATGTAGCTTATCCACTTAAGCTCCAGAAGGTTTTACCCACTTCATGACCAGGCCACTTTTTGCAGTTCGGCACTGCGCCACTTTAACTGGAAATCATACGCGGTTATGCAATGCCGTACGCAAACATCATTTTTATCATTTTTTTCCCACAAACAGAATTTTCTTTTGGTGGTATTTGATAACCACTTTTTTTTTTTTTGCAATATAAACTAAAAAAGACTGAAAATGTTCTACTTTCTGCTACAAAACATATCCAATAAATAAAAAAAAATATTTCTTCATGAATTTAGGCCAAAATGTATTCTGCTACATGTCTTTGGTAAAAAAAAAAAATGTATATTGGTTGGTTTGCCTGAAAGTTATAGTGCCTACAAACTATGGTATATATTGTGCTTTTTATTTATTTTTTTAATTTATTTTTTATACTACTAATGGTGGTGATCAGTGACCTATAATGGAACTGCGATAGTGCAGCGGACAATCTGACACTAACTGATGCTGGGGGGGGGGATTGAGTACTTGCCACTGATGTCACCAGTGGCATTAATTCAGTGATCAGTGATGTTATACACTGTCACTGTACTAATGGCACTGCCTAGGAAGGTGTTAACATCTAGGTTGGTCAAGGGGTTATATGTGTACCTATGTGTGTTTTACTACCAGATCTCTTATTTTCTCATCCCTGCTTTGCAAGAATGAAAAACAGAGACATCATTATCTCTGTTCAGAGCTCTGTGTTGATTGTCAACACAGAGCTCTGGATTGTGATTGTGCACAGCCGAGCCACAGGTCCTGGCCATGAACATGCACCCTAAACCAGGAAACAGGCAGTGACGTATGGGTACACCACTTTGTCTGTGCGGACCGCCCGTCCACAGTACATTGTGGGCAGGCAGTCCTCAAGTGGTTAAATAAGGTTTTATTAAGGTTTCAGAAACATTGAGGGTGACAATAAGACGTTCGTACATTATGACACAGCCGTTCCTTATAATGCCAAAGATGGAGGATATTTGCACATGAACAGATAATAGATTAGCATGGCCATCTGAACTGTAATATGGTATATATAATACACAAGTATATTTTGCAGGCACCTGGCATGCAGGCATCTTGAGGTGTGCATGCTCTGTGCTGACAGTGCTGAATTGGTTTAGTTTTATTCACTTTGGGCTTGCTTTAAAAACAATTGCCATAAAAAAACAAAAAACTATAAAAAACAAAAAAAAACATTTAAAATCACACAGGTGGTCAAAACTCTTGTTCAAATGCTTCTTAACCGAAGATTTAACCCCCTTCATGACCAGGCCATTTTTTGCGATATGGCACTGCGTTACTTTAACTGATAATTGCACGGTCGTGCGATGTTGTACCCAAATAAAATGTATGTTTTTATTTTCCCACAAATAGAGATTTCTTTTGGTGGTATTTTATCACCTCTGCATTTTTTGTTTTTGTTTGCGCTATAAACAAAGAACGGCCGACAATTTTGAAAAAAAAAACAATATTTACTTTCTGCTATAACACACATTCAATAAAAAAAAAAAGGAAACATCTAATTACGTTATCAATTTAGACCAATATGTATTCTGCTACATATTTTTGGTTAAAAAAAATCCCAAAAAGCGTATATTGATTGATTTAGGCAAAAGTTATAGCATCTACAAACTATGGAATACTTAAATGACACCTTTGACACTTTTTTGGGGACCAGTGACATTATTACAGTGATGAGTGCTAAAAATATGCGCTGTCACTGTACTAATGACACCGGCAGGGAAGGAGTTAATATTAGGGGCAATCAAAGGGTTAAATGTGTGCCTAGCTAATGTTTCAGTGTAGTATGGGAGGTGCTTTTACAGGTGGAAAGCATGGATCTGTGTTTCTGCTTTACAGGAACACAGGGTCCATGCCTTCCTTCTGACAGAACGGCAATCTGCCTTGTTTATAGTGTAAAAAACAATCAGCGGGTGCCGGAGGACATCGGGTCCACGGGACCGGCTGGTCAGCTCCCACACTGTAAAATTAGTGGGAGCGACCTGCTGGTAGTGCGCATTTGTGCCTGATACCGGATATGTAGGATCATGTATATCTATCTATCTATCTATCTATATATATATATATATATATATATATATATATATATATATATATATATATATATATCGTATTTATTGGCGTATAACACGCACATTCATTTTAAGAGGGAAGTTTCAGGAAAAAAACTTACATTTTAAGTAAGGAACTTTGAAGCAAAATAAGGGTCAGTGCCCATCTGCAGCCTCACCATTGCCATCAATGCAGCCTGATCAGTGCCCATCTGCAGCCTCACAAGTGCCATCAATGCAGCCTCACCAGTCCACATCAATGCAGCAGCCTCACCATAGCCATCAGTGCAGCCTGATCGATGCCCATCTGCAGCCTAGAGGGGACAGGGAGGGGGCGGGACGAGCGCCGACAGATTACATACAGTGAGAATCTCCTATGATAGACAGAACAGTGGTCCAATGGCGGCCCAGGAGACAGGACTTCCTATTACAGAGGTCACCAAGTAAACAGTAGTTTCTCACTGTATGTAATCTGATGTCGCTCATCCCGCCCCCTTCCCTGTCCCCTCAGAGGCAGCTAAAATTGAAGTATTGGCGTATAATTCGCACACGCTATTTGCACCCAATTTTCATGGTGAAAAAGTCAGTGTTATACGCCAATAAATACAGTATACGTGATCCTGCGCAGCGCGGCCGTCCTGTAGCAGTAAATCTGCTATGAGGTGGTCAAGAAGTGTTAATTGCATATATAGTTAAAATGCACATTGTAATGTCCTTATAGTGAATTCTCCCTTTTGCAGTCAAATGTATTTATTTATTTTATTTATTACAGGTACTTATATAGTGCTGTCAATTTTACGCAGAGCTTTACATATATACAGTACATTCACATCAGTCCCTGCCTGCAAGGAACTTACAATCTAAGGTCCTTAACTCACATACATACACATATGGTCGCTGGTTCGAATCCCAACCACGACACTACCTGCCTGGAGTTTGCATGTTCTCCCTGTGCCTGCGTGGGTTTCCTCCGTGTACTCTGGTTTCCTCCCACATTCCATAGACATGCTAGTAGGTTAATAGGCAGCTGTCTAAATTGGCCCTAGTGTGTGTATGTATGAATGTGAGTTAGGGACCTTAGAGTGTAAGCTTCTTGAGGGACTGATGTCAATGTACAATGTATATGTAAAGTGATGCGTAAATTGACAACGCTATACAAGTACCGGAAATCAATAATAAATAATAATTGTATGGCCAATTTAGACCAATTAACTTAGCAGCATGTCTTTGGAGTGTGGGAGGAAACTGGACTACCTGAAGGAAACGCATGCAGGCACAGGGAGAGCATGCAAACTCCAAGCAGGTAGTGCCGTGGTTGGGATTTAAATCGATGACCCCAGTGCTGCTAGGCGGAATTGCTAACCACAAATTTGAGAAAGCCCCACTATATATTTGTTATGTGTTCCCATTCACATAGCATGCCTGTTTTTTTTAAATATTTCTTACCTTTTAGATGTTTTGAGGAGGTGTCATGGCTGACTGTAAGAATTTCTTATGCCCCGTACACGCGGTCGGAATTTCCGACAGGAAAAGTCAGATGGGAGCTTTTCATCGTATATTCCGACCGTGTGTATGCCCCATCGGACTTTTTACGTCCAAAATTCAAATGAACTTAGATAGAGAATACGTTCTATAGTTTTCCGATGGAACAAATTCCTATCAGGAAAACCGTTCATCTGTATGCTGTTCCGACGTACCAAAAATGACACATGAAGCAAGTATGAGACGTTGTACGTGTTGTCCCGTTGTACGTGTTGTACGTCACTGCGTTCTTGACGCTCGGAATTTGGTGTGACCGTGTGTATGCAAGACAGCTTGAGCAGAATTCCGTTGGAAAAACCTTCAGAGTTTATTCCGACGGCAAAACCAGCCGTGTGTACAGGGCATTAGTTAGCTCAACATGATCTGTCTAGTCCAGTTCTCATTAACATACAATGAAGAAGTCCTAAACTTTAATGTTTTGGTAGGACAGGGAATGTTCCAATTTAGCACAACTAATTAGATGATATCTGTCTGCACAGCTTCCCAACCCCCTCGTAACAAAGAGAACTAAGTAGATTTTTTCCTTCTAAAAGTTTCAGAAAAGATCATCTAAAAAAAGTAAGCTGCAATATTTATTTATTTTTTTAAGTTATGCTATGTGAATGGGGACATGTAACACGTTTAACTTCTTCAGATCCGCGATATATGGCGGCTACAGCGCAGACCTACTTTGCCGGGAGTACGTCAATAGACGTCCTCCCGTGCCCGAGCGGCCTGCGCGCCCCCTGCAGGGCACACGCAGTGCTCTGTGATCAGCGAGTCTATGAGATCCCGACCCCTTACCACATGATCAGCTGTCAGCCAATGACAGCTGATTACGTGATGTAAACAGAGCCAGTAATCGGCTATTTTTTCTCCTCATGCTGATAGCGTGAGGAGAAAAATAAAAGCAGATCACAGGTGGCTCTCAGAGAGAGACATCAGTCCCAATCAAGGAGAGCTCCCGCCAGCTCATCTGTGCCCACTTGTGCCATCTGCCAGTGCACAACAGCACCGCCTACCAGTGCCCACAGTGCCATCCATCACAGCCCAAAGTGTCACCCATCAGTGCCCACAGTGCCACCTATCACTGCCCACAGTCCCACCTATCAGTGTCACCAATCAGTGCCTCATCAACAGTGCTGCCCATCAGTCACCTACCAGTGCCCATCAGTGTCACCTACCAGTGCCCATCAGTTCCCATCAGTGCCACCTATCATTGCCACCCATCAGTGCCACCTAGCAGTGCCCATCAGTGCCATCTATCAGTGGTACCTATCAGTAACACTTATCAGTGCCCATCAGTGCCACCCTTCAGGGCCCATCAGTGCCATCTTATCAGTGGCCATCAGTGCCGCCTTATCTGTGCCCATCAGTACCGCCTTATCCCTGTCCCCATCAGTGCCACCCTATCTGTGCCTATCAGTGCCGCCTTATCTATGACTATCAGTGCCCACCAGTGCCGCCTCATCAGCGCATATCAATGGAGGAGAAAAATTACCTGTTTGCAAAATGTTATAACAAACTATGAACATGATTTATTTTTTTTCAAAATTTTACATCTTTTTTTGTTTGTTAAGAAAAAAATACAACCCCCAGCTGTGATTAAATACCACCAAAAGAAAGCTCTATTTGTGTGAAGAAAAATGATAAACATTTCATTTGAGTACAGAGTTGTATGACCGCGCAATTGTCATTCAAAGTGTGAGAGCGCTGAAAGCTGAAAATTGGTCTGGGCAGGAGGGGGGTTTAAGTGCCCAGTAAGCGAGAGGTTAAATAAAGTATTGTCCCAATATCACTGCAAATGTGAAAATACCCTTAGGGGGGAAGTGGAGTATGTGATATATTTTGAGACATGGATGAATACAGACACTTTAATTGCTGACATGGCACCTGGGAAATACAGGAAACGACTGCTGCAAGTCTGTTATATTGTCTGTTGTAGAATCCTTGGATGTTTTCACAGCAGAATTTATTCCTCTAGAGGGAAGGATAGACTGGGGTAGGCAATGGGCAAACGCTTCCTGAAGACCATAAAACAATGTGTCAATGTGCATAGAGAAAAACATAAGCCACACTGTGAACCTTTCTAATAAACTTTATTCAGCTGTTGAATAATGGACAATCAATCTGGGCTCCTCCTTATTTCACCCACAAAGATCTTATTGTTAGACTTGTGAGTGAAATGCTGGTCTGGTTTGTATCTCCATTGAAAAAGTATAACCATTAGTGTTATGTTGAGAGGGGACTAATAGATTAAAAAAGCCAACCAATAAAATCAATATGTGGCAGAGTAGAGCTTTCTTAAATTAGAAGGTATTAAGACGTCTTATTCCATCACATATCACAAAAATGTGCCCTATCATTAGGACACTGGGCAAAGCCATAAAAAAAAAAAAAAAAAATGTATGCACCCAATGGCCAAATGCACATCCAGAACTGCTGCTATATAGTGCAAATGCACTGGACAGAGTGGGGAAACCAGTGGCCAGTCATGACTGCTGTACCATGGACGGTGGACTATCTATACATGCCTGTTTTATCTACTCAAATGTCAGTTACTAAATTATTTTGTGCTAATAAATCATTTTGTCAGTCTGCACATAGAGGTGCCTCTGCATTCTTCTTCTTTTACATGGTCCTGGAGATTGCTTCTACTTCCTTTCCAGAGGCTTGCCCTGAGCTACAGACAGTATTAAGTCTCAAAGGCCCCATGATTGGATGGACTATCTTTAACCGCTTCCCGCCCAGTGCACACTGATATACGTCGGCAGAATGGCACTGGTGGGCAAAAGGGCATACAGGTACGTCCCCTTTAAGAAGCGGCGCTGCGGACGCGCGCGCCCACCACGTTTTCCGTGACCGCCGGTCCCGCAGACTCGATGCCTGCCGGGTGCCCGCAATCGTGTCACGGAGAGGTAGAACGGGGAGATGCTTTTGTAAACATGACAGAGATCACTGCTCTCTGTCATTGAGAGCAGTGATCGCTGTCATGTGTGTTGAAGCCCATCCCCCTCCCACAGTTAGAATCACTCCCTAGGACACACTTAACCTCTTCATCGCCCCCCTAGTGGTTAACCCCTTCACTGCCAGTGTCATTTACACAGTAATCAACGCATTTGTATAGCACTGATCGCTGTATTAATGCCAATGGTCCCAAAATAGTGTCAAAAGTGTCCAATCTGTCCGCCATACTAGTAAAAAAAAAAAAATAATAATAAAAATGCCATAACTCTATCCCCTATTTTGTAGACGCTATAAATTTTGCGCAAACCAATCAATATACCCTTTTTGCGATTTTTTTTTTTTTACCAAAAATATGAAGAAGAATACATATCGGCCTAAACTGAGGAAAAAAATTGTTTTTTATATATTTTTGGGGGATATTTATTATAGCAAAAAGTTAAAAATATTGCGTTTTTTTTCAAAATTGTCGGTATTTTTTTTGTTTATAGCGCAAAAAATAAAAACCGCAGAGGTGATCAAATACCACCAAAAGAAAGCTCTATTTGTGGGAAAAAAAGGACGTCAATTGTGTTTGGGTACAATGTCGCATGACTTCACAATTGTCAGTTAAAGCGAAGCAGTGCTGAATCGCAAAAAGTGCTCTGCTCAGATAGGGGGTAAATCCTTCCGGAGCTGAAGTGGCTAAATGACTTCTTTCTTTGAAATCCCACTTTGCCATCCTAGCTATATTTAAATGATCACAGTGATAAATATTAGTGACTATCGAACCAATTTCTATTGTTTGTAAGCCTCCAACCTTTGGATGCCCCAAGGAGAGTGGTAATGCGATGCACATTGCATGATGCAGCAAACCGTGGGTGTGGCCAACTTGCTCTTGCTGACGTCATGCCCCCCCCAGTGATGCCAAACCTGCCCCCTGCAGCTCCCAGATGGCAACAGATTTGTGTGTGACTATCTTGGTTATTTGGGGAGCCACAGTCCAGTCTGAAAAATTTGTGTCTGGGTTTCAGACCGCCTAAAACCTGGACACATGATTAAAAACCTGGACTGTCCGGGTGAATCCCGGACAGGTGGCAACCCTATTTAGCCTACTGTTTACAGAGCAGGTAACTCAGTAGTGATTATCATTGCTGTTACTGTTTTCTAATGCCTTTACTTATTGCTGATTTTGTGGAATAACCAGGTTTACTTTAATTTACCGGCATAGAACTCCATTATGTGCTGCTATAGCCTAGTAAACATATTGTCTAGTGAACTGTGAATGACCTAATTCTTTACTTTCTCATTTATATGCATACTGCTATTAACTGTAACCCATGACAATATATTGGGTTCATTTACCACTTACAAGTCTGATGTTTGCCTTTTCGATACTGAACCTTAGTTGTGTGCAGGGTATCTATATTTGTGCTCCCAGTAGCAGTGCAGTATCTATTTCCTTAACCTGGTGTATCAGTGAGGCTGAGGTTGTTCTCAGGGTCGAGGCAGAAGAACAGAGAATCTACCAAAAGGCTCCTGTATTTGCTTTGACTTCTAATGTAACTATATATTTTTTTAACAAAAAACAAAAAAAACATAATTTCTTAGCACCAGGTGCTGAAATGAAGAACCACACACATTGTGTCACTACATTTACAGTAGCCAAGATGAAAAAAAGAATTACAATGACCTCAGTCTGAAATCTTGACTGGATGACAAAAATAATTTCACAAAATGAACCATGATTCAGTTTCATGAGATCATGCTGAAATCAGCACTTTAATAATGTTGTAACAAAATCAAGTTTTATATTAAAAAGTGGCTCACAAGAAATGAATGTTAAAGTTATATATTAATCTTCAGTAATGTCCCCCCCCCAGCCTTAAGTCCAAAATGAATTTGATAAACTTGCCAAATATCCTAGGCTCTTACAGGTCTTTGTCATGAAAAATGTACTGAATAACCAATATCCAAGAGATTGTAACTGCAAATGACATCAGGCATGCACCCCCTATTGTCTTTAACCACTTCAGCCCCAGAAGATTTTACCCCCTTCCTGACCAGAGCACTTTTTACAACTGGGCACTGCGTTGCTTTAACTGACAATTTCGCGGTCGTTCGACGCTGTTCCCAAACGAAATTTGCGTCCTTTTCTTCCAACAAATGGAGCTTTCTTTTGCTGGTATTTGATCACCTCTACATTTTTTATTTTTTGCGCTATAAACAAAAAAAGAGCGAAAATTTTGGAAAAAAAACAATATTTTTTACTTGTTGCTATAATAAATATCTCCCAATTCTTTTTAAAAAAAACAAATTTCTTCATCAGTTTAGGCCAATATGTATTATTCTACATATTTTTGGTAAAAAAAATCGCAATAAGTGTATATGGATTTGTTTGCGCAAAAGTTATAGCATCTACAAAATAGGGGAAAGATTTATAGTATTTTTATTATTATATATTTTTTTTTACTAGTAATGGTGGTGATCGGTGATTTTTAACTTTATTGCGACATTGCGGCGGACAGATCTGACACTTTTTACACATTTTTGGGACCACTGACAATTATACAGCGATCAGTGCTATAAAAATGCACTGATTACTGTGTAAATGTCACTGACAGGGAAGGGGTTAACACTAGGGGGCGATCAAGGGGTTAAATGTGTGTTCCCTCAGTGACCTATGTAATTTATTAAAATCCAGCATTAACCCCTTTGCCCCACTGCCTCCCAGCTGTTTAAGGGGTTTCAGATGCTAGGAAGCAGGGTGGGGGTTATGATCATGTGACCGCCGTCTTTATGGACCTTGCTTTTTGCACTGATCCAAATCATTTGGTGGAGGGGGGATTATTGTGTGGGGTTGGGCTTGGCCCCTTAGTTCCAGTGAATGGAACTCTTAAGGTGTAAGCATACCAAAACATTTTGGACAATTTCATGCTCCCAACTTTGGGAGAACAGTTTGGGGATGGCCCCTTCCTGTTCCAACATGACTGTGTACCAGTGCACAAAGCAAGGTCCATAAAGACATGGATGAGTGAGTTTGGGGTGGAGGAACTGGACTGGCCTGCACAAAATGCAGCAGGAATCAGAGGGGTAGAGAGGGTGTACGGTGTTAGTTCCCCGTTTCATTTTTTGGGAAAAGGTGAACTTACAGTATATTAAAAGCAGATATGCTTATGAAGAAAATTCTTATTTTCTATTTTTCCCCTTAAGGGCTTTTAAGTTTATGCCTCATTAGATCTTTTAGGGATTATCTTGTTTTTTTGTTCCCCTCATTCAAAAAAATAGCTCAGTGCTGACTTGCTATTGCAATGATAATCTGTATATTTGGCACACCAAGATGGTAGTTATTTTGGGAAGTAGAGAGCGCTTTTTTTCTGTCTGTACACAATTTAAAAAAAAAAAAATTAAGGTGCGAGTGGGATTTTCTGATCAAGGAGGGAGCACTACATTGTGGGAAACTAAAGGAAAGTCTTATGTTGCTCCTCTGGTATTTCTCAGGCAGTCTGTAAGCAGATCAAGAAGGAGGGGAATGAAAATAAATGTACTGGCTAATTATGGTCCCCACTATAAAGAGAAGCCATTACTTTACCTGGAATTGGAAAAGTAATAAGGGAGTGCAAAAGAGATCATTAAAGTGATGGATCAACAGAATCACAGCAATTATGAAAGAAACATAGAGCAAACTAGAGGTTGTTTTTATATAAAGTAGTTGTAAGGAGTCATCTACAAACTGATACAATCCATAATGTTTTACAAATAAATATGTGAAAAGTGTGGCGTGCATTTGTATTCAGCCCCCCTGAGTCAGTACTTAGTTACATAGTTACATAGTAGGTGAGGTTGGAAAAAAAACACAAGTCCATCAAGTCCAACCTATGTGTGTGATTATGTGTCAGTATTACCTTACATATCCCTGTATGTTGCGGTCGTTCAGGTGCTTATCTAATAATTTCTTGAAGCTATCAATGCTCCCCGCTGAGACCACCGCCTGTGGAAGGGAATTCCACATCCTTACCGCTCTTACAGTAAAGAACCCTCTACGTAGTTTAAGGTTAATTGTAATGAGTGGCCCCGAGTCTTATTAAACTCTCTTCTGCGAAAAAGTTTTATCCCTATTGTGGGGTCACCAGTACAGTATTTGTAAATTGAAATCATATCCCCTCTCAAGCGTCTCTTCTCCAGAGAGAATAAGTTCAACGCTCGCAACCTTTCCTCATAACTAAGATCCTCCAGACCCTTTATTAGCTTTGTTGCCCTTCTTTGTACTCGCTCCATTTCCAGTACATCTTTCCTGAGAACTGGTGCCCAGAACTGGACAGCATACTCCAGGTGCGGCCGGACCAGAGTCTTGTAGAGCGGGAGAATTATCGTTTTATCTCTGGAGTTGATCCCCCTTTTAATACATGCCAATATTCTGTTTGCCTTATTAGCAGCAGCTTGGCATTGCATGCCATTGCTGAGCCTATCATCTACTAGGACCCCCAGGTCCTTTTCCATCCTAGATTCCCCCAGAGGTTCTCCCCCCAGTGTATAGATTGCATTCATATTTTTGCCACCCAAATGCATTATTTTACATTTTTCTACATTAAACCTCATTTGCCATGTAGTCGCCCACCCCATTAATTTGTTCAGGTCTTTTTGCAAGGTTTCCACATCCTGCGGAGAAGTTATTGCCCTGCTTACCTTAGTATCATCTGCAAATACAGAGATTGAACTGTTTATCCCATCCTCCAGATCGTTTATAAACAAATTAAATAGGATTGGTCCCAGCACAGAACCCTGGGGAACCCCACTACCCACCCCTGACCATTCTGAGTACTCCCCATTTATCACCACCCTCTGAACACGCCCTTGTAGCCAGTTTTCAATCCATGTACTCACCCTATGGTCCATGCCAACGCACCTTATTTTGAACAGGAAACGTTTATGGGGAACTGTGTCAAATGCTTTTGCAAAATCCAGATACACCACGTCTACGGGCCTTCCTTTATCTAGATGGCAACTCACCTCCTCGTAGAAGGTTAATAGATTGGTTTGGCAAGAACGATTCTTCATGAATCCATGCTGATTACTGCTAATGATATCGTTCTTATTACTAAAATCTTGTATATAGTCCCTTATCATCCCCTCCAAGATTTTACATACTATTGATGTTAGGCTAACTGGTCTGTAATTCCCAGGGATGTTTTTTGGGCCCTTTTTAAATATTGGTGCTACATTGGCTTTTCTCCAATCAGCTGGTACCATTCCAGTCAATAGACTGTCTGTAAAAATTAGTAACAACGGTCTGGCAATCACCTGACTGAGTTCCCTAAGTACCCTCGGATGCAAGCCATCTGGTCCCGGTGATTTATTAATGTTAAGTTTCTCAAGTCTAATTTTAATTCCATCCTCTGTTAACCATGGAGGTGCTTCCTGTGTTGTGTCATGAGGATAAACACTGCAGTTTTGGTTACTGAAGCCCCCCGATTCACTCGTGAAGACTGAGGAGAAGAATAAATTCAATACCTTTGCCATCTCCCCATCCTTTGTAACCAGATGTCCTTCCTCATTCTTTATGGGGCCAATATGGTCTGTCCTCACTTTTTTACTGTTTACATACCTAAAGAATTTCTTGGGATTTTTTTTGCTCTCCTCCGCTATGTGTCTTTCATGTTCTATCTTAGCCGTCCTAATTGCACCCTTACATTTCTTATTGCATTCTTTATAAAGTCTGAATGCTGAGGATGATCCCTCAACCTAGTATTTTTTGAAGGCCTTCTCCTTTGCTTTTATATGGATTTTTACATTGGAGTTAAGCCATCCAGGATTTTTGTTTGCTCTTTTAAATTTATTACCCAATGGGATACATTGGCTAATGCCCTTATTTAATATGCTCTTAAAGCAAACCCATCTCTCCTCCGTATTCTTTGTTCCTAATATTTTATCCCAATTTATGCCTTTTAGCAAGGTTTGTAGTTTAGGGAAGTTGGCTCTTTTGAAATTCAGTGTCTTTGTATTCCCTTTATATTTCCTATTTGTGTGATTTATACTGAAACTAATTGACCTGTGATCGCTGTTACCTAAATTGCCCCGTATTTCCACATCTGTGATCAGGTCTGTATTGTTGGTAATCAGTAGATCCAGTATTATTTTATTTCTAGTTGGTGCGTCTACCATCTGACCCATAAAATTGTCCTGCAAGACATTAAGGAACTGGCGAGCCTTAAATGAATGTGCGGTTCCCTCCGCCCAGTCTATGTCTGGATAATTAAAATCCCCCATTATGATAACACTTCCCATCCTTGCTGCTAATCCAATTTGTGATAGGAGATCTGTCTCCACTTCCTCCTTCAGGTTAGGGGGCCTATGGCATACTCCCAGTATTATTTTCCCCTTAGCTTCATCCCTTTGGAGCTCTACCCATAAGGATTCCACCTCCTCTCTAGCTCCCTCAGTGATGTCATCTCTCACATTTGCTTGTACATTATTCTTGATATATAGGCATACCCCTCCCCCTTTTTTACCCTCTCTATCCTTGCAGTATAGGGTATACCCTTGAATGTTTGCCAGCCAATCATGAGAGCTGTTGAACCAGGTCTCTGAAATTCCCACAAAATCCAAATCCTCCTTGTACAACAGTATCTCTAGTTCACCCATCTTGTCTGCCATGCTCCTGGCATTGGTGAACATGCCACGTAGTTTAGATCGGTCGCATATTGTCCTCGTATTGGGTGTTTCAAAATTGCAACTAGGACTTGCTACTATACTCACCTTGTGTTTTTGTGCTTTGGTTAACCTACCACTAATGCCCCCAACACTACCCTCTGGAATATCATCCGCGCTGGCTATCACTGTTTCTGGACCCTCCCCCCCATCGCCTAGTTTAAAAACCCCTCTAACTTTTTGGCCAGCTTCATTCCCAGCAGATCTGCACCCTCCTCATTTAGGTGCAGTCCATCCCTTCTATAGTACTGGTTACCGACTGAGAAGTCGGCCCAGTCCTCCAGGAACCCAAACCCCTCCTTACTACACCAGCTCTTCAGCCACTTGTTTACTTCCCTAATCTCCCTCTGCCTTTCTGGTGTGGCTCGATTTACCGGTAGTATTCCTGAGAATACTACCTTGGAGGTCCTTTTCCTCAATTTAGCACCTAAGTCCCTAAAATCGTTCTTTAGGACACTCCATCTGCCTCTGACTTTGTCATTGGTGCCAACATATACCATGACAGCCGGGTCTTCCCCAGCCCCTCCCAGTAATCTGTCCACAAGATCCGTGATGTGCCGAACCCGAGCGCCCGGTAGACAACATACTGTTCGGCGCTTCAGGTCTTGGTTACAGATTGCCCTCTCTGTCCTTCTAAGAATTGAGTCCCCTACCACCAGAATCTGTCTTTCCTTTCCCTTTTCTGCCCCCCCACTCTCACTGGAGGAGTTCTTCCCCTGAGTACTGAGTCAATACTTTGTAGAACCACCTTTCACTGCAATTACAGCTGCAAGTCTTTTTGGGGATGTCTCTACTAGCCAGAAAGTGACATTTTTGCCCATTCATCATTGCAAAATAGCTCGAGCTCTGTCAGATTGGATGGAGAGCATCTGTGAACAGCAATTTTCAACTCTTTCCACAGATTCTCAATTGGATTTAGGTCTGGACTTTGACTGGGCCATTCTAACACATGAATATACTTTGATCTAAACCATACCATTGTAGATCTGGCTGTATGTTTAGGGTTGTTGTCCTGCTGGAAGGTGAAGCTCCACCCCAGTCTCAAGTCTTTTGCAGACTCTTATGCCGCGTACAGACGATCGGAATTTCCGACAACCAAACCGTGGATTTATTTCCGACGGATGTTGGCTGAAACTTGTCTTGCATACACACAGTCGCACAAATGTTTTTGGAAATACCGATCGGCAAGAACGCGCTGACGTATAACACGTAGGACGGGACTAGAAGGAAGTTCAATAGCCAGTGCCCCACCCTTTGGCTCCTTCTGCTAATCTCGTGTTTATCTTGTGTTAGTCAAAGTTTGGTAAGAGACGATTCGCGATTTTCAGCTTCGTGCTTTTCAGATCGTTACTGCTCCTCAGTTTGTGTTTGTGGGTTTGTATCTGTTTTTCAGTGCATGTAGTCAGTTCGTATCTGTTTTTCAGTGCGTTCTTTCATAGTTCGTATCTGTTTTTCAGTGCATTCTTGTGCACTCGCTTCTAATTTTCAGCTCGATCTTCTCAGGCCTTTCTGATTTTCAGTGCGTTCTGTTAGTTCGTTCTGACCATCCGACCATCTCTCAATGAAGTGGAAAGGGTTACCTGTCCAAAACATCTACCCCCCCTAAAATTTTTAAATGGGCCATCAGAGGGGGTGAGGAATCTGATAAGTGGACCTTATATTTTTGTCTTTAAATACTCCTTAAAATAAATGTTATACTGATGTTGGCCAAGAATGTTTGTGTCTAATCTGCTTGTATATGTTTATGTGCAAAAGTACAAATTTTTGTTTTTCTTGTTTGACTCCACAGTTTCCTTCAAACCCACAGGAATGGCAAAAATAATCCAAAAAGACTGCGCTAAAAAAGGGACATTAATAGTAGCTATACATATGAATATATAAATGGTGATGAATATCGATCTATCAAGTGATACAAAATATTGATAATATAATGAAAGCAAAATATCAATAAAATTAATATAAATGAATTTGACAAAATAGTAAAATAATAAAATAATAAAAAAGTCCCAAATGAAATCAAGTATTGAACACCAAATGACAAAAGTGACTGAAGATGAAATAAGAATGATCAGAAGAGAAACAGTCCTTGGAGCCAAGGCAGATTCAATCGGTGATCATAGATGTTAAACAACCAACACCCAGTGAGGAATCCTCCACCTTATTAGATGTACGCTTACCAGAGGTAAGCTAAATATCAGCTTATCTATGGACATCCACTCAAGGGAACCGACTCCTCAAATCTCCTCACAGGGAAGGGGCAGGCAGGATCTCTCCGTGCGGTGGATTCAATCGACATACCGGGGGGACCCAGAGGAATAAAGAATTTTCTCCATAGTGTAAATCAATATAACCATTTATTAAACAAAGGAATATTCGCACTTACATTAAAAGTGACGGTAGTAGGTACATAAGAAGTAAGACAGCCGGCCGGCTTGCATGCACTCGTTCGGAACGAGATAGGATAAAAACGATGACATCAGCGCGTCAGCCTTCCGACGTACGTTTCGTCCTATTGGACGTCGTCATGGGAACGGGCAACGCACTGACTCATCGCTATTTGTAGACCTAAAGTCAAAACCAAGCCTCGCTCTGAAGCTCGAATGGCGTCACCACAACATCCTCTTTACAAGCAGGAAGTGTGTAACATACTACTAGTGGAATGGGCAAATGATTCACCCGCCTGCACCATCAAACCCTCCCAGCGCCAGAAGAGCCAGAAAGATCCAAGGACCACACCAAGTGGACCGAATCCCAAATTTATATAAAAAACAAATGAAAGATACATAAATAAAAAATGTATAAGTATAAAAAATAAAATAAAAAATTGTGGAATAAAAATTATAAAACACATTAGGGGACACATATAAATGTTCTCATGTGCCCTCTAGTGGGACAAATAGAAATTGCACTTGAAATCAATTTCAGCAATGTAGAAATATGAAAAATATATATAGAAACGGAAAATCAGCAGGTAATTAAACCGAAAACTAGTGAAAATCTAAAATCCTTTCTCTGATTGTTAGTATGGGTATTATAATAATAACGCCACCAGAGATTCAGAGCAAGTTCACAAAATGCAATGCAAATGTTAATTAAAAACGTCATAAGTTATCAATTGTTAATATACAATGGTATAATGTAAAAGCTAGGAATGGAGATTTTCAGTTGCATGTTTTTAATACGCCACCCCTCTCACACAAACTCACTAAAGAAGATGTAACAGTGATGAGAGAATGCGAATAAAGACATTCGGTGTAATTATTCATGAGTTGTCCAGAAAGGCATTTAAATCTACGTCTACATTAAGCCCAAAAGGGGTATAGCACTTCAATCTGTATATCCAGGCCATCTCAAGCCTAGAGATCCCCCGTATTACAGACCCCCCCCTCCAATGTGGGGTGTATCTGTCGATGCCCAGAAAGATGGTCTTCCTGAGGTGTGCTTCGAGGTAATGTCTAGAGACCGGGTGTTTGGGGAAACCTGTTAGGATGTTGGTGATGTGCTCGTTAACAAAATATGTGAAAAAATGACGCCTATATCTCACAATGCTCTGCGCCTAGGACCGCCCATGAAATCAAATGTAGTAAAAAGAAAAGCAGCTACTTAAATGAAAAACATATATGCATAAGCAAAAAAGGTGTAAATCAATGGTGCCAAGTCTCTGATTCCTTGTTTGCAGCAGCGCTGTGTGCCCGATGTCAAGACACATATAAATAAGACAAAAATGGTAAAGAAGATGTGCAGGACAGTTCAAAAGAATCCCAGTCTGTGCATATGAAGAGTTTCTTGTCACCAGGAAAAAACAACACCGCGTGAGGGGGTGTCCCCCAGTGAGTTTGCACTCACCACAATTCCAGAATATACAGGCCTTTGTACTGTTGTTATTTAATAGCCTTCCATCTTCTATCATCAACCACCAGATGTCGCTAGCATTCTCGATTAATGATATACCATAAGGGGAAAAAACAAACTCATATAGCGTAATATTGCTAATGATAAGTTTATTGACATATAGTATTCCCTCCCCCCTTTAAAAACTGCGTACCAAAATCAATCAATAGTAAAGCAGAAAGAGCGTTTGTAAAGTGCACTGTGCCTTAGTCTACGTCTCCCGGGAGGAGTTACCAGAGAGCTCGCTGTGTGCGGCTGGTTTCACTTGCTTCCTGGTTCCTTCCGGTGCGTGGAACGCACACGTCACTTCCGGTGGATTACGACCCTGACGCGTTTCGTCACTTCCGGACGTCATCTGAGGGCGTAATCCACCTATCATGCAGCCGGTTTTTTATACCAGTGGCAGATGCAACAGCCAATGGGAGAGGGCCTTTCAATAATTTCCCCCATCCTTAGTTGATAACTATTTTAGCCCATTTTTAAGGTATTGAGTTTCAAATAAATTTTAATAAATTTTAATCAATTTTTTAATTTTAGGCAGCTGTTTTTACCTGTCACATATTTAATAGCTAGTACTCTTACTTATCTCTATGTATACTAGAAATATGTATTCAATGCCATTGTATTGCATCCTCCACGTATAGTATTAATGGTATTTATTGATATTCTTTTGTTGCTGGATAACATTACGATAATCTTTATCATTGGATATTAGCGTTCACTAGTTTTTATCCCGACATCTATATTAATATTGAAGACTGCTATGGTATATGCTAAATAAGCAGTCCTAACGGGATAAGTTGATACATGGAGGATCGCATCCCATCACTTTATATGTCCTGTATTATGCCCATTGCTTGATGTACAGTGAGGATATTGAATAGATGTTGTTTGAGTTCACACAAAGTACGGTTATGTATAGGACATAGATGTCACAAATTTTTTTCGATACAGGCGGCAGTGGCAGGTTTCTTTTAAAAAAACACTCTGCCGGCGTTGGGAATTTGGTTTCCCATTGCTGACAGCTCTGTAGATCTCCAGCGTCATGGGGAGGCATCCTATTGAAAGGCCCTCTCCCATTGGCTGTTGCATCTGCCACTGGTATAAAAAACCGGCTGCATGATAGGTGGATTACGCCCTCAGATGACGTCCGGAAGTGACGAAACGCGTCAGGGTCGTAATCCACCGGAAGTGACGTGTGCGTTCCACGCACCGGAAGGAACCAGGAAGCAAGTGAAACCAGCCGCACACAGCGAGCTCTCTGGTAACTCCTCCCGGGAGACGTAGACTAAGGCACAGTGCACTTTACAAACGCTCTTTCTGCTTTACTATTGATTGATTTTGGTACGCAGTTTTTAAAGGGGGGAGGGAATACTATATGTCAATAAACTTATCATTAGCAATATTACGCTATATGAGTTTGTTTTTTCCCCTTATGGTATATCATTAATCGAGAATGCTAGCGACATCTGGTGGTTGATGATAGAAGATGGAAGGCTATTAAATAACAACAGTACAAAGGCCTGTATATTCTGGAATTGTGGTGAGTGCAAACTCACTGGGGGACACCCCCTCACGCGGTGTTGTTTTTTCCTGGTGACAAGAAACTCTTCATATGCACAGACTGGGATTCTTTTGAACTGTCCTGCACATCTTCTTTACCATTTTTGTCTTATTTATATGTGTCTTGACATCGGGCACACAGCGCTGCTGCAAACAAGGAATCAGAGACTTGGCACCATTGATTTACACCTTTTTTGCTTATGCAGATGTGCTCGTTAAGTCTTACAGATAGGGGACACTTAGTCCTCCCCACGTATTGCAATCCGCAAGGACATTGGAGAAGATAAACCACCCGCTCTGTGGAGCATGTAATGAATGATCTAATTTCAAATTCCATCGAAGTACTGGTGGAAGTAAACTTATGTGTTCTTCTATGGGTACATCCACTGAGAGAGCACACCCTACACTTCCTGCATTGGTAGAAACCAATCATATATTCAAAAAATCCCCTCTTAGTGAGAGGAGGGTCCAGAACATTCGGGGCCACTCTACCTCTAAGAGAGGGGGCACCCTTATATACCACCTGTGGCTTGGCCGGAAGGATGGTACCTAGTACGTGGTCATTCTTGAGGACATGCCAATGTTTACCTATCAACTTGGCTACATTTTTATGTTGTAAGGAATAGGTGGTAATGAAGGGGACTGAGGGTACCCTACCAACATCTGGCGTCCTAGTCCTGAGCAAAGTACCCCTATCAATGGTGGCCACTTCCTCTAATGTATTTTTCAGAGAGGCCTCAGAGTAGCCCTTCTCCAAAAAACGTTCTATTAGAATATCTGCTTGGGCTAAAAATTCCCCATGGTTGGAGCAGTTACGTTTTAGGCGGATAAGTTGACTTTTCGGCACAGACCTCAGCCAGGCCTCATGATGGCAACTATCGGTCGGTATATAGGAATTCCAATCTGTATTTTTGAAAAAGGTTGCCGTAGTAAACTGCCCATCTTTAACGCCGATCTTAAGGTCCAGGAAGTTGTCCTCAGACTGACTGGCCTCATAAGAGAGTCGAATGCCCCGGTCATTATCATTCAACCCCCTCATGTACACATCTAGATCCTCACGATCCCCATTCCATAGGAGGAGGATGTCATCTATATACCTAGCCCACAGTACAACTTGAGGTTTTTGTTGGGCGTAGATGACATCCTCCTCCCACAGGGCCATGAAGAGGTTCGCCAAGCTGGGGGCATATTTAGCCCCCATGGCAACACCTCTATCCTGCCTATAGAACTGACCTCCAAACCAAAAGTAGTTCCTAGTAGCTACAAAATGAAGTAGTTGCATAATAAAGCACATTTGTTCGTCGAACAGTGATGAGTCGCGCCTAAGATAGTATTCTACCGCGAACAACCCCAGATCATGCGGTATCACGGTGTATAATGAGGCGACATCAGCTGTCACTAGCCACCAACCTGGGCCGGGAGTGTAATTGGAAAGTAGGTTGATTACATGGCGAGTGTCCTTTAAGTATGACGGCATCCCTGTAACCAATGGCTGTAAGTAAAAATCTATATACCTGCCCACCCGGGATGATATGGAATCAATTCCACTAACAATGGGACGTCCCGGGGGGCAGGTAGGATGTTTATGGATTTTTGGCAAGTAGTAAAGAACCGGGGTGCGTGGGGCCTTTGGTACTAAATAGGATTTCTCCTTACTATTTAAAATGCCCTGTTCAAACCCAAACTTAATCAACACCTCCAACTCTTTTTTATATTAAACCTTAGGATCCGATCTGAGGGGGGTATACGTATCACGATCCCCCAATATTTTGGACATCTCCGTGAGGTAATCCTTCCTATCCAAAACAATAATACCCCCCCCTTTATCAGCTGGCCTGATTACTAAATTTTTATTCACACACAAAGAATCCAAACCTGATTTTAGATTCTTATCAAAGTATACTCTTTTGAGGGGTAATTGTTCCAAATCTTTAAGGACTAAGTCTTTGAATACCTTCAGGGAGGGAGCTACAGCCCCTGGGGGGTTGAAGAGGGAAGCATTTGATAACCCGGAATGGCGATACTCATTAGGGCCCATCACAGTATTTGTAATGGGATTAGAGGCCAGATATCTCTTGATATTGACCTTACACAGGAATGGCAGACTGTGGTATCCCACTTTGCCTAGCGGTGGGACTTTCCTAACTGCAAAGGGGCAATCGATGGGAAACACGTCCACATCGTCCCACCCCCCAACTCGGGGTCATACTATTATAATTACAAGGGGTTTAATAGTATAGTGATGTTGGCGGTGGTGTCGGTACAAGTACGAGTTTTTGTATGTGGACATGGGAAAGAATGGCCAGATGTTAGATGGTGGAGTCATCACCCAGACTGAGTTCTACAGATGGCTCTAGAGTGGTGGCTTGGGCTTGCCACCTGCAAAAGACAACATGGCTGGTCTACTGTTCGTCTTTGTCGCTGATGAAGCGTTTGGGCTTGGTGAACACCTGATATGGCCTTTCCCCATGAGGACCCTCACCCCAGACCAGAGGGTTTTTAACTATTGGCTGGCCAGAGCAAGAAGAATGATGGAAAATGCTTTCGGTATAATGGCCAGCCGGTTCCGCCTATTCCTGATGCCAAATCACATGGCGGAATACAAAATAAACCATATCGTACTTGCATGCTGCATTATGCACAACTTTCTAAGGAGAAATGCTTGAACTATGTGGCCTCACTTGGGCCTGAGACAGGATTGCCAGATTCAGTCAACCCTGACAGCGCTTGAAGTTGGCCTTCCTGGCTCCCGCAAAGCGTCCGCGAAGTCCGTCAAAAATATCTGGAATACTTTGCGGGTAGGGGGGCCATTGATATGCCAGCACATGTTTGAGAAACATTTTTAAAATACTTTTTAAACTGAAATAATATTTCATTTGATCCTACTGCATGTGTTTCTTTTAGCTGTCTCCTAGGTTCTCCAATGGGCTTTTCTTTTTGGCCATTTTCTTCAATAGTGCAAACATAATTTATTTGATACATGAGGTGACAATCTCTTCTTCAGCTAACTATTATGTTATGGGTATGCTACACACACACCTTTTTTTTTTGTTTTAATGTATGTAATGCATTAAAGCTAAAAAACACATCCTTTTCAGCACCATGAATTATTAATTGTTTTGAGTATCTGATTGTGGCAAATTTTAGAGCACTGTGCGGGTTAATTACTAAAGGTAAATCCACTTTGCACTACAAGTGCACTTGAAACTTCACTGAAACTGCACTGAAAGTGCACTTGTTGTGCAAAGTGGATTTGCCTTTAGTAAATAACCCACATTGTCACTGTAAACACCAACTTACTCCAAAAACTGGTATTGAGCATTGAAAGACGAAGCCACACATTGTTGAGTATAAAACTTTTTTCTCACAGCACATTCACATGTGCATTAGAAAAGGGTTTTTGAACAAACCAACATATTTGTTGTATAACATTTTTAGGTTTGACAGTACAAATAGCCTTTTTTGGGTTAAACAGGCATGTTTTACAAAAAGAGGGGACACAGGAGAGAAGGAGAGGAAATTGCTGCTCACCCCTTAAAAACTAGAAACAAAAAAGAGAAAAGGTTTGCCCAAGGTGGGGTTTTTTGGCAGCACAGTAACGAGTGGAATCAATGTATGAAAAATAGAACAAATTTATTGTATACAAAAATAGTATAACATAAAAGTTAAAACAATGAGCTCCAGTGGGAAAGTACCTTAAAATTAAATTGGCTAGACATACATTGGCAGACATAAATTCATAACAAGGCTTAATATCATGAACATTGAACTGACGCGTTTCAACCCATATACTCAGGGTCTTCTCCCAAATGGGACAATTTTCAAACCGGCGCATTTTACCAACTGTCAGACGTGAGGAGTTGTATACCTAATGTCTTGTGAATGTGGAGCCCATTATGTCGGTAAGACAAAACAAGAATTCCACCGGCGAATATCCAAACATGTCTACCATATGCAAATTGGCAACCCGTACTTACCGCTTGGGTGACATGTGATGGAAATCCACAACTATAAAATGCCTAAAGTGTCTTTCGCCGCACTCGATCGTATTCACATACCAGAACGAGGCGACGATTGGAACAAAACCTTGTTACAGCATGAACAGAGGTGGATATTTAAATTAAATTCCACCTCTTTCCCAGGATTGAATGAGGCCATTTCGTTTGCCCCATTCTTAAAGGGCTTTGTTGCTGGAAAAACGCAATAACAATTTTTTCATGTAGATTGGCTAGAGAATAGTATATAGCCAAAATGAAATAAACAATCAGTATTTTTGATCATGTTCTTTTTCCTCTCTCCCCTCCTTTCGTATAATGCATTCCTATTTTGTTTTGTATTACTTTTGTTTCATTTATTTTTTTATTTCATTTTTTCATTTTTTTCATATATTTTTATATATTTTTAATTTTTCAAAAATTGGATGTTGCAGAGCTACCAATGTTTGTGATTGAATCCTTTTGTCGTTACTGATGCTCTATATACACCTAATATATGTAATGCCTAGTGGACAATGGTACCATCTTTGAATTGTGAATACATATACATGTGGGGCATTGTGAGGCCTTGGTGATTGGTTCATGTGGCACCTTTAGTTCCCTTCTCCTCACAAGTTTGCCCCATTGTTGTGTTTAAATTTATTCCCCCTTTGAGCTGCTTCTCCCCTGACCGGTGGAGCTCTGGCGCTCTCTTCGCTGTCGCTTCCGGGTCGGGGGTGACCTGCGACGTGACTTCCCGGCAAGGGGGGGAGGAGCCGGCCTCTACAGGCGGCTCCTCCCCCCTTGTCCCCCATTGGACGCTCGGGCGAGCACCGTGCGCCATGTTGGGGATCTTCCCCCCCTTGCCGGCGGCGTTCCGGAACACTCTCGGATGCTCCTCGTCACTGCGCACACGCAGGGCCCCGCGCGTGCGACGTGATGTCATGGGCATCGCGAGATTTCGACGAGAGTGACGGTGGACCGGAGCTATGCTTTTCCCGAACGCCGGGGATGCCACACTCGGCTGCTCGGATGGAGGCCATTCTGCCTGTCAGGGGGCGATTAGGCGATTGCACACACCTGGGATGAGTCACAATAAAGCATACACACCCCCATATAAAAATGGTACTCGCCACACACCCTCAGTCTTCTCTTGTTCGGTGGACTGGAAGCACTTTTGTTGTCACAGAGTAAGTACACTTTTTAGCAATGTGTTTCTGCACCATTCTTTGCCCTTTACAATTATGGCTCATGTGGTAACTAATCAATCCCACATTGACTCTTATTCATGTATCTACAATGACACTGTTATCTTATATTTATTATTATTCTTTCTTGTTTTATTTTAGACTGGTTGACTCAGGATTGGATACTAATCCACTGAGTCTTATACAGCTTGCGACCAATTCCGGGTTGGCTGACAAGTAACAGTCTAGCTATATGGGGCAATATGGTGCAGTCACATGCGCTACCTAACACTCCTTGAGGTAATGCCTTGTACTCACAGCTATGCATTTTTCCTTCCTCTTCCCCTTTTTTTTCCCACACTTGGTGTTTTTACGGGTCCAACCCTTCCCCCCCTTTTTGCTTTTTATATATATATATTTTTTTTAATTTTTCTTGTTTTTTGCTCACTTGTTTTTCCTCACACACTTTGGTCCCCAACCCTTCCCCATCCCACTTGCACATGCTGCATGGTTTGCTTCACCATTCACTCCTTATCTCTCTCTATTCCTCTCACTTTCTCACTTTCCACTTTCCTTGCACTACCCCATTACCTTCACATATTGGCACAGACTGAGTGTTGACTAATACCTGATATCTCCTTATGAATGATTTAGACCATTTAGAATTTGTTATACACACATGGCCTCGAACCCTTGGTTTGGTTTGAGTCATATGCATTATATATATAGGAAATATTGGAGACTCCAGTCTCCTAGTGGCCTCTTTTTTGTCCACATAACAAACAGGAGTATTTCATACAAATTAACTATTATGCGTGTTTATTTAGCTAGTTTTTTGATTTTCATCGCAGGTGTGGTTTGTCTCTCAGCCGGTCGCCGGGCCTAGTGGGCGGTGCTATAGAGTGTGACCTCTTGTAAGTTGCGTCGCTGATTTCACTGCCCTGGTCCGGGCTGCAGAGGTGACAGAGGTGCCCGGGTTTCTTCACTGGGGAAGAGGGGAAGACAGTTTTTTAAGGGATCTCCATGTGGGAGATTTTTCTCCTCTCCTGCTGAACATACATTATTGGGTAATTATACTGTATATTGTATTTGTGTATTACATGGTGTGTGTAATTGCTGTTTTAATAGAATTCATATATGTACATCAATCCTATCTGTGTATATTTTCCAGCAGACTAATCCTCTGAAGAAGACCCTGAGTATATGGGTTGAAACGCGTCAGGTTTAATGTTCATGATATTAAGCCTTGTTATGAATTTATGTCTGCCAATGTATGTCTAGCCAATTTAATTTTAAGGTACTTTCCCACTGGAGCTCATTGTTTTAACTTTTATGTTATACTATTTTTGTATACAATAAATATGTTCTATTTTTCATACATTGATTCCACTCGTTACTGTGCTGCCAAAAAACCCCACATTGGGGAAACCTTTTCTCTTTTTTGTAAACAGGCATGTTTTAAACCATAAAACATACACAACTCAGGAACTTACAAAGCTCAACTTTGACAAACTGAAGGCAAAATCAGACATTAGTATGTCCAAACTGTGTTGATATTGCCTTCATCAGATGGGGTGATGTCACCCCTGTAAATTTTGAAGATGCACACAAATTGCGAGTCAAAATGGGGATTTCCCTCCTGATCCCATGCCTAATGTCAACATGTGCTAGCTCCCATCATGGGGGATCAATGGACATGTTTTAGGGGGGCAATCCCTTCCTCTCATCTACTTTAGTTGCGAGGAAGGGGTTGCACCCACAATACACGTACATTGATATCCTGTGATGGCAGATAGCACATGTTGACACACTGGGGGTTATTTACGAAAAGCAAATCCACTTTGCACTACAAGTGCACTGCAAGTGCACTTGGAAGTGCAGCTGCTGTAAATCCGAGGGGGACATGCAAGGAAAATAAAAAACAGCATTTTAGCTTGCACATGATTGGATGATAGAACCAGCAAAGCTTCCCCTCATTTCAGATCTACCCCTCAGATTTATAGCGACTGCACTTCCAAGTCACTTGCAGTGCATTTGTAGTGTAAAGTGAATTTGCCTTTCGTAAATAACCCCTACTGTGTGCTTTTTCAAAATTTGGCTTTTAAAATACTTTAAAACTTGATTTCAAAGAAAAATTTACACAACAAAACAGTACATTTTTTTGTGTGTTTTAGATTCTGCCTAAAACATCAGTGATGTTCTTCATTTTTCTTTGAACATCATTGATGTTTTCCTTTATCAGCTCTAAATCATGATTGCACACCATGATCTCCCCGATGAGGACATGTGCACTTGCACTGGTGAAATGAGTTTCTTCTTCCACAACATCCACATCACCTAAGAATAAAAAACACACCATGTATTATAAATATGCAGGCATACATCTATTACCTGAAGCTGTGGTCTCAGACACTCACCTGTTGTGGTCACTATTTCGCCCACTTCATAAACCTCTCCTTCCTCCACATCCTGAGGTTGTGGTGTGGTGACCTCCCCTTCTTTATGAGGTTGGGGGTCCATGGTGTCCTCTGATGTTCCGAGTCTTTTCCCCTCTATGTGAATTAAAAAATAGGTATACTTAGCACACAGATATTTGAGGACAGAATTAGGAATATGAAACATTGCTTGCAAGTGACGTACAATTGTCTGTTTTGGCAGAGTTCCAAGCTGAAGACATTATTTTTTTCCCTTTCTAAAGCTAGAATACTTACCTGTTTTGTGCAAGTTTCACACATGAAAACACCCCTAGTATCCACTGGAGCACCTGTGTGGGACACCCTAAAAAGGGTATTCTGGTGTCCCACACTAGTGCTCCTGCGTCCAGATGTGTAAACAGCTGCTGAGTGTCCTCTCCTTTCACTGAATCAAGTTTGCATTTCATTCTAGTTACAAACCCATCTAGACAACAAACTTCTTTTAAGACAAATAGGCATGAACAAATGTAGTTAACCTGCATCTGCCAAAAACATTGTATTAGTGAGCGAACGAACGATGTTTACTATGAACGATTACTGTGCCCACGAACTTGAAACTTGCCATTTTAAACTGTACAATAGTAAAGAAAAGCACATGGAGCAGCACGAAAGTAATAATAATAATAGGAACGACCAAATACTTGCTTTTTTGTAGCACTCTCTTGATTCTTCTGTATTGATCCTGCTCCCTCAATTTGAGGTCTGACCATCGTTTCCTCATGTAGCACTAACTCACGGTGGAGCTGCTGGTTTAAGCGGGTCTTTTACCTTCACTTTGCTTCCCTCTGTTTCACCGGCACTGGGTCTAGGGGTTCCGTTGAGTTTACTGCTGGACGACACACGCACCAACACTGGAGTACGTTTTCAATGCTTTATTGAACAGTCAAACTTTAGGAAGTAGCAGGAAAGAGACAGAAAAGGAAACTTTCAGGAGAAACTCAAATATCTTCTTATAAGATCTTAGCGACAAATGCTAAAAATGTCATGGGACGCACTCTTTGCTCATCTGGATAGGCCTCTCTCACCAGTCTAGCAGCCAGTACGCAGCACGAATCTAAAGTCTCTGCCACAGACTTACTTGGGGGGGGGGGGTAAATCTGCACGATCCTCTGCCACAGGATGTATCAGATCTTCTGCAGTGAACAGTCAGTCACAGTGCCTGAACCTTTAAGCCGAACCGGCGACAGTATGCTGTATAATTACTTCTTTTGGATACGTCCTACAGCCGAGTCACCAGGCCCCTCTATAGACCAGCACGCTGCGTGATCTCTCCAAGACGGGTTCTCCCCTGACATCTCCTCGGCTGTCCAGCTTCGTCACACAGTATTGACAGCTCAGGACCATTCCTCGGCCGCTTTGGTAGGCCCCAGACAAGCCTCTGGAACCACCCCTGCGCCATAGCATCGTGGGCCTCCCGATCAGAGGACCACGAGGTAGCTCCTTAACGCATACCTGTCGGCCAGGAGGGCCAGCAGGTGGCTGTAAAACGACCTTAGAACATGGCATCTGTCCCATAAATACCCCCTTCCCAGAATGCAACCCGGAGGACCACCTCCACCGAGCTTGCCTCCAAGACATAGGAGCATCCATACACTTCGACACGTTGCCCTTCTAACACTGACTAATGGTAACAGCGACACCCACCGGTCAGCACAGAAGTACACACAACGTCAGCCAAGCTGGAACAGAGGCAAACTTTTAACCTTCCTAACACACAATTTACTAAATTTACCTAATCTGCGGTAGATTGTAAATCTACCAGCGCTACATTCAGTTGATCCTTGGATCGCCGTACTCCAAAATTCTTCTGCAGACTTTTCACAACTTTAGCCATGATCTTGGCCTTTCTCACATTTGGGTTTGGGTAAGGTCCATGGTTCCCATCATCGTCGGCCCTCTTCAAGATGTCCACCATCTCCACCATCTCTACTAAGGACATATTTGAGGCCTTAAATCTCCTGGATCGGGATGTTCGTGGCTCCGGGCTTTCGTCGCCCTCCTCGTTGCTGCTCTCCTCTGCATGCACTTGCTCTTTCTTCACCATGTGCTCTCCCACTGCGCCGAAAGAGAAGGGGTGGGGAATATACTAGAAAGAAGGTCAGGGGCGGGCGGAGTTTCACGCATGCGCAGTGTATATAAAGCGTAACATGCATGCGGAGCGGAGGACGGAGTAGCGTAAGCGCCGATCGTGCTAACAAAGGTACTATTTTAACTTGGGACATCAGTGGCCTATACTGCTTATAGATTGAGGCCTATATTGGGACAAGATTAGGAGAGTTTAGCCTGACATTAGGGTTTGTCTTGTGTTGTGTCTTGCAGATAAAATGGATAGAGTCAATGATCATGACTTCCTCCCCAACTTCATTGATAAATACAGGGAGCTGCCCTGTCTGTGGCAGGTGAAACACCCTTTTTATAATAATAAAATAAAGAGGAAGGCAGCGCTGGATCAATTGCTGGAATTGGTGAAGCCGGTGATTCCCACAGCAACCATCCATTTGAAGTGCAAAATTGGTGGCCTGAGGAGCACGTATAATAGGGAGCGCAAAAAAGGCCAGGATTCCATGAGATCAGGAGCAGCAGCAGATGACGTTTATGTCCCTAGGCTCTGGTAGTACGACAGACTGCGGTTTTTGTCAGACCAGAGTGAAATCAGGCCATCACTCTGAACCCTTCCTTCCACTCTTCCTTCCACACTTCCTCCCACTCTTCCTTCCACATCAGATGAGGCTTCCGACGTACAACCTGGGTCTTCCACCCAGCAAGATGTGGAGGAGCCCAGCTTGAGCCAGGTATAGCATTGTTCAACATATTTCTTGTCCAAAAATTGAATGATGTTAACTAGATGTTAGTATTGATCACTAATTTCGGAATTAACAAAGTGGTTTACATATCAATAGACAATAGTAGCCAAAAATGATTGGGACAAGAATGAAAAATGCTGGGGTCAGAATGATAGTCTTTTCTATTTGTTAACTTTCAATTTGCAACAGTCATGAGCTCGAAATTGTGTGTGATTGATGACCAAAAAACTAAAACTATGTCCCATTTTCATACACAGGAAAGTCTCAGCCAAGAGGAGGCAGTGGAAAGTCTCAGCCAGGAGGATGCCATGGAAAGTCACAGCCAGGAGGAGGCCATGGAAAGTCTTAGCCAGGAGGAGGCGGGGGTAAGTGGCAGCCAAGAGGTGGCCGTGCCCAGTAGCCTGACCGAATCCCAGGTTCCCCCTCTCCGCCTTCCAACAAAAAGTACCAGGAAGGGGAGGAATGTGGAGGAGTCAGTGCTTCCTTTGATTCGGGAGGCTACTGCGGTCCTCAGAACCACCCCAATATTCAAGAGGCCTATACCTGCATGGTAGCCAGCAAAATGCAGGAAATGGAAGTGTGTCAAGGCCTCATTTGTGAGGAAGTCATCTATCTGGCCCTAAATAAGGGGTTAAGAGGCGAACTCACAAGCAAAATCCACCTGTGTGAGTTGGACCATCCTCCTCCACCTCCTGCCACAACTCCAACACCAGAGCCACAGCCCAGAAGCAAGCGTGGAAGGAAACGTGCAAGGAAGTCTTGAGAGTGATGGCCTGGGTTCGGTCTGGTCTGGCAAAAGACGCAGGCTGTTGTAAGACCACAGCCTTGGGACATATATGTCATCTGCTGCTGTTCCTGATCTCTCTGAGTCCTGGACCGGATTGTGCTCCCTATTAAATGAACTCCTCAGGCTACCAATTTTGCCTGTCAAACAGTTGATGTGTGCTCTGGGGTACAAAGGCTTTGCCAGTTTCACCAGTTTATCCAGCATTGCCTTCCTCTTTATTTTGTTATGACCCCTAATAAATGTCTATTTTTTTAGCACAAATACTTGGCTATGTGTTTTAGTTCAAAAAGGACAGTTTGTTTGTGAGTAGGCAGGTAGATTTCAAAAATACAATGTCAAATCAACAAGGGACACCAACACCAACCAATCTCCTTGCGTACAAGATAATAATGGTGTTGTGGTAACTTGACACACAAAACGAGAAAAAATATTAATGGAGATCACTAGAAAAAAAATCAGGAGATCTTGACCAAAAAAAATGTAGATCACTATAAAAAAATATATAAATATTATTATGGAGATCTAGCGACAAAAGAAAAAAAAAAGGTTATTCAGGAGTTCACAAGAAATAATAAAGAAATCAGTTTGTCAGAGCTCTGTGTGAATATCAGCAGCAAAACAACTTCATTATTCTAGCATTATAAAGAGAGAATGCGCTGCATTAAAAGAGTAAAAACTTTGCAACGTGACGAAAATGCTATCTCCATTGCGAACGCTAGTTTTACCAGACCGAGCGCTTCTGTTTTGTAATTGATTCAGAGCATGCGTGGAATTTTGTGCGTCGAAATTGTCTACACACGCTCGGAATTTACGAGAACGGATTTTGTTGTCGGAAGATTTGAGATGCAGCTCTCAAATTTTTGTTGTCGGAAATTCCAACAGAAAATGTCCGATGGAGCCTACACACGGTCAGAATTTCCAACAACAAGCTCACATCAAACATTTCTTGTCAGAAATTCCGATCGTGTGTATGCAGCATAACTTTTCTTCTAAGATTGCCTTGTATTTGGCTCCATCAATCTTCCCATTAACTCTGACCAGCTTCCCTGTCCCTGCTGAAGAAAAGCATCCCCACAAGAAGCCCTGAAATGTTTTACCCCCTTAATGACCAGGCCATTTTTTGCGATATGGCACTACGTCATTTTAACTGACAATTGCGCGGTTGTGCGACACTGTACCCAAACAAAATTGATGGCCTTATTTTTCCCACAAATACAGCTTTCTTTTGGTGGTATTTGATCACCTCTGTGGTTTTTATTTTTTGTACTATAAACAAGAAAAGACTAACAATTTTGAAAAAAAAAACCCTATATTTTTTACTTTCTGTTATAATACATATCCCAAAAAAAAATATAAAAAACTTATGTATTCATCTGTTTAGGTCAATATATTCTTCTACATGTTTTTGGTAAAAAAAATGCAATACGTGTATATTGGTTTGCGCAAATGTTATAGCGTCCACAAACTCTGGGAAACATTTATGGACTTTTTTTTATGTATCTGCGTTTTTTAGTGGGGCTGGCACATTGCAGCAGACAAATCTGACCCTAAGGGACACATTTTGGGGGCCGGTGTCATTATTACATTGATCAGTGCTAAAATAATGCACTGATCAATGTATAAATGACAGTGGCAGGGAAGAGGTTAACACTAGGGGGCGATCAAGGGTTTAACTGTGTTTCCTATGTATGTTCTAACTGTGTGTGGACTCATTGGAACAACACAGATATCGCTGTTCCCGGTCACTGGGGAATAGCAGATCTCCATGATGTTTCCTGTCAGAACGGGGATCCACCTTATTTACATAGGCAGATCCCCATTCTGGCTCTGTGTACCGCAATCATGGGTCGCCGGTGGACATCGGCGTGCAGCTGCCAGCGGCACGCGTGCACCCACAGTGTCACATGCACAGATGGCTGAAAGGGGACAGAGGTTTTCGCTATTGAGCCGACCTGCCACCATATATATATACAGTGGTTGGTCAACAAGTGGTTAATATATTCAGCTCCCCCAAATACATACCTAACCCCAATCTTGATTCAGCGCTTTGCCCAAGAGCAGCAGTAGTGCTGCCCTCTCTCTCTCTTCACAGGGACTCAGTAGTAGGAGCCATTGGCTCCTGTCATTGCTGCTGCCAATCAAATCTTGTGAGCAGAAAGCGGGGGGCGAGGCCGAGCCACACTGTGTGTGTCAATAAACGCAAACAACCTAACTCAGTATCGAGCCCACATGGAGAAAAGGAGGCGCCGAGAGCGCCAGCGGGGCATCTCAGAGTAGGAAAATCGATTGCACAGAGCAGGTACAGTAAGTATAAAATGTTTATTAAAAAAAAAATAACCTCTACTACCATTTTTATTACCTTGGACGTTTGTTTGGTAATCTCATTAGATGGTATGTGTGTGGATTCTCAACTCTAGGTCCTTTCCCTTTTTCCTGATGGTGGTCCTCATTTTGTGGAGTGCTGCTGAACTGGAACTAGTGTGCCCAGTGAATCTGAATCCAACGCCATTTTTTTTCTTGCTTTTGATCTTCATCTTGATGGCAGTTTATTTTTATTTTTATAATTATGAATCAAATTATGTACAGTAAGTTTACTAAATTATTATCAAATTATATAAAGTACTTTTATATATTATATGTCCAAAGTGTTTATGGCTTGGACCATACACCATTTCATAGTCCTCTCTCCTATGGTTTGGGGAAGAGTCTTTCACAATAAATATTGGTATTCTAGCAGGGTAACACATTTCAATCATTTGAAATTTTTGTGAGACTTTGGGTGCTTTCACATCGATATGGTGTGGTTTTCTCACACCACGGGTGCAGAGCAGCACACGCACATGAACTTTAATGGCATCCCAGTCTTAGTCCGCAGGGTTCAATATTGAGTTGGTCCACCCTTTGCAGCTATAACAGCTTCAACTCTTCTGGGAAGGCTGTCCACAAGGTTTAGGAGTGTGTCTATGGGAATGTTTGACCATTCTTCCAGAAGCAAATTTGTAAAGTTAGGCACTGATGTTGGATGAGAAGGCCTGGCTTGCAGTCTCTGTTCTAATTCATCACAAAGGTGTTCTATGGGGTTGAGGTCAGGAACCACAGGGACACACATGCCATTGCAGGACACCAGTTCTAAAAACAAGTATCCTGCTTTGGAGGGTGTCTGTCCTTGTGTATTGAGTTCTACTGCAGAGTATGAACAGCGATCTGTCATCTCCCCTAGACAGTCCCCTCCCTCCTTCAGTTAGAACACTCACTAGGGAACACAATAACCCCTTGATCGCCCCTTAGTGTTTAACCCCTTGCCTGCCAGTGACATTTTTACAGTAATAAGTGCATTTTTATAGCACTGATCGCTGTATAAATGACAACAAAACCAAAAAAGTGTCAAAAGTGTCCAATGTGTCTGCCATAATGTTGCAGTCCCGATGAAAATCGCAGATCGCCACCATTACTAGTAAAAAAAAATAATAATAAAAATGCCACAGTATAAATCTATCCCCTATTTTGTAGAAGTTATAACTTTTGCACAAACCAATCAATATAAGCTTATAGTGATTTTTATTTCCAAAAATATGTAGCAGAATACATATTGGCCTAAACTGAGGAAAAAATTAGCTTTTTGTTTTTTAAAAAAATGGCGATATTTATTATAACAAAAAGTGCAAAATATTGTGTTTTTTTCATAATTGACGCTCTTTTTTTGTTTATAGCGAAAAAAATAAAAACCGCAGAGGTGATCAAATACCACCAAAGGAAAGCTCTATTTGTGGGGGAAAAAGGACGTTGATTTTGTTGGGGTACAGCGTCGCACGACTGTGCACTTGTCAGTTAAAGCGATGCAGTGCCGTATCGCAAAAAAATGGCCAGATCATTCAGCAGCCAAATCTTTTTAATGTAATAAAACACAGCTATACACGTAATGTTTCTTTCTTGTAACAACATCTTTTTTCATCCACAAAATAAATATAGAAAAAAAATAACAGATTTATTCCTATTTGTCTGCTAGAATGCTGAACAGTTCCAAAGAACCAGATGAGGGATAAGCAAAATATGTCAAGAAGAGAGATTTAGAACTACCTGAGATCAAGGCATTAGTGGAACCAAATCCTCCAAATCTCCCATATTCTGGAGAAGACATGAGAAGTGTGTTCAACAAAAAGAGAGGGCGTTATCACCATAATAATGCTCTATAAAATGCTTTGTCTGCCCTTTACAATACTATTACTGATCATGATGAGAATATCAGATCCACATGTCTAGTGAAAGCAATATTTTATGTATGTTCATTCATGAAAAGGTCACATAATGAACCCTTTACATATACCATAAATATTGCTTTCTCGTGCCATGGAGATGATGTGTGTAGTATGTCTGATGGTGTAGAATTTCAGAGCATTTTATTAAACTTTATGATGATATGGAAAGATGGTTTATCCTCTGATATATTTGTTCGGAATATTTGCAGATGGTAAACAAGTGGTGATCTCATTATCTGTGCTAAAAAAGATAACACTTCCAGCCTGTCTAACAGGAAAAGATCTTGGCCCTCCATACATAACTAATGTTATCGGTAACTTTGGTGACCCATAAAAAAAAGGTGTATTGGTGTTATTAGGGATGAGCTGAACACCCCCTGGTTTGGTTTGCACCAGAACATCCGAACATGCAAAAAAGTTTGTTCGAATACGCAAACACCGTTAAAGTCTATGGGAGACTAAAGTGAAAAATCTAAAGTGCTAAGTTTAGAGGCTTATATGCAAATTTTTGCCGTAAAAAGTGTTTGAGGACCCAGGTCAATGCAAAAAAAAGTTTTAAAAACGGACGTTTTTTCTGGAGCAGTGATTTTAAGAATGCTTAAAGTGAAACAATAAACATGAAATATTCCTTTACATATCGTGCCTGGGGGTGTCTATAGTACGTCTGTAAAGTCACGCAGTTTTCCCGTGTTTAGACTAATACCACAGCAAAATGACATTTCTAAAGGAAAAAAAGTCATTTAAAACTGCTTGCGGCTGTAATGTATTATCGGGTCCCGGCAATATACATGAAAATCATTGAGAAAAACGGCATGGGTTCCCCCAGCCCATTACAAGGATCTTTGGGTTTGGTCTGGATATTAAGGGGAACCCGGTACCCAAATTTAAAAAAAATGGAGTGGGGGGCCCCCAGGCACTATATACTCTAAACAGAAGTATATACTATATGGTCTGCACTAAATACTCTGCAGAAAATTGGGCCTTAGGTGTTGGAGGTGCCAGAACACTGTAACCCCTGACAGTTAATCTTGTTGGGCTCAGGAACGGCCCTGCTATGAAATATTATATCAAGAATTGTAATTATATGCCACTGTTAAACAGGGGCAGAAAAATTGGGCTTTAGGCAGTGGTGGTGGTGCCCTAAACCAAAAATATTGTTGGAAGCTAGCATCATCAAGATTGAGAAGGAATAGGATAGTCACTCAGCATAGGCAGTTTTCAAGGGATCCCACATCCATAGAAAAATCAATCAGTTACATCAGCATCAGGTGCTTGATAGCTGCTGCTGATCCAAGACTGATTCATTTTTATGAATGTAAGCCTATCAACGGAGTCTGTAGACAGGCGCACTCTATGACCTGTTACAAACACTCCAGCAGCACTAAAAATCTAATAAGGGAAAAAAACCTGTGCTTAGGATGGGTCTACACGGTAAAAGGAAAGGTTGCTGTCTCCCCTGAACAGAGCCCTCACAAGGAGTGCCCCGGTGTATATTGTGGACAAAGAAAAATGGGGTGGTTGGCGTTACCTAGAGGAGACCCTAGATGCTGCTATATCATAGGGAAAAAAGACAATATTTATTATATAGATATTTTTGCAGCTATACCCATCGTATCTGAATAAGGCTATGTGATATAAATGCTTCCTGCCACAATAAGCCAAAGTGGAGGAGGTATATCACAAAGGCCTAAATACCCAACCCGTGGCTACAGGTGATAGGCGGGTGTATAGTGAAAGTAAAAACTGGTAAGAAGAAAAAAGCAATGTATCGGAAATAAACCAAAATATATACAATCAAAGCACCTCTAATCCACATATACCACAGTCACATATACTGTATATGGGAATTACAAATCAACCAGATGGGATCCTGCAATAAAAGTTCAATAATCGGTACAGTGGTCCCTCGGTATTAAAGTTGTAACCAGAAAAAGCAAAAAGTCTATAAAATGCAGGACAGGGTGATATATGAAAACACCATATGCATAGTGGTGTCTGCATCGGTTCTGGACAGCATCAAGGTGACTTTAGTGCTAAAATATATTTCCAGGTGACTTCTGTGCTCCCCCTTCAAAATTTCTATTCACCAAATCGAGACACCCCTACAGGGGTAATAGGCATGTAGTGCTTTTTATGGAGGTCACTGCTCCCTGATGTATGCAGTAGATGTCCCAGATGTATCCTTGATGGTTACTGGATTCTCTCCCACTCCACACACCACACCCAAAGTGATTCTATGGCTGTCCCAGCACCAACTCCAGCAGCACTGAATGTGCGTTCAGAAACAACGCTGGATGCAGGACAGGCCAGTAGCTCAATTGCATATTGAGCAAGTTCTGGCCAGTGGTCCATCCTCAAGACCCAATAACTCAGTGGATGGTCTGTTGGAAAGGTCTCCAAGTCTGCTTCTGCCCCAAGATATTCCTGCACCATGTAATGAGGATGCTGGCAAAGGTTGCTTGAACCAATCAGACCTTGGCGCTGAGGACTAAAAAATTGTCTAAAGGCAACGGTCAGTCGGCCAGCTTCTCCACCGCACTTTCTTTGACTGACTGAAGCCTCAGCAACATGTTGTCCAGCACCATGAAATTGTAACCTCCCAGGGTCTGGAAACACATTGCACAAACCTTTCTTTAAGGCCTCCTGAAGATGTTTCATCCTCTGCTCCCTATCAGGAACCATGAATCAGACTGAGACAGAAGTATAGTTAAATCACACTTGTTTATTAATAATAATGATAATAATGATAATAATAATAATAATAATAAGGTAAACAGAGTAAGCGTAGTCAAAACAAGCCAGAGTTCAGTAACCGGATCAGGCAGTCAGCCAAGCAAATGTCAGAGAGCCAGAGATAAACGTAGTAGTACAGCAAGCAGGATCAGGAGCCAGAAAGAACGTCAGCCGAGCAAGTCTTCAACAGGAACGCAGGAGAAAGTCTCTGTGATGTTGACAAAGGCGAAGGCAGAGATCAAGTGAGCTGGACGGCTTTAAGTAGGCAGGACTGAGGAGCAGAATCAACAGCTGAGTAACTGTGGAGAGAGATGGGAGCTGGCAATTAGCCGACAGCTGAGCGGCCAGCTCAGAGAAGGAAGGGCTGGGCCCAGCCCTGACACTCCCTCTGCGAAGGCAGGATAAATTCTGCAACCTTACCCTTTTAACGTAGATCAAGAAGGGTTGACAGCCAGTAATGATCCCTCTCCTGGATACCACGAATCCTAGGGTCCTTTCGCAGGCTTTGCAGAATGAGGGAGGCCATGCAGTGTAAGTTTGCAGACGCATTCGATTGTGAGTCCTCTGGGTCACTGAGGATAACGTTGTCAGGAACTGCCTCCTCCCAACCACGTACAACTCCTTGGGTTTCTGGGCACTGAAAACCATCCCTTGAAGACTGCTGCTGAGTGTTATCCTCTACATCCATGCTGACACAATCCTTTTCCTCCTCCTCCATTTCTTCCTGGGTGTTTGGCGCGCCCACAGAAATGCTATCTGGATAAAGGGGGCCTTGAGAAGTAAGGAAGTCCTCCTCTTCCTCCCGCTGTTCTGCCTCAAGTGCCCTGTCCATTATTCCACAAAGCGTGTGCTCCAACAGGAAGACAAGAGGGCCAGCATCACTGACGCATGCATTGTCGCTGCTCACCATCCTCGTGGCCTCCTCAATTGGTGACAGAACAGTGCATGCATCCTTAATCAGTAGCCACTGGCGTGGTGAAAAAAAGCCAAGCTCCCCTGACCCTGTTCTGGTGCCATACTCACACAGGTACTCATTGATGGCCCTCTGCTGCGATTGCAGCCACTGCAGTATTGCCAACGTTGAGTTCCACCTGGTGGGCATGTCACAAATGAGGCGGTTGGTGGGCAGGTTGCATTCTCTTTGAATGTCAGCCAGCCGAGCACTGGCATTGTATGACTGGCGGAAATTACGACAGACTTTTCTGGCCTGCCTCAGGAGATCCTGTAATCCTGGGTACCTGTTTAAGAACTGCTGCACCACCAAATTCAGGACGTGTGCCAAACATGGGACATGAGTCAAGTGTCCCTGTCGGAGGGTGGAGAGAAGGTTGGTGCCGTTGTCGCATACAACCATTCCTGGCTGAAGCTGGCGTGGCGTCAACTAACTCTGAGCCTGCCCCTGCAGAGCTGACAGAATCTCTGCCCCAGTGTGGCTCCTGTGCCCAGTGTGGCTCCTGTCCTGGCACCGCATGACAGCTTACGGAGCACTGCTGGTTCAGAGGAGGTTGAGGAGAAATCAGAAGAGGCCATAGAGGAAGAAGAAGAGAAGGGTTGGAGGAGAGAGCTGTGGCAGAATGACCACTAGCATTTTGGAGGCGTGGTGGCGGAACAAGCTCCAACAATACTGAACCCTGTCCTGTATCCTTCCCAGCTGCCAGCATAGTTACCCAGTGCGCCGTGAAGGGGGGGTTGGGGATTGGAGATCCCAGATGAGGAGCAAGGAGAAGTCCGCTTTTTTCTTTGATGTGGGTCTTTCAAGTGCTGTTGCCAACGGACTGCATTGGAGGTCGTCATTAGTCTGGTCAAGCATGTGGTGCCCAAGCGGCTGCTGTTCTGGCCACGCTTGATTCGCTTTAGGCATAGGTTGCAAACAGCAACGGTGCGATCTGCTGCACACGTGTCAAAAAAGGCCCACACCAAGGAACTTTTCAAAATCAGCGGGGTGTCAGCAGCGCCCTGCACCTGTGGAGCTCTGCGGTGTGATGCAGAAGGGTGACTGTCCTTAAGCTGCCCCTTAGAGGACATCCTGCCTCTTGGAGTTGTGCCTCCTCCTACTCCTCCTCTCTTCTATCAGGCACCCAGGTAGAGTCAATGACCTCATCATCCCCTCACTCCTCTTTACTGGAGCAAACTTGGCAGTATGCTGTGGCTGGGGGAACATGGCTGCCAGTTTCTAGTCCTTGGGCACCCCCTCTCTCTAAGCTCACGTTACTCCTTTCCTCAACCTGGGAACCAACATTGGAGCCTTCCAATCGCTGCGCATCCTCCATCAGCATGTACCCAACACTGTGGTCAAAAGGTTCGGGGGATTCCTCCGTGCATGATGGTGGGGCTAGGGAAGGAGTGACTGTGGACAAGGAGCTGGTGGAATAGGCCATTTTGGCAGCTGCATTGGAAGCTAAACTACTCTGAGCCTGGGTGACAGAGGATGAGGACGGCTTTGTTATCCACTCCACCAACTCTTCTGCATGTTCTGACTCAATAACACGGCCAGCAACAGAAAAAAAGGACAAGCGCGCCCCACGGCCACCTGCAGAGGATGCACCATGTCCGCGACCAGCACTGTTGACTGTAGACACAGAGCCTGCTTGCCCTCTTTTGGTGGCCTGTGAGCGTCTGCCTCTCCTTGGTGGCCTTCCGGACATGATGTATATTTTGTTTGGCAACACCACACTGCACTGTATTGTGTGCTGTGTACACCACCAGAAAAGTAGTAGCAACTGCACTACAGTTGCACTGTATTGTGTAATGTGTACACCACCAGAAAAGTAGTAGCAACTGCACTACGGTTGCACTGTATTGTGTGCTGTGTACACCACCAGAAAAGTAGTAGCAACTGAACTACAGCTGCACTGTGTGATGTGTGATGTGTACACCACCAGAAAAGTAGTAGCAAATGCACTACAGTTGCACTGTATTGTGTGCTGTGTACACCACCAGAAAAGTAGTAGCAACTGCACTATGGCTACACTGTATTGTGTGATGTGAACACCACCAGAAAAGTAGTAGCAACTGCACTACGATTGCATTGTATTGTGTGATGTGTAAACCACCAGAAAAGTAGTAGCAACTGCACTATGGTTGCACTGTATTGTGTGCTGTGCACACCACCAGAAACGTAGTAGCAACTGCACTACGGTTGCACTGTATTGTGTAATATGTACACCACCAGAAAAGTAGTAGTAACTTCACTACGGCTGAACTGTATTGTGTGCTGTGTACACCACCAGAAAAGTAGTAGCAACTGCACTACGGTTGCACTGTATTGTTGTCAGGTACTCACCAAGGCCGAGTTGCTGAGAGGCTCCCCTTGCAGCTGGGCGCACGATACCCTCTGGAAGTGGCACAGCGGGTTTTGGGCATGAAGAAGCACGGGTCACCAGCAGGTAGCAGAGTAGCAGGAAGGTACTTCAGGTTGACCGGTGATCCATGCAGGGTGGCAGACACTGGGCCGGAACTGGCTAGGTAGAAGCTTCAAGCAGAGTCTGGTGGTGGAGACTGGAGCCAGTTGAGGGTCAAACACAGAAGCAAAGTCCAGAAACAAGCCGGGGGTCAAACATGGGTAGTCAGGCAGAAGTAAGCAGGCTGAAGATCAAACACTGGAATCAAGGCAGAGGCAAAGTCCAGGAACAGGCCGGGGGTCAAACACTGGAAGTCAGGCAGGTAGAGAAGTCCAAGAGATAAGTGAAGGGTCAAAGCGCTGGAGAGGTTCAGGTGAAGTCAAGGTCGATCCGGGTCACAACAGGCAGGCACAGGTACACAGGTTCAGGAACAGGTTACAGGAGCTGAATAGACAAACCAGCAATGATGCCATACACAAGGCTGACTTTTATAGGCCTGCCCGGGAGACTTCCGCTGTGCGCACAACGGCACGTACGTGCCCGTGCGCTTATGGCGCATTGCGCACCCGTGTGCGCCGGCGCGCAGAACTGTGTGCTTGGAAGCGTGAACCCGCCGGATCATGCACCCATGTGCGCCATAGCGCAACTCTTCTGCGCAGACGCACAGGAAATCGCCGATGATGGCAGGTCAAGCTTCTACTATTTCTCTGACAATTGTGTGCTGTGTACACCGCCAGAAAAGTAGTAGAAACTGCACTACGGTTGCACTGTATTGTGTAATGTGTACACCACCAGAAAAGTAGCAGCAACTGCACTACAGTTGCACTGTTTTGTGTGCTGTGTACACCAACAGAAAAGTAATAGCAACTGCACTACCGCTGCGCTGTATTGTGTGATGTGTACACCACAAGAAAAGTAGTAGCAACTGCACTACGGCTGCACTGTTTTGTGTGAAAAGTAGGAGCAACTATACTACGGCTGCACTGTATTGTGTAATGTGTACACCAGCAGAAAAGTAGTAGCAACTGCACTAAGGCTGCACTGTATTGTGTGATGTGTACACCAGCAGAAAAGTAGTAGCAGCTGCACTACGGTTACACTGTATTGTGCAATGTGTACACCACCAGAAAAGTAGTAGCAACTGCACTATGGCTACACTGTATTGTGCAATGTGTACACCACCAGAAAAGTAGTAGCAACTGCACTATGGCTGCACTGTATTGTGTAATATGTACACCACCAGAAAAGTAGCAGCAACTGCACTACAGTTGCACTGTTTTGTGTGCTGTGTACACTGCCAGAAAAGTAATAGCAACTGTACTAGAGCTGCGCTGTATTGTGTGATGTGTACACCACAAGAAAAGTAGTAGCAACTACACTACGGCTGCACTGTTTTGTGTGAAAAGTAGGGGCAACTACACTACGGCTGCACTGTATTGTGTGATGTGTACACCAGCAGAAAAATAGCAACTGCACTACGGTTGCACTGTATTGTGTGCTGTGTACACCACCAGAAAAGTAGTAGCAACTGCACTATGGCTGCACTGTATTGTGTAATGTGTACACCACCAGAAAAGTAGTAGCAACTGCACTACGGTTGCACTGTATTGTGTGCTGTGTACACCACCAGAAAAGTAGTAGCAACTGCACTACGGTTGCAATGTATTGTGTAATGTATACACCACCAGAAAAGTAGTAGCAACTGCACTACGGCTGCACTGTATCGTGTGCTGTGTACACCACCAGAAAAGTAGTAACAACTGCACTGTATTGTGTGATGTGTACACCACCAGAAAAGTAGGAGCAACTGCACTACGGCTGCATTGTATTGTGTGATGTGTACACCACCATAAAAGCAGTAGCAACTGCACTATGTTTGCACTGTATTGTGTGCTGTGTACACCAACAGAAAAGTAATAGCAACTGCACTACCGCTGCGCTGTATTGTGTGATGTGTACACCACAAGAAAAGTAGTAGCAACTGCACTACGGCTGCACTGTTTTGTGTGAAAAGTAGGAACAACTATACTACGGCTGCACTGTATTGTGTAATGTGTACACCAGCAGAAAAGTAGTAGCAACTGCACTAAGGCTGCACTGTATTGTGTGATGTGTACACCAGCAGAAAAGTAGTAGCAGCTGCACTACAGTTACACTGTATTGTGCAATGTGTACACCACCAGAAAAGTAGTAGCAACTGCACTATGGCTACACTGTATTGTGCAATGTGTACACCACCAGAAAAGTAGTAGCAACTGCACTATGGCTGCACTGTATTGTGTAATGCGTACACCACCAGAAAAGTAGTAGCAACTGCACTACAGTTGCACTGTATTGTGTGCTGTGTACACCACCAGAAAAGTAGTAGAAACTGCACTACGGTTGCACTGTATTGTGTAATATGTACACCACCAGAAAAGTAGCAGCAACTGCACTACAGTTGCACTGTTTTGTGTGCTGTGTACACTGCCAGAAAAGTAATAGCAACTGTACTAGAGCTGCGCTGTATTGTGTGATGTGTACACCACAAGAAAAGTAGTAGCAACTACACTACAGCTGCACTGTTTTGTGTGAAAAGTAGGGGCAACTACACTACGGCTGCACTGTATTGTGTGATGTGTACACCAGCAGAAAAATAGTAGCAACTGCACTACGGTTGCACTGTATTGTGTGCTGTGTACACCACCAGAAAAGTAGTAGCAACTGCACTATGGCTGCACTGTATTGTGTAATGTGTACACCACCAGAAAAGTAGTAGTAACTTCACTACGGCTGAACTGTATTGTGTGCTGTGTACACCACCAGAAAAGTAGTAGCAACTGCACTACGGTTGCAATGTATTGTGTAATGTATACACCACCAGAAAAGTAGTAGCAACTGCACTACGGCTGCACTGTATCGTGTGCTGTGTACACCACCAGAAAAGTAGTAACAACTGCACTGTATTGTGTGATGTGTACACCACCAGAAAAGTAGGAGCAACTGCACTACGGCTGCATTGTATTGTGTGATGTGTACACCACCATAAAAGCAGTAGCAACTGCACTATGTTTGCACTGTATTGTGTGCTGTGTACACCACCAGAAAAGTAGTAGCAACTGCACTATGGCTACACTGTATTGTGTAATGTGTACACCACCAGAAAAGTAGTAGCAACTGCACTATGCTTGCACTGTATTGTGTAATGTGTACACCACCAGAAAAGTAGTAGCAACTGCACTACGGCTGCACTGTATTTTCTAATGTGTACACCACCAGAAAAGTAGTAGCAACTGCACTACGGCTACACTGTAATGTGTGATGTGTACACCACATTATAGCTGTATCTGTAAGGTAGAGAATAAATTACTTACCCCCTCCACTGTCTGGGCCACCAAACACTTCTCCACAGGGCTGCTGATAGGGCAGTACAACCATCCCTGTTGTACTGGGCCCTGCCAGCAGGGGGGGCCCGAGCAGATTTCTAGCTAAAAAAACGAATTAGCTAAATAACATTAATAACCTGCACCTACTTGATTGGCAAGGTATATAGTACCTTCCTGGGCCCCATCAGGTTAATAGAGGGGCCCAGGAGGTGAGAGAAGAAGAGGGACTTATTCTCCATTTTTGGATGGAGGCATACAATCCCTGCTCTGCATCAGTGTACCTTGTGCTCACTGTATGCTTTCCTCGGCGGATGGATTCAATTGTAATGTGGCTCCCTTCCCTCAGTAAGTGTCGTGCTGCAGCCTGAGGGAGAGACTAATCACTGAGGAGGCTGAAAGAGTAATCCCGATGCTCGTCCACAGGCAAGCAATCCCCCTGCACACACACACAGTGACACATCACACAGGCTGAGGCTCAGTCCCCTGACTCCCCATTGTGTGCTAATGGTCATTATCATTATGATGATCACAGCACAGGAGGTGTTGTATGGCTCTGTCAGTGTAACATGCTGTGTGGTGCTGACTTTCTTAATATATGGCTGTACTGTGTGTTACAGACTATAACACAATACAGCCATAAAAGTCAGCCCCCATAGCATGTTACACTGACAGAGCCATACAACACCTGCTGTGCTGTGATCATCATAATATTAATGACCATGAGCACACAATGAGAAGGAACAGTCAAAACACACAGCCAAGCTGCATTGTTACCACCCCCCAAACCACTCCCCTTTGAGAATTTTTCACCTAAGCTTTGCAATCAGGTCCGCCTGTCAATTTTTCCTGTGGACCAGTGGGTACAGTAACTGTGTATGATGACACAGTGATGGCAATTGATGGGCACAGTAGCGGCGTATGATGGCACAGTGGTGGCAATTGATGGCACAGTGGCTGCGTTTAATGGCACAGTGGCGGCAATTGATGGGCACAGTAGCTGTGTTTGATGGCACAGTGGCAGCAATTGATGTTTTTTTTTTCCTGAACTTTTCAGTTTGTTTGCGCCCCCCAAATAATTTTGAGCACCAGCCGCCACTGATGTGGACATGATTGAAAGCTCCATGTAGGTCTACAGGAGCCCAGACATGAATTGACTTGTGGACATTCAGGTCAAAAAAAGTAAATGGAAAAGAACATTCTTTTCTATTTTTCCAGATCTAAATGTGACAGATCAGAGGTAGCCTGATGTAAATGGACACAAGTCTGTGGTATATAAGGATGAGCTCCAGCGTGTTCGCACAGCCCACGTGCAGAGCCCGCCAGGAAGTCGGCACTAATCACAGGCAGTAAGACATTTCCCGATCTCTGCAGCCGCGCATCGGGAAATGTCTCACTGCCTGTGATTAGCACTCCTCAGTGCCGACTTGCTGGCGGGCTCTGCACACTGGAGCTCATCCTTAGTGGTGTATAAGGACCCAAACTGTATGGGCACAGATGGCAAAACACTGACATCTCTCCCATTCAGCTCCAGTTATGATTGGTGGGGTGCTGTAAAGCTTACTGGTGGTAAAGCTAAGGTGGGTTTAGACTACGTTCTGAACATGCCTGAGCTTATCCCAGCTAATTAGTTGTTGTCAAAAAAGTTCTAAAATAAGACATCTCTGCTGCTCCATGATAGTGTAAAAAGTTTAGAATAATAATGGTTATTAAAGGTTCACCTTTTGGAACATGTTACATGTTTCAGCTCCTGCCACCATTCCCCCAGATTTCGTGACAGCATGGGGTCAGGGGCAGAGACAGGGGTGGGGTTGTGGGCGGGACCAAGGGGCCCTGTCAGGTACACTGTACGGGGCTCTATGATTTCTAACAGTGGCCCTGCTTCTCCATTACGGATGAGTCCCTGGCTAAACTGTCCATCTACTTTGTCCCCTACTGCACTCTGAGGTTTTATCTGCTGGCACAGAACACAGTAGTTTTTTTTGCCTTGTAAGGCTATTCCTGCCTGGTCAAGCAAACACAGTCTGGGACAGTAATAGGAAAGAAGGAATTCCTAGGCCTTGTAGATAAAGAGTAGGAAGGGGAATGTCTCTAATGGGTGTAAAAGGATGTGTCTGAATTGCAGAGAGAACTAGATTAGGTCTTAGATAAGAGTAAGTGACCAAACAGTGGTCCAGACCCAGTCATTTTGCCACTCATCATCACAATATGTTTGTTTTTTTCAAACATTATTTATATTTTTATTTATTTTTTTCAAAGTAGAATTTCTATCGATATTTTCAAAAGGCACGCAGATAGAAAAGTAACAAGTTCCAAAGTATTTGCCATCATACAAGTATTGTGCAGTGGCAAAAGAGCACATGAAACATAATACTAATTCCTTGAAGAATCTACATGCAGCAAACGGGGTAGAAGTGTATTTAATTCCAGCTTAAAGTGATTGTGAAGGTTCATTTTTAAAAAAAAATAACAAACATATCATACTTGCTCTGTGCAGGGGTTTTGCACAGAGCAGCCCTAATTCTCCTTTTCTGGGGTGCACTCCTGACTCCTCCTGTTCATCGGTTGCCCCCACGGAAAGCCATGGGGGCATTCGTGCAGGCACACTCACGAGTCCCGCTGCTGCGCTATTGACACAGACAGACGGTGTCGCTGGATTTGATTGACAGCAGCGGGAGCTAATGGCTCCTGCTGCTATCAATCTATTCAATGAGGACCCAGGACAGCGGCTGGAGCCGCTGGGCTCATGCTTGTCGCTGAAACAATCGGGTTCAGGTAAGCAAAAAGGGGGATCTAGGGGGCAGCTGAAGCACAGGAGGTTTTTCGCCTTAATGCATAGAATGCAATGCATTAGGGTGAAAAACTATGATACTTTACAATTACTTTAACATTATTGAACATATTGTGCAATTTTACACATTTTTACTCATCACACCACATTATTTACTTCCTGAGAGGAATGTTTTGCGCTGGTGAACAATGGCCTAAGACAGTTAATAAAGGTTAAAATGAGAGAAGCAGAACAAAATGCAAATTAAATCTAAAAGAAAATTCATGATGAAAAAGTTGAGAAAGAGAAGAAAGAAAGAAAAAAAAAGAGAACAGTGGGGGTCTACCAGCAAAACGAAGACAAAAGTGCCTAAGTGTAGTGAAGGGAACCAGTTAGAAATCTATAACATGTCTATGTCTATAGCATTTTTTATAATTGTTCTTTATTTTTTCCTCCTAAGACCGTCTCTGCCCGGTCAAGCTAACAGAGTCATGGACAGCAAAGCAAACTGGGTACTCTTCGTAGGCAAGAAGCACATTGTCAAGAAAGGAGTTACCTGCTGGTGGCACTGTTGCTCCCAGACCTAGGCTGCAGTTCCGGTGTCCACCTGTTGGTGTCTCTTAGCAGCCAGAAGCTCATGGTAATCTGGCATCACCTGATGCGCATTGCTGGAAGTGTATTTATGCCCTGCCTGTGCTTCACCTCTTTGCCTTGGTGTTTGTTCCATGTGCCCCTGACCAGTGTTCCTGCATCTTTATCCTGTATACTGCATCCTGATCCTGAATCCTGAACCTGCAGCCTGATCCCTTACCTGCCTTTTTGTGCCTTCTCCTGTTTACCCTCTACCTGTCCTGACTTGAATTTTTATCAGTTCTGGTATATTGGAGGTGTGTTTATATTTTTGTTATCCACTTATTCTTAATAAATGACAATATTTTACATTATACTTGCGCCTGGTATTCTCTGTGCAAGTCCACACATTTTTAGTCACACGTGTTTCACAGAATAACAGCACTCTGTATGCCTGACACACATCCTAGACTTCAACACCACCTTGTCCCTTATGCAAAAATAAGATAGGGTCACCAGCTCAGATACTCAAATCAAACAATCCAATGGTATGCTATTAACAAAAGGAAGCTTCCCAAAACAGATATTCAGTAGACATGTGCACTGACAAAAAATGTGTTCGTTTTCGTTTCATTCGTTTTTTTTGCTTTTTTCGGAAATGAGAAAATCTGAAAATGTGAAAAAAAGAAAGAAAATCAGTAAAATTTGAAATAATAACTAACTATTAAATTATAGGTATTGTAATTTCCTTTCAAATTTGGCTGTTTGTGAAAGTAAAAAATACAAATTTATCTGAAGTTAGGAATTATCCGAAATAACGAATGCCGCATCTAAACAAATGGAGTTGAACAAATTAATAATAAATAATAATAAAAAGGTTTTATTATTATTATTGTTATTTATTATTTTTAGCTCGTTACGTTCCACTTGTTTAGATACGGCATTCGTTATTTCGTTAACTTCGGATAAATTCGTTCACAAACAGCCAAATTTGAAAGGAAATTCCAATACCTACAATTTAATAGTTAGTTATTATTTAGATTTTTACTGATTTTCTTTCTTTTTTCAGATTTTCGAATTTTCTCATTTTTGAATTTCCGATTTTTCGGAAATTCGGAGTTCGAAAATTCGGAAATTCGAAATTCAGAAATTGTAAAATTTGAAAATTCGGAAATTCGAAAATTCGGAAATTTCAAATTTCGAAATTTCTAATTTTCGAATGTCCTAATTTCCTAATTTGGAAATCTGAAATTCGAAAATTTCGAAATTCGAAATTCAGAAATCTGAAATTCGAAAATTCGTAATTTCGGAAATTGAAAAATTTGGAGATTCGGAATTTTCGGAATTAATTTCGGCTAAACGAATTGCACGTATCTAATATTCAGTGAATGCTGTGCATTGAGCACCCCAAAAAAAAAATGAAAACTCCAAAATACCACCTTTAAAACAAAAGCACACATGTATTTTTTAAAGAGATAACCTTCTTGCAAAAAAAAAAAAAAAATAGTTGAAAACACCACCCACTTGATACAAAGCCTATATTTTTATTGAAATGGTAGCCAAAAGCAAATAAAAAAAATGTGGGACATTCACCTTATGGCCTGGTCTTAATTAAGATGTAAGAAACCAATGGATTCTAAAGCAAGTCAGAAATTAAAGAAACTTGATCTTTCATAGTGCAGTCCATATCCAGGTATTTCCCACCCACCATTACTATTTTTTTTAATGTTTTTATTTTTTCTTATTTCAGAATTTATAGATATACTTTTTTATACTAGTGATGGTATAGTGATCATATCCATGGACTATTGGCTGTCAATGATATACTACAGGTGGCCCAATTTGTGTTTGAAGTACTAGCTTGCCCTGCTGCACATGTAATGCCAATGCAGCAGGGGGAATATGCGCCTTGAATGGATTCCGCTCAAGTTTGCCTTGCATACACACGGTCACGCAAAAGTTTGCTGAAATTACGACCGTCAAGAACACGGTGATGCACAACACTATGACGAGCCGAGAAAATGAAGTTCAATGCTTCTGAGCATGCGTCAAATTGTTTCCGTGCATGCGTAGGAATTTTGCACATCGGAATTGCCACAGACGATCGCATTTTCGGATAGGAACTTTTCCCGACCGAAAAATTAAGAGCATGCACCCAATCTTTTGCTGGCTGGAATTCCGCCAGCAAAAGACCGATGGAGCATAGACACGGTCGCATTTTCCGACGAAAAACTCTCATCGGTCTTTTGTGGGCCGAAATTCTGATCGTGGGTATGCAGTGTTCTAGGTGCACACATTTTTTTACATCATGGGGGAGATGTGGATATTACTAAGTGCATTTCCCGGCACTGGGGCTGCTCGCTTGTCAGGGTAAGGTTGGGATCAAGGACCCGTCGCACCTCATTGAAAGACGGCGTGCGTTCCACCCGGCATGAGAAGCAAACCAGAGAGCCGGATGTTGGTAAAAATCACGTGACCACGTACCTCCGACGTACGTTTCATTTTTCAGGCGATGTGAAGAAATCAAGCCAGAAAGTGCTGGACCCCAAGAAGGACGTGCTGACCCGACTCAAACACCTACGGATCGTCATCGGTGAGCGGCCTGTGCGGGGTACGTGGTCACGTGATTTTTACCAACATCCGGCTCTCTGGTTTGCTTCTCATGCCGGGTGGAACGCACGCCATCTTTCGATGAGGTGCAACGGGTCCTTGATCCCAACCTTACCCGGACAATCGAGCAGCCCCAGTGACAGGTAGGCACCTGCAAATATCACATTGGTGACACAAGTGGAGAGAAGTCGGTGAAGGGGACATCGATCACTTGGACCATCGGATTCACGTCTATATGCCTATTACCCCTGCAGGGGTTGGGCGTTCCGGTGAGTGGGGACACTAGTGGGGGCTCCATACAGGACGGTTCACACCATTTTCAACACATATGTCATTTAGTAGCAGCAATTTAAATGTTTTTTTTCATTGTAAATGTCACGTTTGCTTGTGTACTGTACATCTCACAGATGCACCACCTCATAGACAGGCTTCCCCCAAACATGTTTTTGAAAAAGAATTGTGTATTTTTAATGTTGCCCTAGCAGAATGGTATTTTGTAAAGAAATTTGCATTAGTATACAGTGCATTTATAAAGTACTAAGACCCCCTTCACTTTTTTCAATTTTGCGGCCAGATACTACAGCTGTTTACATTCATTTTTTTCTCAATCTACACACAGTACCCCATAATGACAAATTAAAAGAGCATTTTGGAAATGTTTGCAAATGTATGAAAAAGGAAAAACTGAAATATCACACGTACTCAAGTATTCAGACCCTTTACTCAGTACTTGATCAACCACCTTTGGCAGCAATTAGTCTTTTTGGGTATGACATGACAAGCTTTGCACACCTGGATCAGAGGATTTTTTGCCATTCTTCTTTGCAAATCCTCTCAAACTCAGGATGGATATAGACCATCGATGGACAGCCATTTTCAGGTCTCCCCAGAGATGTTTAATAGGGTTCAAGTCAGGGCTCTATATGGGCCATTCTAGGACATTCACAGAGTTGTCCCTAAGCCACGCCTGTGTTGCCTTGATTGTGTGCTTAGGATCATTGTCATGTTGGTAACCCTTTGGCCAAGTCTCTGTACTGAAGATATCTCTGTACTTTGCTCTATTCAGCTTTCCCTTAACCCTGACCAGTCTCCCAGTCCCTGCTGCTGAAAAACACCCCCACAGCATGATGCTGTCACCATCATGCTTCACTGTTGGGATGGTATTGGGCAGGTGATGAACGGTGCCTTGCTTCCTCCAGACATAATGTTTAGAATTGAGGCCAAACAATTAAATTCTGGTTTCATCAGACCAGAGGCGTGGCTTCCATCTAGCCACTCTGCCATAAAGCCCAGATCACTGGAGAGCTGCACTGATGATTGTCCTTCTGGAACTTTGTCCCATCTCCACACAGGATCTCTGGAACTCAGTCAGACTGACCATTGGGTTCTTGGTCACCTCTCTTACTAAGGCTCTTCTCTCCTAATTACTCAGTTTGGCCAGATGACCTGCTCTTGGAGTCCTGGTTGTGCCAAACTTCTTCCATTTCAGAATTATGGAGGCCACTGTGCTCTTGGGAACGTTGAGAGCAGCAGAAATTATGTAGCCTTAGATCTGTGCCTTGCACTAAGAATCTTTGAAATTTGCAGGCAGTTCCTTTGACCTCATAACTTTTGCTCTAATAAAGTATGCATTGTCAGCTGTGAGGCCTTTTATAGAGAGGTAAGCCCCGTACACACAATCCGGAAATTGGATGACAGATCGTCCCTTTTTTTTTCTTTTTGCATGCTGGTCGCATATCGAACATGAAGAGTTTACTAAAATTACGAAATTACGACAGAATAAAAAATTGGAAGTGATGTAATGTGTTGTAGTGTATTTGTATTGTTTTTTCAGACGACAATTGTACTGATTAAATGGAAATGGTATGATCTGGTATCGTACGAGAATAATTTTCGTGCATCTCCGGACGAATAATATCAGATGAACTGTCGCGATCGGCTCTCGACAGCTCTGTACTAATGATCCGATTATTATATGATCGCTTCGAAAGCAGCATTTTTCGTACGATTTTCGGATCGTGTGTACGGCCTGTATGTGCCTTTCCAAATCATGTCCAATCAATTTTACTTACCACAGGTGAACTCCAATCAAGGTGCAAAAACAGCTCAGCAATGATCAAGAGAAATGGGAGACACCTGAGCTTATTTTCAAGTGTTGCTGCAAAGGGTCTGAATACTTATACCAATGTGATATTTCAGTTTTTCCCTTTTCATACATTTGCAAACATTTCTAAAGTTCTGTTTTCACTTCATCATTATGGGGTACTGAGTAGGGTTGTCCCGATACCGATACTAGTATCGGTATTGGCACCGATACCGAGCATTTGCCCAAGTACTTGTACTCGGGCAAATGCTCCCAATGCTTCCCCCGATACCTAGGACAGCTGTGATCGGTGCGTGGGGGAGTTACAAGATTCTCCCCCAGCGGCTTTCACCAGCTTTAGTGACAAACAGCGGTGATCGCTCACAGCTGACTGTCACTGCATCCTCCTCCATGCCCCCTCCGTTCCTCTGTGCCTCTCCGCTGTCCCCTGCATTCCTCTCTCCTTATCTGTCCCCCTCTGTTCCTCTCTCCTTATCTGTCCCCCTCCGTTCCTCTCTCCTTATCTGTCCCCCTCCGTTCCTCTCTCCTTATCTGTCCCCCTCCGTTCCTCTCTCCTTATCTGTCCCCCTCCGTTCTCCCCCTCCGTTCCTCTCTCCTTATCTGTCCCCCTCCGTTCTCCCCCTCCGTTCCTCTCTCCTTATCTGTCCCCCTCTGTTCTCCCCCTCCGTTCCTCTCTCCTTATCTGTCCCCTCCGTTCTCCCCCTCAGTTCCTCTGTCCCCCTCCTCCTTCCTTTGTGTATGGATAGAGTCAGCTGACTCTGTTCATTCACATAAATGAAACATTGTAATCTCCTGTGATTACGATGTGTCAGTTTATGAATGGAGAGGAGCCGCTGTCTTCTCTCCATTCATTCTCAGTGCAGCTAATGCTGCAGAGAAAGGGACTGGGGAATCTCTATCCTTTGTCTCTTTCTCTGTCTCAAGAGGGAGATATCAGAGGTCTGTTAAGACCCCTGATATCTCACCAAAGCCCCCCAAAAGGGCTGATTAAAAAAAAAAAAAACAATAAAGAATAAAAAAATATTATTGTAAAAAATAAAAATTGTAAAAAAAAAAAAAACACACACACACATACAACGTTCACCCCCCCCCCCCCAAAAAAAAAAAATAGCAAAAAAAAAACTGTCACGTGACATTAAAAAAAAAGTATCGGTAATCGGTATCGGTGAGTACTTGAAAAAAAGTATCGGTACTTGTACTCGGTCCTAAAAAAGTGGTATCGGGACAACCCTAGTACTGAGTGTTGAATATTGAGTAAAATATGCATTAAAACAACTGTAATATCAGGCTGAATACTTTATGAAATGCACTGTATGTCCCCCATGGCAGTGCCAGACTCCCTATGTACTTTGTTTGATTTTGGTGTCCCCATGCCCTTTTTTACAAAGAAAACCAAGCCGTATTGGTATTTTTTTTTTCTTTGTAATTGTTACTTTTTCTGTAATACATTGTATAGATGTGCCACTTCACAGACACTAATGTCCCAAGCCTGTTTTTTTTAACCACTTCATCTCCGGAAGGTTTATCCCCCTTCCTGGCCAGGCCATTTTTTGAGAAACAGCACTGCGTTACTTTAACTGAAATTTGCGTATTCGTGCAACACTGTACCCAAATAAAATGTATGACCTTTTTTCCCCACAAATAGAGCTTTCTATTGGTGGTATTTGATCACCTCCAATGAGAAAAAAAAAAAAAAAAAAATTGAATTTCTTCATAAATGTATTCCAATATGTATTCTGCTACATATTTTTGGTAAAAAAAATTCCAATAAGCGTATATTGATTGGTTTGCGCAAAAGTTATAGCATCTACAAACTATGGTATATTTTTAACAATATTTTTTTTTTTACTGGTATTGGCGGCAATCAGTGACTTTTAGTGGTACTGTGACGTTGTGGCGGATAATTTGGGCACAAACTGACACTTTTGACATTTTATTGGGAGCCAGTGACACTAATACAGTGATCAGTGCTTAAAATATGCTCTGCCACTGTACTAATAACACTGGCAGGGAAGGGGTTAACATCAGGGGTGATCAAGGGGTTAAATGTGTTCCTAGGGAGTGCTTACTAACTGTGCGGGGGGTGCATTTACTGTGGGAAGGCAGAGATCTGTATTCCTGCTTAGCAGAAACCCAAGATCTCTACTTTTCCTTTTCAAGGAACGGTGATCTGCCTTGTTTACATAGGCAGACCGGCATTTGGCTAATCTCTGGAAAGATTGGCGGGTCTAGTCTACCCGACCCACTAATCAATCACAGCGTGAGTGGGTCGCCGGTGGCTCATGCGCCCCAGACCTGGAAGTGTCAGATCACATTCTAGGTACGTGATCTGGCACAGAGCGGCCGCCCTGCTGCAGTATATGTGCATAGCGTGGTCGCTATGAGGTTAAAGGAATTGTGCATTTTAAGATTTTCTTTTTAGCCTAGGTTCACATTGGTGCATTTTCCAAATCCTGTGTTTTAGTGCGATTTGGCACTCCGATTTCATTCCCATTCCGTTGCAATAGCTGGAGACTTTTGGCGATTTGCAGATAGTACAATTTGAGCTTATTCCAATGAAAACTAAGCTGTTTTGTGACATATTTCCTTTTCCAGAGTTTAGGAAACTTAGCACGATGTTTGCTGGCCATGACCTTGCAGCAGCAGTCCTTACGGCTGCTCTTGCTTGGTACAGATTTGCTGAGACAGCAGGAACAGAGAGCGGGGGGGGGGGCAGGGCCGATCCACCACACTGTGTGTGTCTATGGATGCACGCACCCTGGCTCAGAAGTGAGCCTGCATGTCTACCCCACAGCACCCTCTACCAATAGGTAGGTACTAGTAATAGGATTTTTACTAGGAGACTCTCAGCACAGGCAAATTTAGGCAGGCCTATGCTGCAAGCTAGGCCTGTCTGTTTTGATCTGGGGGCTGGTAGTGGTTAGAGTAGCAGTGGGCGTGGACACCTGTGCTCTAGTTCTGGGGCACCTCCCCTGCTTTCAGGGAGAATGTTCTGGAAGAGGGGCAGGGCCTAGAACTGAAGTGGCAGGCAGCTCATGTGGGAGCCCTGACCAATCCCCAACTGGTATATAAGCTGAGGTAACATGCAACTGGGGGAGAGTTGTCAGCTGAGTGAAGTGGAGGATTGAATACTAGACAGCAGCAGGAGGGCACCCCCATCTGGGGGGGTGCGCCGATAGCAGGAGGAGGCCCAGGGAGAGCTGTGAGGAAATGACCTCTACGCGGTCATTGTCAATGTCTTTATCATCACACGGTTGTTGATAAAGAACTCCTGGAGCAGAGGGGCAGGTGAAGCTGTCGGAACGAATGGCCCGGTCAAGTTTTCCATCAAGGACTCAGAGCAGTAAAAGGTCAGTGAGTGTTACCACAGTGGAGGGCTGGATGTGCCAGGAAGTCTGTGAGGGAACTTTGCTTTTACATCAGCAAAGTCTTCATCATTACACGGTCAATAATGAGGAGTCCTGGGTCAGAGGAGAGACTGTGGGGATATGTGTCAAATTGATGTGGCCTGGGGGCACAGGATTTGCAAGCTGGGCTGGCTGGGAACAGTAGTCCACCATCCAACATGTGCTTTTAAACTACTAGGCGTCCGGGGAGACATGCTGCATGCCTCTGGCCTAGTAGCAGCAAGCAACCAGAGCCAGCTTAAAGGATTTATTCAGAGTGGGTCCTTCTAGCATACAGAAGAAGATGAGACATTATTTTACTACAGGAAAAGTTTTGTGCAGGAGGAGAACTACAGAAGAAGTTTTGGAGAGGAGAGGAGTTCTGGGAACATCCCTCTTACATGGTCAAGAGTGATGTCTTCATCCCTTACACGGTGATGGATGGGGAATGGCTGAGAGCAATGGTCTGTGGGAGTTAAGCAGAGGAAGAGCAACAGTCTGTATGGTGATGCAGGAAGAAGATCATAGCAACTAATACATGCACATCACCTCTTCTGGCTCTAACTAAGTGCTAGTGTGTGAAATCTTTAAAATATGATGGCAAATCTAGTATACTATGGGCATCCCATATATCCTTTTTCCCCAACCAAGTTGTACCCCCCTAATAAACAAAAACAAAACCAGCAAAAGACTGTTCATTTTCTCTGCAAATAATGTATGAAGTCTGGCAGCGGGGTAATTTGGTGGATGTCTGTTACTAGTGGCAACTACACCACTACACCCCTATAGCAAGAGCTTACTATGGTTGCAGACACAGAAGAGGAGGAGCAGAGAGAGCTGGCGGGTGACCCCAGAAGAGGAGGTTCTGGGCCACTCTGTGCAATACCATTGCACAAAGCAGGTAAGTATAACATGTTTTTATTTTAATTTTAAAAAATGGTCCTTAAAAAAAAAGTTTTAATAAAAAAAATTAAAAAAAAATTATATCAGCATACAGAACTGCATGTATCAGGGATATTTAGTGTTGGGAGCAAACATAAGCATAAGAGTGGATACTTTAAAGCTGACATTTCCTCCCAACAATAAAAATTCCTTGTGCATGCAATTCTGTATGCTAAAAATAAAATATATTTAAAGCCCCACTCTGCACAAAATATGACCCCCTCCTACCCTCTTTTAACCCATCCTACAGTGTTTGTGATACAAGTTATACTCACCAAAGTCCCCCATCTTAGTCTCTTGCTGGCATTATTTCTGGATGTTTAGGACCCTTAATCTATTACTGCACATGGTCCCTCACCAGTGAGTACCCAACATCCCCTTACAATGATGTCTTTTCTCTTCTGAATCCTGGGAGAACCCCACTGCTGCTCAGCCAATAGAAAGTGACCACACAGGCATCGGGGGACATCCAAAGAAGGATCCAGCCTCATGTAAACAAATGAAGGGAGAAGACTGGACTGGAGAATCATAGACTGTGGATTTCAGCAAGTAAAATGAGCATTTAGATTAGATTTAGGGTTCTATTTTTATTGCTAGAGATTAATGAAATGAAAGATTTATGTTTCTTTACCCCCAATTCCTTGTATATAGGCACTGGTGAGGTAGCCAGGGCCTCACAGCTGCCCCCTGGGAAGGGAACGTCACCAGTGCCTTTCAGGGAGATCTCAGCCACATGCTGCCAAATCTCACAAGAATTTGCAGTATCTTTTAAGATCTTGGGGGGGGGAAATGTTTCTCTTAAATGACAGTTAACTCAGATGTTTATACATTGCCATGACTTTAGGAAAATGCATGTCAGTATCATAATGTTGCTTACACTGGAATATCCATGACAATGTTTAAACAATACCAAAGAGATCTAGATCTCGTACAGTGTTGACATCATTGGTGGGGCGGCAGCAAAGCCATGGAGGGTAAAGTGAGGCCCGGAACGGTGAAAGAAGTGAAGATAGTGCAGGGCTGGGCATGACAGTGTTTCTAGTGACACACATAGGGTTAAGTTTCTGGGTAAAGCAGGGGAGGAGACAGCAGGAAAGTTGGGGGGAGTGGCCAAGTAAAAGGAAGGGGCGGAGCCAGAACGGGGCAGTGTGCGGGGAAAGAGACACGAGGAGGCAGAATTTCTCTGCTCCTCAGCGATGACCGAAATGGATGCAATATTGGCGCGGTTGAAGCAGGCAGCGGCGGTGAGAGGATCCGACTGGCTACACAGGCCGTCGGTGCGTGCACGGAGATCGAGGCCTCCGGCGCGTTACTCGCCAGGGCCGGAACACAGGCCGGGCCGCACGGAGAGGAGTCCAAGGGGGGAGCGATCGGCCAAACAGAGCAAGAAGGCTACAGCAGCGAGGCCCGGGCGAGTTACACGCCGAGGTCAGGGTTCAGTGGGCAGGGCCACGGGCCAAAATGGCGCCACTTCCCTGCACGCTGGGCCAGGATTTAGACACCAGACTTGCCCCCCAGCAGCTCTCCATGAGCGTGGGGGGGTGGACAGAAGGGAGAGAGCAGAGGCTGAAGACAGAGCGGCTGGGAGACGTGGGTCGAGCTACGCCGCGGGTGGGCGGAGCTCACTCGGCGGGGGGTGTATTCCCAAGATGGCGGACGGAACCGGGAACAGGCTGACCCGGTTGCAGAGACGTCAGGGCAGCGTGGATCGTCATCCGATCGCAGCAGTGTACAGGCTCCACGGCAGAGAGTTTGTCCGGCCTCCAGGAGGGATTCACCTGTGGCGTCAGTCCCGGCGCACGGGGCACGGTCGGAGGATGAGGTGTCAGAAGAAGAGGAGGAGCCAAGGCAGCAAGCGCCGGCGAGGGAGAGTGGCACGGCGGCTGTTGGGAAGACTCCTGGTCAGCCCGGTAAGTCTAGTGACAATTTTTCATTTACCAATGCGTTGCAGGGTTTGTTGGGGGTAGTGGCAACGAGTGCAGGAGGGGTGGTGACACCTTCGCCGCGGGCATTAGGACAGGCCAATTCACAAGTGGATACGCAAGGGGACGCCCAGGGTGTGGAAAAGGATGGTGGGGGTTGGAACTCAGGGGGTGGGCCTGTGGTAACTCCGGCTACAGTGATGCAAGCTGACAAAACAATGGAGCCGGTGACAGGAAAGGAAACGTCAGGTGAGAAGGGGGCCGCAGAAGCTAAGGGCAGGTCGGATGTGGTTAGGCTGGCCGAAAAATGCGAGATATATGTCTGTTTCGAAGGCCGGCTGGGAGCTCATTTGAAACAGGAGGTGCAAGAAAAAATTTACAAAGGGGAATATGTGGAAATCTTCTCCTTGTTGCCATTGGAAAAGTTTAACCTGAATAGGGTTAAGCCCAACGATTCCAAGAAGGAGAATGAGGAGAAAAGGAGATATAGATTGACACCGCGGACGTTTGTAAATTGGTTACAGGTGTTCGCTATCATGGCCAGCGTCATTGGCGAAAAGAATCCCGAACATTGTTCGGGGTTGTTTTGTTATATGGATGCTATAGGAGAGGCACACAGGGTTTATGGGGGAACTGCTTGGCTACGGTATGACGAGCAGTTTCGTCAACGCAGAGCGGTTCGTCCGGAGCTGCGTTGGGACCATAAGGATATTAGCCTATGGATGAGACTGATGGCGTCAGCTAGGGCCCCGCCTCAGTGATTTTAGGGGGGGGCCGGGGGTACCCACTCCTCAGGACTACCGGCCGGCAGAAAATGGGGAGTGTGCTGGCAGTTTAATGAAGGGACCTGTAAGTTCGGGGGGTCGTGCAAGTTCAAGCACGAGTGCTCAGGGTGTGGGGGATCCCACACTCTGGCTCGGTGCTTCAAAAAAGGAAAGCGTACCGGGGAGTCTGTTAACAAGAGGGATGACGCCGGTGAAGATGGAAAGGATGCAGCCTTTCCTAAATAAGTATCCGGATAAGGAAGCAGCATTGTTGATTGCCACGGGGTTTGGGGAGGGGTTCAAAATACCGTGTTCATTGGAGGTGGTTCCTCCAGTAGCTCGGAATTTGAGATCTGCGTTGCAACATCCAGGGGTAGTAAGGGAAAAATTGGCAAAGCAGGTGACATTGGGACGCATGGACGGGCCGTTTGGGGAAAAGCAGTTAAAGGATTTAGTGGTGTCTCCACTGGGCGTGGTACCAAAGAAGGAGCCGAATAAGTTTCGGTTGATTCACCACCTATCATTCCCAAAAGAGGGCTCGGTTAACGATTTCATTGACCCGGAAGCATGTACCGTGTCATACACTTCGTTTGATGCGGCAGTTCGATGGGTCAGGCGGGCACTGATGGCAAAATCTGATATAGAGGCGGCGTTTAGGCTTAAAACATGTTGTTTTTTCTCTGAGGTTATATGTTATTTATATATTTACGTTGATATTGGAGGTATTTATAAGGTTTTTTTAAAAAAGAAGAGGCTGTTGTGGCTATTTTATACTCCAGAAGCATGGTGTGGTCTCATTATTTAGGAAGGTAAAAAGGGGTTTTGGAGAATGGGTGGTTAACAGTAAGTGATAAGATGGGGGTACATCTGGACTACACTGGTCAAGCCTTCCACCAATGATGTCTAATAGTCAAAATGGTGGTGCAGGATTATAATAGGGGAAAGGAGGGGCATTGGCATGTGGCATCATTGAAAACAAGGTGGCAAGAAATAGTAAAAAACAGAGTTACCCCTGCTTGTAGCGCTCACCCCCCAAAGAGCTGTTGATTTGCCACTGGTTCCATTCCCAAATCAGTGAAGCAGCAGCCAGGCACACAGCAATAAGTACCTCTTCTGACTCAATGAACAGTCTAGAGGTTGACTTTTTATATTTATTCTATACTAACTTGGATTCGGCATAGGGGCTGTGGGATACTCCATTAGCACTAAACAGTAATGAGAGAACACTCTTCACCCTATTGCTACTCTTTAGGACAGTCCCTTTAGTAATGGACAGTACTGAGACACCATCAAAAATATCAAAGGAAAAGATCCTTTTCCTCATGATTAAGCTTCAAGGGGTGGAGTGAAACACACTGGAAGCATGACCTGGCTGGAGTCCAGGCTGAGGCTGCCATTCATCTCACTTCATGCACATGGGTCTGCTTCATTATGTGTGGCTTATAAATCTTTTTCTTTGACATTGCTGCAGCTTGGAGCTAGGGCGAGCTCCCTGTCTATGCCTGCACTCACAGCGGTCTTGTTGGACTTTACCGCTCTACCTGAGTGGCACCTAAATTTGGTCTTTTTGGACCATCAGAAATATCCCAGGCCAGGCAAGCACTAATACTGATACACAAGGGATAGCAGCAGCAACAGTGACCAGGATTTGCATTCAGGTCTGTACTCACAATGTTCCTGGATACGTGGATGCCTCCTTCAAATATCAGTTGGACCTTTCTCTTGTGTAATCTCCAGACCAGATCCTTATTGAAATCCCATGAGACCCTCAGCAAACAGCTCCCCCCCCACCCTCAGCTTTAGCAAAGCTGGGAGCTTAAAGAGCATAAGTAGAACTTCAGCTGGGCTGCCTAGAAAGGCAACGGCCCTTCAGGCTGGGAACTTCTCCTCCTGGACAAGAACCGGGCAGCTCCAGACCCCAAAGTATTTATGCACACCAGCCACCTTCTGGGCATCCTCCTCTAGGGATTGGCTGTGAGACAACATAAATATTTAGGTTACCGATTTGTCTTTACAGCCCACTGTATTCTAGAATCATGCAGAAGACAGGGGGAACAATCAAACCTGCAACCAGTGGAACCCAGAACAGACCAAAGCAATCACAATCTGCTCCACTGGTTACAGAGGAGTAAATAAAAAAAAATAATTAACCAGCCTAACAACCTATCTGAGAGAGTGCTACATGCTTGCTGTGTTTAAGAATGTGCTGTTAAAGAGTTAAATTGCAGTTACACAGATAGACACAAAGCTTGCTTGTGAAATGTATTCTTGGCCCAAAGGCACAGCCAGTGGTGCATGGGTTACAGGTGGGTGAGTAGGGATTTATTCCCTTTCACTCATTCTTAATCCCTCCTGCACACTGACAAACCGACATCTGACAAAAAACTACTTACTGCACAAAATACACAACATTTTCTTGTTCTAAACTTCTCCTTTTACACATATACAGTAAATAACAAACCCCTATTCTCTCTTAGCAAACCTCTCCTCAATATCACACATTTATTCCCTTTTTCATAGGCCAAGTCAGGTAATAAAAATAGCAGGAAAAATGAAGTTAGCAAATATTGAAGTTGAAAAGCAGATTGTGAAGTGATAATAAAATTAAATCAAATCCCAAAAAGTATATATCCTCCAAGAAAAAGAAATCTGATACAAAAGGTTCTTTTAAAGACTGAGCACAAACATTTTTTATTGTTAGGAGACAAAGTCAAATGTGTTCTTTATTCCTCTTTTACAATGGAGTTGCCATTTCCACCGCTCACTATTTAATAAGTCTTTTTATGTAAGAATAGCTGTACTGTCCTATAAAGCACCTTGTCCAGATGCAATCTCTCCCTGTGTGCTAATAGAATTCATCTCTGTAACTATTTTATTTTCTATGTCTATATTTTAGGGCTCATTCATACCTGTACAGAGATCGGCACTAGGGGAATGTTCAATGACAGGCTGATGGCGGAAATCTGACCGTGTGTATGCTTCATTGGACAATTGTTGTCGGATTTTCCGCAGACAAATGTTGGCTAGCAGGTTTTAACATTTTCTGCGGACAAATGTGTGTTGTCAAATTTTCCGAGCGTGTGTACACAAGTCCGTCGGACAAAAGTCCAAAGTACAAACACGTATGCTTGGAAGCAAGGACGAGCCAGAAGCGGTCGGTCTTGTAAACTAGCGTTAGTAGTGGAGAATTAACATTCATGACGTGGCAAATTATGAAATCTCTGAATGCAGTGCACATTCTCATCTTCTTTAACGGGATAATAATGAAGCTGCTTTGCTGGTGATACTGATGGAGTTATTGCAAACGAGTTATAAAAGGCTTTTTTTTTCTAGTGATATCAAGAATAATATTATTATCCTTTTTTTTTTTTTTTATTTGGTGCAAGTTACCACAACACCATTATTATCTCGTAGTTTTTAAGATCAAAGATACAACTATGTTGGTGTCCCTTGTCAATTTTACATTGTATTTTTTTTAAATGTAACTGCCTACTCCCAAACTGTCGTTTGAAGCAAAACACATAGCCAAGTATTATTCTTCACAATTTTTTTATTGTGCATTAAAAAAGAAAACAAATAAAATTAGACATGCTATCTGCCAAAGAACTTAACCAAAAAGTGCATTCTATGCATCTAAAAATATAGAAAATATACCAAATCAAATCATTATTCAACCAAAAAAATAATGTCAAAGCAATAACTCCAAGGCCAATAAAAAATACCAAGCTATCTCCTCTGATTCCGTAACATGCCTGGTTGACGAACGGCCGTTCAGAAACGAACTGAAAAGCGCAAACTGAAAAGCGCAAACTGAAAAGTGCGAAATGAAAAGTGCAAAATGAACACTCACCAAACTTCTACTAACACGAAATTAGCAGAAGGAGCCCAAAGGGTGACGCTAAAGAGCTAAAAAACCATGTAGTATGGCCGTGTCTATGCAAGACAAGTTTGGGCCAAAGCCCTTCAGACAAAAGTCCACGGTTTTGTTGGCCAACAATCCGATCGTGTGTACGAGGCTTAAGGGTTGTGGCCTAGTGTAGAAATCTGCAACATGTCAGCAGTTTTCCATCTTGCTGCAGCTCACTTGCAGCTCAGTTTCTGCTACATTTCAATAAAGTTAAAAAATAAATAAACAGTGCTATGCGCATTAAAAGCGCAAGGCACCACCAAGTAAAATGCTCACAAGAACCGACGCTTACCATTATTTAGAAACAAAACCGTGAATGGAAAAAATACAGAAGTACGCATCTGTGCAGTAGCAGAGAGTGGGGTAATGCACATCAGTGTACTAGTGCACTTTAGTGCCATGGCGGAGTGTGGAGTAGTATGCATGTATCATGCATGTCAGGCTACTGGCAATGAGTGGAGTGAAGTGCATCAGTCCAGTGGCGGTGAGTGGAGATATGTGCATCGGGCCACTGAAAGCCAATAGGATAGTGTGCAGAAGACCAGTGTTGGCAATTGGAGTTGTGCAAGTTAGGGCAGTGGTTGTTTGTCGAGTTGACATGATCACCCCATCCAGCCAACATAGAGTGGGCCTCCTTCCCTTTTCCTTCATAATAAGAAGACATTATTGCATACTCTCACTGGGCAAACATTCTCCATCCTCCCACCCCCAAAAGAGGGATTGCAGTGCTTGGCTTTCTTCCATTTTTCTCCTCAAGGTGACACAAAAATGTTTTCCATACCTCCAGTAATGGGGAAAACTATATGAAAACATATTTGCATACATTGTATAGCATTTTACATTCCTACTCCTAAATGGAACTGAGCAGATACAGAGCAGGTCTCACCATTTATCTGTGTAGCACCCTCTCATGCATTGGTTCTCAACCCTTCTAGTGCCATGATCCCTTGATAAAATTTCCCAAGTGGGGACCCCTAACAGTAAAATAATTTTCGTAGCGTGGGTTGTCAGCACCCAAGGCAAGACAAGTAATTTGCGTCCCTAACCCACGGACATTTAGCGCTCCCTGAGTCTGTTCCACTCGTATAGTATTAAAACCCCTTATGGTACATTTTAGGATGTACCACTCTTTCTTTTTGTTCTCCTTTATTTCCCTTTTATCTCTCTCTATCCCAATTTCTTTTTTTTTCCCCCATCCCTCCCTCTAGCCGTTTTTCTTGTTCTTTCTCTTATTCTTTCCCTCCCTTTTTTTTGTTCCTTCCCCTCTTTTCCTCTCACTTCCATGTATTCTCTATTTTTATTCCTGCTCTTACTCCTTGGGGGAATGGGATGAGTGGCAGTGCTGGTGGTGGTGGTGGTGGTGGGGGGGGGGATCAGTGGCAGTGCTGGGGGAAGTTCTGATCAGCCAACTTAGGTGCTCTTGGTCAAGGTCATTTGCTGATCTGAGAACTGTAGTGGGGACTTTTAATGGCAACTCTAATCACAGGTAGTGTTACTTACTGTGTCTCCAGCTTCACTGTGTCTCCAGCTCTGTGGTGTCTTGCAGCAGTGACACCTATGTCGAAATCAGAATATAGGGTTCCCTCCAGCCCCTCCCACTTTACATTTCTCACCAGCCAGCTGACCTTTAGTCTCTGCCCCCCACCCATGCCGTGAACTGAATGGGTGGCTGTGAAGAGGCTGAGTGGACGGCCGCATGCTTCAGGAACAGCCCAGCTAGGTGGCCACAGGCTTCAGGGACAGCCCCGCTGGGCGGGTGCGAAAAGGCTGGGAGAGCGGTACGGGCTTCAGGAGCAGCCCAGGATTCGGTGACCCCTAGCAAATCAATATTCGACCTCCAGGTTAAGAACCATTGCTCTAGTGTGTGCTAGCAGTAGCGTTAGTGTAGTTGTTAGTGGTATTAAAATTATTGCCTGGCTGAGAGCCACGCCTGGATTGTGAATCTGGGTCAGGGTTTAGTGACTCAGAGGCTGGATGACACATCTGGCAGCTCTCTCTGGCACTTCCTCTTGGTCTGGAAGTTGGTAGAAACTTCCAGAGCTGGAGGGTGGGAGTAAGGAGGGGCTGCCATGCATATTTATGAGGCCTCAGCCAATTCGCAGCTTTGGGCCAGCAGGGGCAAAGCTTACCTCATAAATAGACATGAGCAGTGGCGGCCTGTCCATAGGGGCGCACAGGGGCTGCCCCCCCTGTCCATGCGTTCAGCCCCCTGATCTACATGCAGGGCTCTGGACGCATGGATTTCAATGGGGGATTTTTTTTGAAGCATGTGATTAGAGCCAGAGGCTCTAATAGGCTTCAAAAAGAGTGGGCCCACCCAGTTGTGTGACAATAGTAAATGAATATCCGCTATTGTTACACTGATTCTGCCTCCTGGCCAATCAGGAAGGGGGTCCTGAGACTAGAACCTACCCTATTGGCCGAGGGAGGAAGAAGGAGGACATGTACGGCAAGGACACCGCTATGATGCCAAGGAGGAGATTCATGATGAGGACACTGCCCTGATGCCGAGGAGGAGACGCAGGGGAAGCCGGCCGCCCGTTGCACAGAAGGAAGTGCTGCCCGGGGTAAGTGTTGTGGGTGGCCGACTGACCAACCGGGGTGGCTGTGCACTGTTTGCTCCCCCCCAATAAAATATACCACCAGCTGCCACTAGACATGAGCCATGTAAGCAGGGGCAGTCGGATGGAGATGGAGTTCTGAGTAGGCTGTCGGTGGCCTGGGGCTCAGGTGCTGGAAGATTCAACCTAAAACAAATGGAAGAAACCCTTCCTGGAGGCACAGGAGCAAGGAGAGGGGACAGCAGGTGCAGGTCAGCCTGTCTGGGAGATTTCCTGAGAGTCAGCCGAGTGAGCTGGTTTGTTACAAAACCAAGGGGCCTGCCTGTAATTGGCTATTGCTTAATTCTGACTGAGTGATTGTCAGACATTCACAGTGTACCAGCTGGGTTTTGCAAGCGAGTGCTGGAGGGAGAAGAGGAGCTGTACATATAGACTGTATATAAAGACTGCATATAGGAAGAGTTGTTCCTGAAGTTTGTTCTGAAGTCAAATGGGCATCCCATAATCTCCCATCCCTATCCAAGTTGATATCTCTCAATAAACAAAAAAATAAAGTCACGGACTGTTCTCTGACTCGAGTGCCTGTGGAAATTCGGGGTGCCTGGCTGTGCAGGGTGGAGGATACTAGTATACTTGTGGCTCCCTAGGGGGTGCGCTAAATCTGAAACAGTGTTTGTCTCCTCTGTGCTCATCTTTACAGCAGCTAAGATACAATTGGGGGAACCTATGGCAGAAGTGGAGAAAGAGAAAGTACCCCTTTTTGGCCTTTGTGGACATGTGTTAAGGACAGTGGTGTCTTCTGGCATTACAACGAAAAATGTCAACATAGCATGTCCAAGCTGTATACTTTGGGCTCAGCTGCAATATATGACATAAAACCTGCAGCCACTTTGCTGATATCCCAGAGAGAGAGAGGGAGGTTAATGCTAGTCTTCCTCTCATTCTCTGGATTTGTCTTTTACAGTAACTTTGAGATGGTGAAAAGCTAGGAATTATCATCAGGGAGCAATGGTTACTTTAGTGCCTGACTGTCTGTTTCCTTGGAAATCACAGAGGACTGGAAAAAGGTTACTTCTAAGCAAGGTGGAGGTGTGTAGTAATGGATCGCAGTGGAGAAACACAATATCATAGGCCAGTGCTTTTCAACCTCTTTGTAGTCAAGGCACCCTTTAGAATTGCGCACAATCCCGGGGCACACCAGTCTGAGGGCTTGTTCACACAAGGAGGTGCATATGAGCACAAGTGCTTTTTTTGCATGTTCTGTTTTTTATTAGGCTGCTCTATGCTTGTGAAACATGCAAAAAGTGTGCTGGCAACAGGGGCATTGCTAGGTCGACAAAAGATTTGGGGTTAGAGCCCAAAGCAGTGAAGTAAAGAAAGTCATACACTTGGACAGGCATACACATATGTATAATATATGTGTGTATGTGTGTGTCCCCAGAGAGCCCCCCCTTACATCAGGGTCCCCAGAGAGCCTCCCTTCTTACATTAGAGTCCACAGAGGGCAAATCAGGTGGTACACAGCAGAGCATGGGGCATCACAGGGCATGAGGCACACAGCAGGGCACATTAGCAGGGTACAAAGCAGAACACAGTGTCAGTAGAGCAGTGGATGGTGTCAGTAGGGCAGGTGACTGTGTCAGTAGTTCAGAGGATGGTGTCAGTAGGGCAGTGGACGTTGTCAGTAGAGCAGTGAATGGTGTCAGTAGGGTGGGTGATGGTGTCATTAAGGCAGAGGATGGTGTCAGTATGGCAGTGGATGGTGTCAGTAGAGCAGAGGTAGGTGTCAGTAGGGCACATGATGATGTCAGTAGAGCAGTGGATGGTGTCAGTAGGGCAATGAACGGTGTCAGTAGAGCAGTGTATGGTGTCAGTAGAGCGGAGGTAGGTGTCAGTAGGGCAGAGGATGGTGTCAGTAGGGCAGTGGATGGTGTCACTAGAGCAGAGGACGGTGTCAGTAGGGCAGAGGATGGTGTCAGTAGGGCAGTGTATGGTGTCAGTACAGCAGTGGATGGTGTCAGTAGGGCAGAGGACGATGTCAGTAAAGCAGTGGATTATGTCAGTAGGGCAGAGGATGGTGTCAGTAGAGCAAAGGACGGTGTCAGTAGGGCAGTGGACGGTGTCAGCAGGGCAGAGGATGGTGTCTCAGTAGGGCAGAGGACAGTGTCAGTAGGGCAGAGGATGGTGTCAGTAGGGCAGTGGACGATGTCAGTAGAGCAGTGAACGGTGTCAGTAGAGCAGTGGATGGTGTCAGTAGGGTGGGTGATGGTGTCAGTAGGGCAGAGGATTGTGTCAGTAGGGCAGTGGATGGTGTCAGTAGAGCAGTGGATGGTGTCAGCAGAGCAGAGGTAGGTGTCAGTATGGCACAGGACGGTGTCAATAGAGCAGTGGATGGTGTCAGTAGGGCAGAAGATAGTGTCAGTAGGGCAGTGAACGGTGTCAGTAGAGCAGTGTATGGTGTCAGTAAAGCGGAGGTAGGTGTCAGTAGGGCAGAGGATGGTGTCAGTAGGGCAGTGGATGGTGTCACTAGAGCAGAGGACAGTGTCAGTAGGGCAGAGGATGGTGTCAGTAGGGCAGTGGACGGTGTCAGTAGAGCAGTGAAAGGTGTCAGTAGGGCGGAGGATGATTTCAGTAGGGCAGTGAATGGTGTCAGTAGAGCAGTGGATGGTGTCAGTAGGGCAGAGGATGGTGTCAGTAGGGCAGAGAACGGTGTCAGTAAAACAGTCAATGGTGTCAGTAGAGCAGTGGATCATGTCAGTAGGGCAGAGGACGGTGTCAGTAGGGCAGTGGACGGTGTCAGTAGGGCAGAGGACATGTCAGTAGGGCAGAGGATGGTGTCAATAGGGCAGTGTATGGTGTCAGTACAGCAGTGGATGGTGTCAGTAGGGCAGAGGACGGTGTCAGTAGAGCAGTGGATTATGTCAGTAGGGCAGAGGATGGTGTCAGTAGGGCAAAGGACGGTGTCAGTAGGGCAGACATTGGTGTCAGTAGGGCAGACATTGATGTCAGTAGGGCAAAGGATGGTGTCAGTAGAGCAGAGGACAGTGTCAGTAGGGCAGAGGACAGTGTCAGTAGGGCAGAGGATGGTGAAGATCTTAATGCTCTGGGGGCCTGGCAAGGTAGGTCTGTTGCTCTGTCCTCTTTCCGAAGTTTATGCTGTTCTTTGGCGCAGGGGGCATGGCCACTTCCTTCACACCTCTCACAGCTCCGGCTTATACTGGCTGATCCAGCAGCTGACGATGGGACAGAAGTAGGAGCAGAGATGGCAGCCTGTGATCTCTTCCATCTCCAGCCAAGTGGTAAATGATTGATATGGAGAAGCTTCCCCAACAAGAATTTCATCTACATGTCCGACTCTGGGGCCCCCTACCCTGCCATTGACTGCCCTGCCACTACATACTGCCCTATCCTGCTGCTATGTACTGCTCACTGACTGCCCTGCCGCTACACAAGGCTTACTGACCTGCCACTACATTCTGCTCACTGACTACCCTGCCACCACATACCATTCACTGACTATCCTGCTACTGCTGCATACAGCACGATAAATGCCCGGCTACTACATACTCCTCACTGACTCCATTTTTGGGAGGGTGCATGTGATCAACACAGGGCCAATCAGCACTATACAGATATAGGTCAGGGGTCAGGCAGCCTCATGGGACAGTCAGAAGAGAATGAAAACTCCTCCTACGAATTTTAACTAGACACTGATAAATGTCACTAGACTGCTATATACTGCTGATGAGAAAAGGTATTTAGCAGTTTATACTTACTAAAAGAATTGCATTTCCATGTACTGTGGGAGACCAGATATAGTGAATGTCTGCCCTGGGTTTAGTAACACTTTAAAGTGAAACTACACTGCATCTGAGCACTGAAAACCAAGAACACAATTTAATTCATGTTTTTTATATTAAAAGCAAACTCCCCCATCCATCCATGTCTCTATGCTTTATCTCATTGAGAAGTCACTTTAACCGTTTACTGCCCGCCATATAGCAATAATCATTTAATCGTGATTGTTTATTCATCTGATCAGCTAAAGACATTGAATACAACTGGTCAGATCTCACAGAGGGTAGCTGACAAACTACAGAATTTTGATCTATCCATAGCCTCTGAGCCTACGTGCCTATATTTTTTTAATAATGCTGTAGAAGTAGCTGAAAGTGGCACAAACAAATTTGAAGGGAGGTTAGTGGGAGGATTAATTATTGCTCTCTCAGCTATAAAGAATGCCACTGCTATTCATGATACCGTCTATCTACATAAACTGGATTATTTAGCAGTCACGGAAACATAGTTTTCCTCGGCCCCTCCCCCTAGAATGGATGAATCCAAATAAAAGATGTACAGTGGATGTACAGTGTTATATATTTGCATATTTATGTTATTATTTTTTTTCTATTCTAATGTAGAATACTGATTTTCTTGTTTAAACTATACTCCTGAAGAAAGAGAACTACATATTTACTCTGAAACGCGTTGGGTACAAGAAATACTAGCCCATTATTTATATTCTGTTTTGAATGACAACACTGTAATATTCACTTTAAATGTGCTTTTTATTAAATGTTTTGTATTTTTCATACTTTAATAAATACTTTTTCATATTAGAATATTTTTTATAACCTTTGTGCCTTAAAAGTCGGCCACCAGGGGATTTTGTTTCATTTTTAGTTATCCTGATGTGACGGCATATTCCGTGATCAGAATAACAAGCCGGCGTGTGCCCACGGAGGCGCGCAGCGCAACAATCCGAGATGCTGTGTGTCAGTCTGACACACCGCAACTCCGATCGTGGTATGGAGCCTCTGACAGAGGCTTCTTACCACGTGATCACCTGTGACCAATCACAGCTGATCATCGCGTGAACCAGGAAGTGCCGGTAAATGGCTTTCCTCGGTTCACGCTGACAGGGAGAGCCGATCGGCAGCTCTCCCTGTCAGAGGGGGGTCTGCGCTGATAATCAGCACATTGATTATCAGTGCACCCCCCATCAGATGTGCCCATCACCTGCCAGCCTGTACCCATCACTTGCCAGTCTGTGCCCCATAATAAATGCCTGCCAGTGCCCATAAAAGTGCCAATCAGTGCCCCATCAGCAATGCCTGTCAGTGCCCTTCAGATGCCACTCAGTCATGCCTGTCAGTAGCTCCTCATCAGTGCTGCCTATCCAGTGCCACCTTTCTGTGCCCATCAGTGCCCATCAGTATCGCCTATTAGTGCCATCAGTGCGGCCTATCGGTGCTGCCTATTAGTGCCCATCAGTTGTTTTCTTTTCAAAATTGTCGGTCTTTTTTTGTTTATAGCGCAAAAAATAAAAACCGCAGAGGTGCTAAAATACCACCAAAAGAAAGCTCTATTTGTGGGAACAAAATTATAAAAATTTGGTTTGGGTACAGTGTTGTATGACCGCGCAATTGTCATTCAAAGTGCAACAGTGCTGAAAGCTGAAAATTGTCCTGGGCAGGAAGGGGTGAAAGTGCCCGGTATTGAAGTGGTTAAAAACACCCCTTAACATTTCTGGCATCAATGCAGGAGAATGTGTTTAGCTGAGAAAACCCCTCCTCCTCGCCTCCCCTCCTGAAGACTTCTGGGATGTTTGACATAATTTGCCTAGAAAAGAAACCAGAAAGTAACCGAAGAAATGTAAAAAAAACACAAATTTAAAACAAGTAAATATGATAAATATCTATTTACTAATGCTATAAGTATGGGGATTACAAATAATCAACGTTGATTGGGAGAGTGAAGTTCCACTTTAAAGCCCCATACACACTGTCAGATTTTCTGCTGATTTATGTCTTCAGATTTACCAAAACCATGTAGTACAAGGGCCTGCCTGATTGCATACAAATTGAGACTCCTAAGGTTTTACCTCATATTATATGGTTTTGGTAAATCTGAAGGAAAAAATCAGCAGAAAATCTGATAGTGTGTATGGGGCTTAATTGTTGAAAAGGGACTTTATGCATTGTATGTGGATGAACACTGCACTGTAACAGTAGTTTTCAATTTTTTTTCTAAGAGTGAAGAATGGCACAGTTGAAGACGTTTTGGGAATTACGTGACATAAAAAAAACTTAAAATAATGGAACATGATTTTCACTCGAAAAAGCTGTTAGAAGAATTTTGGACCGTGTTGATGAGGACAAGTAGCTCTCTCCCACAAGCCTGATGCAGTGGTTGTGGAGGTCTGCAAGTAGGAGGCTCATCAGGATCTGAAAGCTCCAATATCCGCTCCCCTCCCCAAATGAATGAGAAAGGGGTACATAGTATCCCTACTCATTCACAAAAGATGGAACTTAAATAACACATTGACAAATATTATCAAGTCTTTTGTTAAAAAAATAAATAAAAAATATGTCCCATAATGTAAATTTATCATCAATCACGTCATCAGTGATGTAGATCCACATCAATCACAATGAGCAACCAGCTGAAAGAGAAAAAACACTGACACAATCTGTTCTGGAAGATTGCTCACCCTTAATAGCAGCTTCCTAGCTGACAGCCAAATGTAAACAAAGGGCAGGATATACCCGGTGACATCATAGACATCACTGACCAATTATGTCCCCTTTGTTTGCATTCCACTGCAGAACCTGAGAGCTGCCATTTTCTGCAAGCAGTCCTCTGGATTGGACATGTCAGCGGGTCAACATAATATTTTTTTCTTACAGCGGGTGTAATATATTGTGATGAGGATCTGCAGTGCTGGTTGATGTGATTGACAATGGATGTACCCATTACTCATTCACATAGGGGAGGAACAATATCCGGGGACCACTGGGCCAGGATTGTTGTGAAGAGGCCCTTGTCCTCATCATCATGGGCAAGGTACCCCCCCCCCAATGTTGAGGGCATGTAACATGGTATATTTCAGGAGGGAAAGGCAGATGCTCATTCCTTTTACCTGGCCATCCAAGCTGTATGTTCGGATATGGGCCTGGTGTGGATTTGGGAGGGGACCCCACACTGTTTCTTCTTATTTTTTGTGTGTGGTTCTCTCTTTAACCCCTTCCCGCCGACCGTACGCACATATGCGTACTCGGCTTTCCGGGGTTATACCGGGATGATGCCTGCAGCTGCAGGCATCATCCCGGTACCGTTGTTTACAGCGGGCGATCGGCTACCCGTGTATAACAACCGATGTGGATAAAAGCCGCTCGGTTGTTATACCGGGGGAGCGGGAGGGGACATCCCCCCCCTCCCGCCGCCTCCCGCCGCTGTTACCGGGCCTCCCGTGCGATCGGGAAGCCCGGTATCCAATCGCGTACAACTTCTTGTTGTAAACGCGGAAGCGACGTCATGACGTCACTTCCCGTTTACTCGGCTGCCAATGGCGCCGAATTAAAAAAAGTACACAGTATTCAGAATCGCCGTTTTCGGCGATCTGAATACTTTGAAGTGTAAAGGAGGGATGGGGGGGGTCTTTTAGACCCCCGATCTCTCCATAAAGAGTACCTGTCACCACCTATTACTGTCACAAGGGATGTTTACATTCCTTGTGACAGCAATAAAAGTAAAAAAAAAAAAAAAAAAAATTTAAAACACAATTTATAAAGTAAAAAATAAATAAATAAAAAAAAAAAAAAATTTTTTAAAGTGCCCCTGTCCCCGCGAGCTTGCGCAGCGAAGAAAACGCATACGGAAGTCGCGCCCGCATATGTACCTCACACATGTGAGGTATCGCCGTGATCGTCAGAGCGAGAGCAATAATTCTAGCCCTAGACCTCCTCTGTAACTCTAACCTGGTAACCGTAAAAAATTTTTAAAGCGTTGCCTATGGAAATTTTTCCAAAAATTTGCGTTTAAAACACCGCTGCACAAATACCGTGTGATAAAAAATATTGCAACAGTCGCCATTTTATTCTCTAGATTCTCTGCTAAAAAATATATATAATGTTTGGGGGCTCTAAGTAATTTTCTAGCAAAAAATATGGATTTTAACTTGTAAACACCAAATTTCAAAAATAGGCTTAGTCATGAAAGGGTTAAATCCATAACAAACCCAAAGCTGGCTCTCTAACAACCAGCCTGAGTGGGAAGCTGTCACATTTAGCAGCTGTAGTAATACTGCTGCTAGGTATCTCCCTTCTCATTGCAGCTGGAGGTTCAGCTCAGCTGAAAACCCATTTAGTTCTTTCCAAAGCTCATCCCTACAGGGAAATCTCACTGTGCATATTAAGCCCTAATAACTTGGACCAGGATCTTCACATTAGCTTGATCATCTTAAGGGCTTGTGTTGTCAGACTTTGGGCTTGTGTCAATGGCATCAGTTTGATATCAGTAGTGATAAGCTGAATGCTTGGGGTTTGGATTTGAGATACGTTCACAAACCTAACTAAAGTTCAGGCATTGAAGTATTAAAGTCGATGGAAGCCAAATACTGAAAAACAGTAATGGCATTTTTTCTTAGCTAATAGACAAAGGATTGTCAAAATAATGGCATTGGGGGGGGGGGGGGGGGGGCTGGTCAGCACCCTGGGGAACATGTGCCAAGGCTAAAAGATGTTAAAAAAATTCTGTTTGGTGGGAGGGGGTGCCAAGTCTTTTTTTTTCAACTTAAAATCCTGAAGGGTGTGGTATGAAGTTTTGCCCTTTTTATACTATCCCCACCCCTTTGTTTACATTCACCTGTCATTTGGGAACCCCTGGCTGACAGCGGAATGGGCTGGGTGGGGAAACGTCACTGGTTGTTAGGATGCCGACAACCACTGACTCCCTAACAACCAGGAGCCCTGAGCAGGAAACATTTGGCAGCAGTAGTAATACCCCTGCTAAATGTTTCACTTCCTGCTGCAGCCAGAGGTGATGCTTGGCAAACACCCATTTAGTTTGGCTGTTTGGCGAACCTCCAAACAGCCGAACCCTGGTTTGGATGGAATCTGCAGCTCTTCCCTAGGCATCCGTTTTAGATTCTTCTGAGATAATTTAAATATACTTGCAGGTGTATGTAACCTATAGGGGATTTCCATCTGATCTGCATTTTTGCTTTATACAGAAATTGCATTCCCATACTGTAATTGAATGGGAACGAAAAATTCACTGGAAGTAAAGAAAATCCTGTTCACCTGGGCCTTAAGACTTCTTCTGGAGTAAAGTTAAAATGTTATTTTTTTCATCGTTAAGAATCCTGTGTAAGGCTGATGTCAGACTAAAATGCATTTGCAGTCATTTTCCCCTTTCTTTTTTTAGCCTATGCTCTGTGATAATTTTTTTTTACTAGTAATGGCGGTGATCAGCGATTTTTAGCAGGACTGCGACATTGCGGCAGACAGATCGGACACTTTTGACACTTTTTTTGGGACCAGTGACATTTATATAGAGATCAGTGCTATAAAAATGCACTGATTACTGTATAAATGACACTGGCAGGGAGGGGGTTAACACTAGTGGTGATCAAGGGGTTAAATGTGTTCCCTGGGAGGTGTTTCTATCTGTGGGGGGGGGGGGACTGACTGGGAATACAGAGAGATCGCTGTTACTAATCACTTGGAACAGACGATCACTCTGTACTTCCCTGTCAGAACGGGGATCTGTTTGTTTACATTGACAGATCCCCATTATGGCTCTCTGTGGAGCGATCGCGGGTGCCCAGTGGACATTGTGGCCACTGGGCACGCGCAATAGCTCCCCCACCATGCATCAGCTCCCCCGCCATGGCTTCTTTAGCTGTTAAAGGGACTGCCGTACCTTCACGAGCGAGCCGATCTGCCGCAGTATAATGATGGCGGCTGGTCGGCAAACGGGTAATCAATGGAACGTGGTGTTTGGTGGACTTTAACCTGAGTACTCACTACACAGACACACTCCACTGACACGCTACAATATACTGCAATAAAACTGCACTGCCGCACTGAAATATACTGCGTTAAACGGCACATAACACACTGAAATATACTGAGATAAAAGTGCACTAATGCACTGAAATATAGTGCATTAAACAGCACATAACGCACTGAAATATACTGCGTTAAAAGTGCACTAATGCACTGAAATACACTGCATTAAACAACTTGCAACGCACTGAAATATACGGCAGTAAACCTGTCCTGACTAAATAAACTGACACTAATGTAAAAATGAATGGTCACTGCACTCATACTGACTGAACTATCACTAGATTCACACTAAAGTGACACTAATGTAAAAATGAATAGTAGTCACACTACACTCACACTGACTGAACTATCCCTAGATTCACACTAATGTAAACATGAATGGTTGCACTACACTCACGCTGACTAAACTAGATTCACACTAAACTGATATTCTACACTGACAAAAGAATCAGAATAGCACCATATAGCACACTAATGCCGTGTACACACGGTCGGATTTTCCGACGGGAAATGTTGGATGTGAGCTTGTTGTTGGAAAGTCCGATTGTGTGTATGCTCCATTGAACTTTTGCTGTCGGACTTTCCGCCAACAAATGTTGGCAACAGGTTCTCAAATTTTCCGCCAACAAAACTTTGTTGTCGGAAAGTCCGATCGTGTGTACACAAGTCCGCGCACAAAAGTTCCATGCATGCTCAGAAGCAGAAGCGGCCGGTCTTGCAAACTAACGTTCGTAATGGAGAATTAACATTCGTGACATGGCAAATTAGGAAATCTCCAAATGCGGCTATTGAAAGAATAATTTTATAGTGTGGGACGGGACTAAGAGCAATGAGCCATGATTGGATAGAGTCATCATTGATTTCTCCAATCAGGGCTCTGACAGTGCTCTGTGTCCTTATTGGGCAAAGCCTTCATTGCTTCAGCCAACCAGGGCTTCCAATGCACTGTACATCGGCGCAGTGCATTGTGGTCATTCGGTTGGCCGAACAAACGGTCAAACGCCCTGATAATTCATGTGTTTGTCGAACGGGCAAACAGCCAATGTTTAGCACGAACTCTGGTCTGCCCGAACGGTTCGTCCGTTCCTACTGACAACAATGCTGGGGATTATTATTGATAATAAACTTACTGAAGCAACTCCTGGAAGTTACTGTTATTGACATTTTTCTCCCTGTCCATCTTACGTTTTTATTTAACTGCTTGCCGACCAGCCGCCACAGTTTTACTGTGGCAGAATGGCGTGGCTGAGCGAAACGATGTTACCTTGCACCGCTTCGCCTTTTGACCACTAGGGGCGTGCCTGTGTGCCGGAGCCGATGCGAGTGCCCGGCGGGCACCCGCAATCTCTTGTGGCAGAGCGAGAACTGGGATCTGTGTGTAAACACACAGATCCGGGTTCTTTCAGGGGGGTAGAGACAGATTGTGTGTTTATACTAAGTATGAACACCGATCTCTCTCTCCTCCTAGACAGTCCCATCCCCGCCTACAGTTAGAACACACCTAGGGAACACAGTTAACCCCTTCATCGCCTCCTTGTGTTAACCCCTTCACTGCCAGTGACATTTATACAGTAATCAGTGCATTTTTATAGCACTGATCGCTGTATAGTTGTCAATGGTCCCAAAAATATGTCAAAAGTGTCCAATTTGTCCGCCGCAATATCGCAGTTCTGATAACAATTGCAGATCGCTGCCATTAATAGTAGAAAAAAATAATAATAAAAATGCCATAAATCTATCCCCTATTTTGTAGACGCTATAACTTTTGCACAAACCAATCAATATATGCTTATTGCAAATTTTTTTACCAAAAATATGTAGAAGAATATATATCGGCCTAAACTGAGGAAAATTTTTTTGATAAAAAATGTGGGATATTTATTATAGCAAAAAGTAAAAGATATTGTGTTTTTTTCAAAATTGTTGCTCTTCTTTTCTTTATAGCGCATTAAAAACCGCAGAGGCGATCAAATACCACCAAAAGAAAGCTCTATTTGTGGGGAAAAAAGGACCTCAATTTTGTTTGGGAATAGCGTTGCAGCCATATCTTCTGGGGCTGAAGTGGTTATAATACTGCATGTCCAAAATGTTCAGTCATTGAAGATTTATTACAGCCCATTCACTGTTTGGTCATTGAGGTGCATTATAGCCCTTTCATGATGCCAACAGGACACAATGTACTTTGTTACATAAATATGAGCTGCTAATGGTTGGCCCTGTGTACATTTCAATACTGATACTTGAGGCCTTTATTTTTTTCTAGTTGAACATGTTAACTAACAAGCCAGCATTGAACCCGCATTACAATTTTGTAGGGGAAAGAGGGTTAGGGCCAGGACACCCTTAAGTAGTTGCAATTTCAAATGGCAGACTGTGAGACTTCAAAAAAGGCCCCAGCCAGGTGCCACTTCTGCACATTCAGGATTGTTGTCTCCTATGGCAACAGTACTTAAACAGTTCCTAACTCAAGCTCCTGATCTCTCACTGGACACTCTGATTCACTGACTCTGAATCCCGTGAGCTCCTCAAGGCTTTTGGGGTGGTATCTCCCTCTATTGTCACCCATGCTTCCCTGCTGGGTCCCTAGCTTGGCACTTCGGATACCTTCAAGCTTCACCCCTGCTGACCGGCTTGGCCCCTAGCTTGACACACAAGGCTGCTCTGCAAACGTCACCTCCACTGGTTGAGTCCTGACTTTATCAGCCTTAAGTTTCCTGATACTCCACTGTGCCCATTCGGTGAGAATGCTGCTCCGGGACTTGCTTCAGTTACTCACTGTGGTCCCTGGTAAAGGCGACTGGTCGCTTTTTGGCAACAGCTTCAATTCTACCTCCGACCACTGACAGATTCTCCGGCCGGCAGAACCATCCCAAGCCTGCTCTGCCCTTCTGGATAGGCACTCACACAGCCTGGCAGCCTGATGCCCCCCGGGATAGGCCAAATCTCCGGCCTAGCAGCCCAGGGCAGACGACACATGTCCACCCAGACAGTGGTCTGGGTGGCACACAAGAACCTGGACCTCCTGACCTCACCCAAATACATAGGCTCTCTGAGCAGGCCAAGGGATCCAACAAAATCCCTGCCCATTGGCTGAGATACCCCATATAACCATAACCTGACCTTGAGTTGTCCTTCTCAATCTAATACCTCCAAGTGCCCGGCCACCTGGTGGTAGAAGAGGAAAGTACAACCAGGCCAAACTTATGGAGAAGTCAATAGATCCCTAGTAATTAACTACAGTAGCTCCCCCTAACAAGGAATTTGGTGAGTAGCTCCCTGACTAAACCCCAGGGCGCTACACCAATATTTGTTGCGACTACCCTTTGGCTTCAAACCAGCATCAATTCTTCTAGGTACACACAGTGATTGTGCATACAGTTTTTGAAGGAACTTGTCAGGTAGGTTTTTCCAAACATTCACAGATTTTCTGTAGATGTTACTTTCTCAAATCCTTCTGTCTCTTCATGTAATCCCAGACAGGCTTGATAATGTTGAGATCAGGGCTAGATTAAAAAAAAGTGGCATGATATCACAGATATCCTCTTGATTTAGGTATATTACAGATATTTTATTAATTCAGGAGTAGACAGGTGGCCACAAATTAAATATGAATAGACATTTTTTGGGCCAGATCATCAAAGGAACTAACCTAGCTGATAATGGAGATAAGTGGTGGACAGCTGTGATTACCAGCACTCAATGCTTCAGATCTTTTGGCCTTGAGAATTTGTAGGGAGCTGAGGTCATCCATTATTAGAGGCACCAGACTGTCTGCTGCAATGCTCATTCTCCAACATATACAAAAAATGATATACATTCAGATACACAATTGTATGTCCAGCTTGCACAGAACCTTCAAGGTACCAACAAAATGGTTATATGGGGCCTGCTTGCAGCAACCATGAGGTGTGTGGAGTTGTTGTGATCAGGCTGATGATTTCCGAAATCCTAACCCCGTCCCAGGCATCGGAGCTGGCTGGTCCGCACAACCTGCAGCCACTCCAGGAGGCCAGAACCTCTCCCACCGTTTGATAAGGTGACACCTCAAAAAGGTTAATGACCAAAGGGGATAAGTCGGTTTCTAATCTTTCTTCTATAAATTAAGTAGTCTGAAAAATTTACATTGTATTCTTCTGGAAGAGTGTATTCAAAGTCACTGCGTTTATATTATTTTACTCCCCTGCCAACAGGATAGAACAACACTGCCCAAAAGATACTAAACACACACTGTATAATTGACATGGTGCATTAAGGTGAAAAACCCTGAGGCTTTACAACTCCTTTAAGCTGGCCATACATTATACAATTTTCCTGTTCAATTTCCTTTAGATTTACCTTCAAATTTGTAGTGCAAGGGCCTGCCTGACTGCATACAAATTGAAAGTTTTTAGGTTTCACCTCATACCAGGGCTCAAGTCCTGCGGTAATGCATGGGAATGATGTTCCTGTACTTTTTTCACAGCAGGAACACCCTTCCCATTAGCAGTCACTTTCTGCAAGACAGGAAGCTGTGGCAGGCAGTGTGGGTGTGTGGGAAGGGCAGGGCGTCCATGCCAACGGGGGTCAGTCCACCCCGGGTGCCACACATTGGGGAGGGGGGTTTCATCCCAGCGCGCCCATCCCCCCTCCCTCGGTCCTCCTCCTCCAGCGGCCGCTATAACAAGGCCCCCCTCCTAGAGTCTAGTGATAGGCGGAACAATGCCAGCATATATTATAGGTGACGGGACCTTGTTATAGCGGCCGCTGGAGAAGGAGGGTTAAGGGAGGGGAGGACGTGTGAGCTGGGATGTCAACCCCCTCCCCAATGTGTGGCACCCAGGGCAGGCTGACTCCTGTTGGCACTTGTAAGGCTGCATTGCAGGGGACAGTGGCGAGGCTGGATTGCTGGGAACTAGACATGTGCACTGCCGAAAAATGTGTTCGTTTTCGTTTCATTCTGTTTTTTTTTCTTTGTTTTTTGGGTCACTAGTTATGATTGCAATTCGTAAATTTGAAAATTCGTAAATTAGAAAATCCAAAAATTTGAAAATACGAATATAAGAAAGAAAATCCGAAAGAACAAAAATCCAAAAATTCAAAATAATAACTAACTAACTAACTAATAATAACTAACTATTAAATTATAAGTATTGGACATTGCTTTTAAATTTGGCTGTTAGTGAACGTAACATAGACTGCATTGCCGGGGACAGTGGTGAGGCCACATTGTGGGGACAGTGCTGAGGCTGCATTACTGGGGACAGTGGTGAGGCCCCATTTCTGGGGACAGTGGTGAGGCTGCATTACTGGGGACAGTGGTGAGACCGCATTGCTGGGGACAGTAATTTTATTGCGTTACTGCAAGTTTAAAGCCATATAGTTATGTGCGTTACTGCAGGTTTAACGCTGTATATTTCATTGCGTTACTGTAAGTTTAACTCTATATATTTCATTGCATTACTGCAAGTATAACGCTGTATATTTCCTTGCGTTACTGCAAGTTTAACACCATATATTTCATTGCGTTACTGCAAGTTTAACGCCATATATTTCATTGCGTTACTGCAAGTTTAACGCCATATAGTTCTGTGCATTACTGCAAGTTTAACGCCATATATTTAATTGCGTTACTGCAAGTTTAACACCACATATTTCTGTGCGTTACTGCAAGTTTAATGCCGTATAGTTCTGTGCGTTACTGCAAGTTTAACACCATATAGTTCTGTGCGTTACTGCAAGTTTAACGCTGTCAATTTCATTGCATTACTGCAAGTTTAATGCCATATAGTTTTGGGCGTTACTGCAAGTTTAACACCATATATTTCTGTGCGTTACTGCAAGTTTAACGTCGTCAATTTCATTGCATTACTGCAAGTTTAATGCTATATAGTTCTGGGCATTACTGCAAGTTTAACGCTGTATATTTCATTGCATTACTGCAAGTTTAACGCCGTATATTTAATTGTGTTACTGCAAGTTTAACGCCATATAGTTCTGTGCATTACTGCACGTTTAACACTGTATATTTCATTGCATTACTGCAAGTTTAACACCATATAGTTCTGGGCGTTACTGCAAGTTTAACGCTGTATATTTCATTGCCTTACTGTAAGTTTAACGCTGTATATTTTATTGCGTCACTGCAAGTTTAACGCTGTATATTTCATTATGTTACTGCAAATTTAACGCTGTATATTTCATTGCATTACTGCAAGTTTAACGCTGTATGTTTCATTGTGTTACGGCAAGTTTAACGCCGTGTAGTTCTGTGCATTACTGCAAGTTTAACGCCGTATATTTCATTGCGTTACTGCAAGTTTAACGCCATATAGTTCTGCATGTTACTGCAAGTTTAGCGCCATATATTTCATTGCGTTACTGCAAGTTTAATGCTGTATATTTCATTGCATTACTGCAAGTTTAACGCCGTATATTTCATTGTATTACTGCAAGTTTAACGCTGTATATTTCATTGCGTTACTGCAAGTTTAACGCCATATATTTCATTGCGTTACTGCAAGTTTTTTGTTTTTTTTTAAATATTTTTATTGAGCTTTTACAAACAAAAGTACACAGTTCGTAAATGTGGGAGTAATTAGCCGGAAAACAGTAATACAAGTAGTGTAGAATAGTGAGCAGAATAAAACTGTGAGATTTGGGGCCTATAAACAATAAGAATGAAACTGAAAATGTTGTATCTGGTCTAACAAATGAAGTTAGCTGAAGGCTCTGCCTAAGGAGTGGAAGCATGTAAACATTTACTCATAGAGTGGGTAGAGAGATCACTACCATTGTAGAGGGAAGTTGGATGTATCATGTCAAATCATGAAGAACCTAAGTAAATAGATTAAATAGATTAGGTGGAATGTCCAGGGGGGAGGCTATATGGAGTTAGGACATTAGAGGCAGGCTGGATCTGGAGTTTGCCCAGTGTGTTAGCAAGATCTGCTCGCAGGTACCAATCCGTGTAGCGGAAGAGAGCCATATGGGAAGAGATTTCTTCTGGAGAAAAGGAGTGTTCCATGAAGCAACGCCACCTTGCAATAACGTGTTTCAGAGATGTGGAGTGTTGAGTAATGGTATCCAATTTTTCAATGTGGAATAGTTTTAAGAGTGCTTGTTTGACCAAGGCAGTTTGAGGCGGAGAGGGGTCGATCCAAGCATACATTATTGCCATGCGGGCTGCCAGTAGGCAGGTATGGACCCATTGAGGAAGAAAGGCACGGGTAGGCGTTGGTGAAGAGGCTTGCGGAGTGTCACAGCTGAAGAGACATAATAGTGGGTCCTTGGATAGACGTATATGTTGGGATCTGTCAATATAGTCCAACACCTGGTTCCAGAAGATGGAGATTGCTTGACAAGTCCATAATCTGTGGAACAAGGATGGTCTTGGGATAGAGCACCAAGGGCATGCGGAGTCGGTTGAGTCAGTTTTGCTGTGGCGAAACGGGAAATATGCCGGGCGATTTTAAACTGGGTTTCTCGGCATGTTTCACACATTACTAGAGAGAGTACCCTTTGATATCCTGCGAGAATCTTCTCTGGTGCTTCTTGGTTGTCCAGAATAGAGATGCAAGGTTTGAAAGGTACAATGTGGTATTTTGTAGCCTGATAGGTGATGAGGTTGGAGTATATGTCTGGAGTATTGATCCCGATCTATCAGGACATCAATGAAGGAGTGTTGGCAAGGGTTTTGGCGAGTGTTGCAGCAGGATCTGAGGTAGCTGGTTAGCTGGTGGTAGTGAAACTCCTGTGATGGCATGAGGGAGAATTGTTTGGTTAGTTCCGAAAAGGGTCTAAAGGTACCTTGGGCAGGATCAATGACTTCGGAGATAGTTTTGTTATGCCTGATGATGACCATTGGGTAAAAGCCTTATGATCCATAAAGGGGGGAACATTAGGTTACCAAGTATAGGAAGGTGTTTTGAGATGGTGGAGGGTAGGCCCAGGATTTTTCGTATTTCTCTCCAGGCGATTACAGTGTCTCTAATCAGGAGGTTGGATCTCAAAGGCTGGGGAAGGGCACGCAGCCTAGAATGCAGGACCGCCTGGAGATTAAACGAAGACACGAGGGCACCCTCCAGCATGAAGTTGGAGTAACGAGATTTTTTTAGATAACCAGTCAATACCTTGTCTCAGTAGGCATGAAAGATTGTAGAATCTGATATTGGGCAGGCCCGCCCCACCCTTATACTTTGGGAGACAAAGTTTTTGAAGCGCAATGTGAGGTTTTCTGTGCCGCCGGATGAATGCAAGTAGCACAGTGTGTATCTTTTGAACATCAGTATGCTTTATTAGCAAAGGCAGGGTTTGTAATGGATACAATAGTCTCGAGAATGAGACCATCTTGAAGAGGTGACATCTCCTGAATAGTGAAAGGGGTAGACCCGCCCATGCTTCCAACTCCTGTATAATCTTGGCTATCAAAGGGGGGTAGTTCAAGCTATATAGGGAGGAGGGTTCCCTGCCAATGCGGATGCCCAGGTAGGTGATATGATGTTTTGCTACTATGAATGGGGATGAGCCCATCCAAGCTCGAGCCAGCTGTGGGTTGAGAGGAAAGATTTCGCTCTTGTCAAAATTAATCTGGAGCCCCGAGCAGGTCCGGAAAATCGCAAATAGGTCTTGGAGGAGTGAGATATCCGTGGGAAGATTGGTTGAGAATAGGAGGATGTCATCAGCGAATAGAGCGGAACATAGAACTTGGTTGCCCACCGCGACACCATACCCATGAGGATGAGTTTAAAAGTCTGGAGAGTGGTTCAATAGCTATATTGAAAAGAAGAGGGGATAGGGCCTTTGGTGAGCGGAATGTCCGGAGAGACGAAATTAGGGGTAACAAGGCGGGCCGACGGTGAGGAGTACATTTTTTGGACAAATTGCAGTATGGGGCCAGTGAAGCCAATTGCTCTCATGATCATGAAGAGCCAGGAAAAGCTGATGTCATTGAAAGCCTTCTCGGCATCGATCGATATAATGGCTATGTCGGAGTGCCTCTTAGCAAATTCAAGGGCTAAGAGGACCTTTCGGATGTTGAGGGTGGCAGATCGCCCCGGGACAAATCCTGATTGGGCCGGGTGGAGGATTGTTGGGAGGATGCGTGCTAGTCGGGATGCAACGATTTTGGAGAGAATTTTTGCATCTACATTAAGGATATAGGCCTATATGAGCCCGGTAGGACGGGATCTTTTCCCTTCTTCGCAATGAGTTTGATGTGCGCTTGCGCGCCTGAGGGAAGGTATGGGCCATCAGCCCACACTGCTGTATAGACATGGGATAGGGTCTCGGGGATGAAATCGGCTGTCATTTTAAAGAACTTCACTGAAAAGCGTCCGGGCCAGGGGCTTTTCCACTGGACAGGGCTTTAATGGTAGAGCAAATGTCTTCCTGGGAGAGCATTTAGAATGTCCAAATGGTCAGGGGACAGAGTAGATAGTTTAATTGATGCAAGCAATTTGTTCGCTGCCTCTGCGTCTATGGGGTCTACTGAGTATAAATTGGTATAATATTGGGTTAGGATGACGCTAATCTCAGCTGGTGCATTAGTGATGTCTCCGTCAGGGGAGCGTAGGGCTCCAATATGTGTCGGCCGGCGACGTTCCGAGCACAGCTTCGCTTAGAGCTTGCCTGCCTTATTTCCATATCTATGGAATTGGAGAGCAGAGTAGGATTGTCTAGCAGTTTCCTGTTGCACAGACCAGTGGTCAAAGGCACGCTTGGCTGCTTGCCATGCGAGTGAGTTGGCTGTAGTGCAGTTTAGCATTAAGGCAGAGTGTGCCTGGCGTAGGGATTCGCTGGCCTCTAAATACCGGAGACGAGTTTGCTTCTTAAATTGAGCTGTATATGAAATAATGAGAAAAGCTTTTCCCGTCTCCCAGAACAGATTTGGAGTAGAAAGATGGGTTCCCTTAGTTTCTACAAATTCAGCCCGGGCAATGCAGAGGGCGAGTAGAAAATCATTGTTGTTAGCCAAATAAGATGGGAAGCGCCAGGTGCCTGCGTTGTGGGGGGTTACAAACCCAGATAGTTGAACACTAATAGGGGAGTGGTCAGAGGTGACCATGTCTTCGATGGTCGATGAGGAGAGGAAGGGGAGTACACCGGGCGAGCAAAAAATGTAGTCTATGCGGGAAAATGAGTCATGGGGAGGGGAGAAGAAGGTGCATTCCCTCTCAGTAGGATGTGAGATGGGCCAGGTGTCTGTGAGGTGGAGCGAGGAGGCCGTTTGCTCTAAGATGGTGGGAGTGTTGCCCGTGTGTCTTCAGCCATGCGTATGACAGTATTGAAGTCCCCCCAATAAAATAATAATGTTCAGGGATTTGTAGGACCCAGGTGAAATCGTGAAAAAAAGGCTGTCCAGAGGAATTAAGGGCATATATATTAGAGATAGCGATGTCACATGAGGCAACCGTCAGGTGAAGGGTAATTCTACGGCCCTCCGGGTCCGTTTCAACTGATCGAACAGTGTAGTATCAATTAGAAGAGAGAGAAGCCATGCAGATTAGGATGAGTGTGTAATCAGCGGTGTGTTGAGCGACCCCCGGAGGGGGCGACGCGCACCCTTTTGTGGGGAGGCTTTTGAGGACTTTGCTGGCTCCTGGAGGACAGAGGAGATTTCCTGTGCAGAAATGACTGGCCAGAGGCAGAGGGGTCCTCCTGCTCCATGTCGGAAGGTTGTGTTGTATTAAGGTAGTGCTCCACTTCAGATGGGGAGGTAAAGGAGACATGTTCGCCTGAAGCAGGTTGGATATGCAGGATCGCAGAATACGCCAGAGTAAATTTGATATGGTTGTTATAGAGGGATGAGCAGATCTCTGAGAAAGCCTTGCGTCGTTGCATAACTTCGAAGGAGTAGTCAGCAAACAGCAATAATGAGTGTTCGTCCACAGAAAGGATGCATTAACGGCGGAAGTTTTGGAGTATGGCTTGCTTATCCGCATAATTTAGGTATCTGACGATCACAGGGCAGGGCTTGGAGCGGGACTCCACTGATTAACTGACAAGGTGCGCCCGTTCCACCGTACAGGGGGTGCGGAGCCCCAACTGCTCCAGGATGATGGTGTAGCATATGGCGGTGAGCGCGGAGGCAAGATAGGATTCAGGGAGACCTATCATACATAAATTGTTCCATCTGGAACAATTTTCGAGATCGTCCACTTTATCCTGGAGTTCCCACTGGATTGAGGAAAGTCTGGCTACGGCAGCAGAGGTCTTGGCGGCATCGTCCTCTATGCAGAGATTCGGTCCTCAGCCTGGTCAATTCTGAGAGTTTGTAGTTGTAATTCCTTGTGAAGGTGTTCTAGCCCTTTATGAACAGCTTGGTCCACTGCCTCAGTGATCATTGGGGTGAGGAGGGTCACCACAGCTTGTGCAATATTAGCAGGAGAGGCAGGGTCCATTTGGGTGAATGTGGAGGGCTCCAGAGGGAGAGCAGGGACCTGTGCTGTGTTCCCAGCGCTAAAATCCTCCAGCCCCATGTTGGCTGCAGCATGTGCTGTGTCCCCTGCTTGCGGGGGGGAGCGGGGGCCTGTTCGTGCGGCGGGTCACTCCACAAAGCGGTCCATAATGTTGCCCCAGGGGAGAGAGAGGTGTCTCTCGGCTAGCTGATTTAGTAGCAGTATACGGAGCAGCGCGGTGGGAGCTGAGGTCTCCTAGCTCCTCTCCATGTGGCGCCGGAACCAGAAGTGTGTATTACTGCAAGTTTAACGCCATATATTTCATTGCGTTATTGCAAGTTTAACGCCATATAGTTCTGTGCATTACTGCAAGTTTAGTGCCGTATATTTCATTGCATTACTGCAAGTTTAACACCATATATTTCTGTCCATTACTGCAAGTTTAACACTGTATAGTTCTGTGCATTACTGCAAGTTTAACGCCATATAGTTCTGGGCATTACTGCAAGTTTAACGTCGGATATTTTATTGGATTACTGCAAGTTTAACGCCGTATATTTCATTGCGTTACTACAAGTTTAACGCCATGTAGTTCTGTGTGTTACTGCAAGTTTAACGCCTTATATTTCATTGTGTTACTGCAAGTTTAACGCCATATAGTTCTGGGCATTACTGCAAGTTTAACGTAGGATATTTTATTGGATTACTGCAAGTTTAACGCTGTATATTTCATTGTGTTACTGCAAATTTAACGCTGTATATTTCATTGCATTACTGCAAGTTTAACGCCGTATATTTCATTGCGTTACTACAAGTTTAACGCCATGTAGTTCTGTGTGTTACTGCAAGTTTAACGCCTTATATTTCATTGTGTTACTGCAAGTTTAACGCTATATAGTTTTGTGCGTTACTGCAGGTTTGACACAGTATATTGCAGTATGTTATAGTGTATCCGTGAAATGTGTCTGTGTCGTGAATACCAAACACCACTTTCCATTTATTAAAGTGCATCCATGTATACATTTACACATCTTTATTACATTTTGTTAATAAGCACCCCCCACTCCCCCATCATGTCTAGGAGCACAGCAAGGAGAGGCCATGGCACTGTAACGGGGCCAGCAGTGTATGTGTCCTTAGGCAAAGTTGGATGTTGTCAGTCCTCAGGCAGGGCATCATTTCCTCTGTTTAGTGATGTCGCCGTGTTAAGAGGGTGGTGGACTGGCTTACTAAACCATCCTCATCCTCCGTCACCCAAGCAGAGACTAGTGTGCAGTCCCCTGCAGCTGCCAGAGTGGAAAAACCTGCATCCTTGCCCACAGCCCTTCCTGCCATAGCCACAGCATCAGGCATGGAGGAGACAGCGGAGTTATTTGAACACAGTGTCAGCCACTTGTTTCTTGACGATGCACAGCCATTACTTGATTCAGATGTTGGTTATGACTGAGGTTGAGGAAGGCAGGACCATGAGCCTACAGGGAGGGGAGAACACTGGTACACAAATTGGCTGTCATGTTCACCCAGCCGCAGAGTACTGCAAGTTTAACACTGTATAGTTCTGTGCATTACTGCAAGTTTAACGCCATATAGTTCTGGGCATTACTGCAAGTTTAACGCCGGATATTTTATTGGATTACTGCAAGTTTAACGCTGTATATTTCATTGTGTTACTGCAAATTTAACGCTGTATATTTCATTGCATTACTGCAAGTTTAACGCCGTATATTTCATTGCGTTACTACAAGTTTAACGCCATGTAGTTCTGTGTGTTACTGCAAGTTTAACGCCTTATATTTCATTGTGTTACTGCAAGTTTAACGCTATATAGTTTTGTGCGTTACTGCAGGTTTGACACAGTATATTGCAGTATGTTATAGTGTATCCGTGAAATGTGTCTGTGTCGTGAATACCAAACACCACTTTCCATTTATTAAAGTGCATCCATGTATACATTTACACATCTTTATTACATTTTGTTAATAAGCACCCCCCACTCCCCCATCATGTCTAGGAGCACAGCAAGGAGAGGCCATGGCACTGTAACGGGGCCAGCAGTGTATGTGTCCTTAGGCAAAGTTGGATGTTGTCAGTCCTCAGGCAGGGCATCATTTCCTCTGTTTAGTGATGTCGCCGTGTTAAGAGGGTGGTGGACTGGCTTACTAAACCATCCTCATCCTCCGTCACCCAAGCAGAGACTAGTGTGCAGTCCCCTGCAGCTGCCAGAGTGGAAAAACCTGCATCCTTGCCCACAGCCCTTCCTGCCATAGCCACAGTACCTCCGCTCCAACACTCAGCCGTCACTCTCACCACTCCAGAGCAGTGGTCAGCCATCCGATCCCTCCATCCCCCTGCAAGGCTATCATCGCCACACCAGTGCCTTCATCATACAAATTTCTTTTCTAGCAACGCCGCCTTCCACATCATGTGCAACTTCAAGTACACAGCAGATACCCTCCACAGGCTAAGATACACGGCCGCAACTTTACCGACCACCACGCAAAAAAGACTAAAAAAAGAACAATTACTAAGGACCAACCCACAATCAACCATCAAAGGCAGGGAGACACCGATCCAACCACAACAACTAGCATGGGCCCTGATCAACACCAGATCTGCAGTCAAGCACAGGCTGGAAATCCGCGAGTTCATCACCGAAAACAACATAGACTGCCTCTTCATTACAGAAAGCTGGCTAACTTCCGACTGCAACACCATCCTAACTGAATTGGTGCCCAAGAACTACAGTATCCTATCTGAGCATAGAATAGGAAAAAAAGGAGGAGGTCTAGCAGTGATTTTCAAATCGCACCTGGGGCTCACCAAACCAAACTTACAGAACTCAGTGCCTTTCATGGAAACACTCTCACTGCACCTTCAAACAACACCTCAAGACACCATTCACATACTACTATGCTACAGACCACCTGGACCAAAGACCAATCTCCTCACACCGCTCACTGAATTCTTCTCAATGCACACCTTGAAAACCAAAAACCTTCTGGTACTTGGGGATTTCAATCTATGGGCAAACTCCGCCCAAGACCCTATGGCAACCGCCTGCGTTAACCAAATGGAAGAACTTGGCCTGCAACAACTGATAAATGCTCCTACGCATGGTTCAGGACACACTTTAGATCTCATCTTCAAACAGAATATGGACATCGACGTATTGAACAACACCCCACTACCATGGACGGACCACCATGCTATCAAATTTAAAATCACCACTAACACCACTCTCCAAAAACAGAAACGGGCAATAGCAACACACTGGAATAGATCTCAGAAGAAACTACACTCTGAACTCTTCAAAACTACATTGTCGAGCAAAATTCTTCTGCTAAACCCAAACCTCTCAACGGAACAAACACTCAACTCCCTAAACAATGCTTTACTACAAACAGCAGACTCCGTGGCGCCAAAACGCAGAACACCCGTCCGCACAAAAAACTCGAGTTGGTTTAATGGCACTCTCACCCTACTCAAGCAAGAACGCAGAAGAGCTGAGAGAACTTGGAGAAGAAATCCCACCAAGGAAAACCATGCTAACTACAAAGCACTCACGGTGAAATACCACAAGGCAATCTTCAAAGCCAAAAAAGAACATTTTGCAGACACCATCTCATCCGCCTTAAACCGCCCACGGGAACTTTTCAAAATAGTTGCTCAATCAATGAACCCGGCCTGCCTAGAGCCCCCTGCAAACGATACTCAAGAATTCTGCAATGAGTTATCAGATTTCTTCATCGACAAAATCGACAACATTCGGAAAGCAATTCATCAGAAAATAACAACCAACCTCACCCAACCAATGCAAAAAGAGGATATCGACACTAACATCACTCAACCACCAAAGTTCTCTTTGTCCCCAATCACCACGGACACGACTAAAAACATCATCAGAAGCCTTCGCGACAGCACATCACCGAACGACATCATCCCCACCAAATTGTTCAAAGCATGTTCCGACATCCTGGCCCCCACCCTAACACATCTCATAAATCAATCATTCAAAGAAGGGACTGTGCCAACCTCCCTCAAGCAAGGCATCGTCAAACCCCTGCTAAAGAAACCTAATCTCGACCCTAAAGACCCTAACTGCCGCAGACCAATAACAAGCCTCAACACCATCTCCAAGATTATAGAGAAAGCAGTAGTACAGCAGCTACAACACCATCTGGAGACACACCACCTCCTGGACCCTCTGCAATCAGGCTTCCGCCCAGGCCATGGCACAGAAACAGCACTTCTCAAAATATGGGACGACGCCCTTGAAGCAGCAGATGACGGGGAAACGAGTCTCCTGGTACTGTTAGACCTCAGCGCAGCATTCGATACAGTGGACCACAATACTTTACTTGTCCGCCTCTCAGAAGTTGCAGGAGCCACAGATTCTGCCCTAAAATGGTTTTCATCCTTCTTAGAGAATCGCTCTCAGACAGTGAAACTGGGAACATTCACCTCGGAATCTCGGGCAGTCTCCTGTGGAGTCCCTCAGGGCTCACCCTTGTCACCAGTGCTATTTAACATCTACATCCGCCCGCTTCTCAATATCATCAGGAAAACGGACCTCTGCTTCCACTCATACGCAGACGACACCCAACTCTACTTTCGCATTAATGGACAAAAAGATCATCATCAGCAACTACAGAAATGCCTCACTTTAATCAATGACTGGATGACCGCTAGCTCCCTCAAACTTAACGAATCAAAAACAGAACTTCTTCTCCTGCAAGCCAACAAAAATTCCAAAATTGAGACTCCGTGGACACCACCCTCCATCCTCGGACAGACCATCTCCCCCAGCACCAAAGTCAAGAGTCTCGGAGTCATCTTTGACTCAGGAATGACAATGGATGCACAAATAGGATCGGTGGTGAGCGGATCTCACCACCTCCTCCGCCTGCTTCGTAGACTCATCCCCTTCATCCCAGAAGAGGACAAAGCGGCAGTTGTGGGAACGATCATCAATTCCCGACTCGACTACGCAAATTCCCTCTACGTAGGTCTACCCCAATACCAGCTTGCGCGCTTGCAACTCATGCAGAACACGGCGGCAAGGCTGTTAACAGGGAAAAAGCCCTGGGAATCCATCTCCCCATCCCTAAAAAGCCTACATTGGCTAACTGTGAAGAATCGGATCACATTCAAGACCCTCTGCCTCACCCATAAATGCATACAAGGAAACGCTCCGCAATATCTCCGGGAAAAAATAAAACACTACACACCGAATCGCAGTCTTCGATCAGCTAACCAAAACCTCCTCCTCATTCCCAAATACCGCTACAAAGCAAAGGGAGAACGTAGATTTGCAGTCCAAGGACCTCGACTATGGAATGCTCTCCCAACCAACCTCCGCATGGAAGAAAACCACCAGGCCTTCAGGAAAAAACTAAAGACCTTCCTTTTCTAGAAGCTGGCTACAGAGAATACATCTAGCGCCTTGAGGCGATTCAGTTCGCAATTTGCAGCGCTTTACAAATTATTCATTCATTCATTCATTCACAGCATCAGGCATGGAGGAGACAGCGGAGTTATTTGAACACAGCATCAGCCACTTGTTTCTTGACGATGCACAGCCATTACTTGATTCAGATGTTGGTTATGACTGAGGTTGAGGAAGGCAGGACCATGAGCCTACAGGGAGGGGAGAACACTGGTACACAAATTGGCTGTCATGTTCACCCAGCCGCAGAGTATTGCCAGTTCAGTGATTGTAACTCCCCCACCTTCGATCATCCCTGACTTTCCAGGTATCGGGTCAAGCATCAGAGCATTTGCACGAGTACAAGTCCTCGTGCAAATGCTCTGTATCAATTTAAAGATATGTGCAGCGCTAAAAGGTGAAAGGTCTCTGTATACCTACAGGACAATCAAATATGTGCATCAATGGTTGCATCAAAAGTTTGAAGTGGCTTAAAGGGTATTTCCATTTTTGCACCCAAATTAGGATAACACCTACTTTATATATTTGTTACAGGTCCCTAGTCACATAGTAAAAATTTCAGCTTACCTTTTTAGCTTTCCAGCAATGAAAAAGTCTACTTAGTTCTCTTTGTTGTGAGGGGAGTTGGGGCGCTGTGTTTACCATAATTAACCGTGTCGGGTGGTAGATTGTACTAAATTTGAAAACATTTGTGCATTTACTAAAACTGCAGAGTGCAAAATCTGGTGCAGTTCTGCATAGTAACCAATCAGCTTCCAGGTTTTATTGTCAAAGCTTAATGAACAAGCTGAAGTTACATAGTTACATAGTAGGTGAGGTTGAAAAAAGACACAAGTCCATCAAGTCCAACCTATGTGTGTGATTATATGTCAGTATTACATAATATATCCCTGTATGTTGCGGTCGTTCAGGTGCTTATCTAATCGTTTTTTTAAACTATCGATGCCCCCTGGTGAAACCACTGCCTGTGGAAGGGAATTCCACACCCTTGCCACTCTTATGCCCTGTACACACGGTCGGATTTTCTGACGGAAAATGTGCGATCGGAGCGTGTTGTCAGAAATTCCGACCGTGTGTGGGCTCTATCGGACATTTTCCATTGGATTTTCCGACACAAAATGTTTGAGAGCAGGCTATAAAATTTTCCGACAACAAAATCCGATCGTGTCAATTCCGACCGTGTGTGGACAATTCTGACGCACAAAGTGCCACGCATGCTCAGAAGAAATTCCGAGACGGAACAGCTCGGTCTGGTAAAATTAGCGTTCGGAATGGATATAGCACTTTCGTCAGGCTGCAATGTTTAAAATTGTTTAATACAGTGCACTCTCTTCTTCTTTATAATGCTAGAAGAATGAAGTAGTTTTGCTGTTGATATTCACACAGACTTCTCACAAACGTCTTTCTTTATTATTTATCGTAATTTCATCAATATATTTTGATTTGTCACATCTGACAAAAAAGATATATGTAGCAATACTCACGGTGGAGCTGCTGGTTTAAGCGGGTCTGTTACCTTCACTTTGCTTCCCTTGTTTCATCGGCACTGGGTCTAGGGGTTCCGTTGAGCTTACTGCTAGATGACACACGCACCAACACTGGAGTACGTTTTCAATGCTTTATTAAACAGTCAAACTTTAGGAAGTAGCAGGAAAGAATTGGAAAAGGAAACCTTCAGGAGAAACTCAAATATCTTCTTCTAATATCTTAGCGAGGAATGTCCCGGTAGATTTCAGATAATTAGGTGGAATGCGCTCCCCTTGTGGGACACACTTTTTGCTCGTCTGGATAGGCCTCTCTCACCGGTCTAGCAGCCAGTACGCAGCACGAATCTAAAGTCTCTGCCACAGACTTACTTGGGGGGTAAATCTGCACGATCCTCTGCCACAGGATGTATCAGATCTTCTGCAGTGAACAGTCAGTCACAGTGCCTGAACCTTTAAGCCGAACCGGCGACACTATGCTGTATGGTTACTTCTTTTGGATACGTCCTGCAACCGAGTCACCAGGCCCCTCTATAGACCAGCATGCTGTGTGATCTCTCCAAGACGGGTCCTCCCCTGGGATCTCCTCGGCTGTCCAGCTTCGTCACACAGGACCGACAGCTCAGGACCATTCCTCGGCCACGGTGGTAGGCTCCAGACAAGCCTCTGGACCCACCCCTGCGCCGTAGCATCATGGGCCTCCCGATCGGAGGACCACGAGGTAGCTCCTTAACGCATACCTGTCAGCCAGGAGGGCCAGCAGGTGGCTGTAAAACGACCCTAAAACATGGCGTCTGTCCCATAAATACCCCCTTCCCAGAATACAACTCGGAGGACCACCTCCACCGAGCTTGTATCTGAGACAGAGGAGCATCTATACACTTCGACACGTTGCCTTTCCAACACTGACCAATGGTAACAGCGACACCCACTGGTCAGCACGGAAACACACACAATGTCAGCCAAGCTGGAATAGAGGCGAACTTTTAACCTTTCTAACACCCAATTTACTAAATTTACCTGGTTTGCAGTAGATTGTAAATCTACCAGCGCTACATATATATATATTTTTTTTGGTTTGCATTGTTTTCAAGCCTGATTGTGTTTTTAATTTTTTTGATTTTTTGATTTTACATCCTGAATATTTTTGGGTGTGTTTCGTGTGTCAAGTTACCACAACACCATTATTATCTTGTATTATTTAATCTCAAGAAGGTTGCTTGGTGTTGGTGTCTCTTGTTAATTTCACATTGTATTTTTGAAATGTACCTGCCTCCTCACAAACAAACTGTCCTTTTTGATGGAAAACACACATAGGCAATTATAATTGAAACACAAAATCCTTTATTAAGGGATCAGAACCAAACAAAGAGGGAGGCAACGCTGGAGAAACAGCAGAAATTGGCGAAGCCTTTGGCCCCCAGAGCACACATCAATTATTTTACTGCAAAATTGGTGGCCTGAGGAGTCCATATCTAAGGGAGTTCAATCTGGTCCAGAAGTCCAAGAGATCCTGAACAGCAGCAGATGACATGTATGTCCCCAGGCTGTGGTCATACAAAAGCGTGCATCTTTAGTCAGACCAGACTGAACCCAGGTCATCACTCTCTGGTCTTCCTTCCACACTTCCTTCCATGCTGTGGCTCTGGTGGTGGAGTATTGGCAGGAGGAGGAGGAGGAGGAGGAGGAGGAGGATGGTCCAACTCACACAGGTGGGTTTTGTGTGTGATTTCGCCCCTCACCCCCTTAGTTAGTGTTTTGTAAAGAAGGTCCTCACACATGAGGCATTGACCCTCCTTCATGCCCTGCAGTTTTGTGGCAGCCATGCAGGCAAAGGCCTCTTCAGGAGTGGGTAAGGCTCTGAGGGATGCAGAAGCCTCCTGAATCAGCCTGAGTGCTGAATCCTGCACGTTACTCCCCTTCCTGGGTCTTTTGGTTGGAAGGCGGAGGGGAGGAACCTGCGATTCTGTCAGGCTCCTACTGGGCCCGGCCTTCTCCTGGCTGCCACATTCCACAGCCTCCTCCTGTGTTCCACATTCCAGAGCCTCGTCCTGGCTGAGGTCTTCCTGTGTATGAAAAAGGGACATCGTTTTAGTTTTTTATTCATCAATCACACACAATTTTCACCTCATAACTGTTGCAAATTGAATGTTAAGAAATATAACTGATGATCATTCTGAGCCCAGCATTTTTCATTCTTGTCCAAATTATTTTTGCCCACTACTGTCTATTGATATGCAAAACACTTTATTAAATCAGCAATTAGTGATCAATAATAACATCTAGTAAACATCATTTTTTTATTGACCAGAAATCTGTACAAGAATGCTATACCTGGCTCCAGCTGGGCTCCTCTACTTCTTCCTGGCTGGAAGTCCCAGGTTGGTCATTGGAAGCCTCAGCTGGGGTGGAAGATAGGGTGGAAGGAAGAGTGGAAGGAAGGGTTGAGAGGGATTCCCTGACTCCAGTCTGGTCTGAGAAATCACAGTCTTTCATAGTACCACAGCCTGGGGACGTAAACGTCATCTGCTGCAGCTCCGGATCTCTGGGAATCCGTGACCTTCTTGCGCTCCCTAAGATAAGTGCTCCTCAGGCCACCAATTTTGGCTTTTAAATAGGGGATGGTTGCTGTGGGGACCACTGGCTTCACCAACTCCAGCAGTCTCTCCAGCACTGCCTGCCTCTTTTGTTTATTGTTGCATTGGGCCTCAAATATGTCCTTTGGGGAGATGTTGGAGATGGTCAACATCTTGAAGAGGGCCGACTATGACGGGAAGTATGGACCTTTCCCCAACCCCAATGTCAGAAAGGCCAAGATCATGGCGAAAGTGGTCAAAAGTCTGCAGAAGAATTTCGGGGTACGATGATCCAAGGATCAGCTCAGGAAGCGGTGGTCGGACCTCAAAATCAGGGAGCACGAGCAGTACAGAAGGATCAGGAGAGTGCTGCAAAAAAGTAAGTAGTTGTCCTGTGTTCCTATTTATTTTTATTACGTTCGTGGTGCTCCATGTGCTTTTCTTTACTGTTGTACAGTTTAAAATGGCAACTTTCATGTTCATGGGCACCTTGTTCGTTCGTATGAAACATTGTTTGTTCGGCATAGAAAACACCATTGTTTTGGCCATATGCATTTGAATACGTTTTTTTCTAGCCTACTTCTCTTAAAATAATTTTTGGAGTTCTGATGGGTTTGTAACTAGAATGTAATGCAAACTAGATTCTGTGGAGAGGACAATCAGCAACTATTTACACATCTGAACGCTGGAGCACTAGTGGGGGACACCAGAACACCCTTTTAATTAGGGGGCCCCACACAGGTGCTCCAGTGTATACTATAGGGGTGTCTCCATCTGTGAAGCTTGTACAAAACAGGTAAGTATTCAAGCTTGACAAAGGAAAAAAATATTTATTCATGTTGGAACTCTGCCAAAATAGACAATTGTACCCCACTTCCAAGCAATGTTTCATATTCCTCTTTCTGTCATGAAATATCTGTGTGCTAAGTATACCTATTTTTTTTTTACATAGGGGAGAAAAGACTTGGAGGACACCACTCAGCAGATAAGACAACAGACCCCCTACTTCATGAAGAAGGTGAAATCCCCCAAAGTCAACAGGAGGAGGAGGAAGACGTGGTGGAAATTGTGACCACAACAGGTGAGTGTCTGCGACCACAGGCTCAGGTAAGAGATGGATGCTGGCAGATTTATAACACATGGTGTGTTTTTGTTTCTATATTTTTAGGTGACCGCGATGTTATGGATCCAGGTCATTTCACCAGTGAAAGTGCACAGATCCTGATCGGGGAGATCATGAGGTGTAATATGGACTTGGAAAACATCCAGAAAAACATCAATGATGTTAAAAACAAAATGAAGAACATCATTGATGTTTTAGGGAGGGTTTAAGGCACCTCCAAATACCTTCCTTTTTTGTGGTATTTGTAATGTAAATATTTTTAACATTTTTTGCCATTTTATAGAAAAGCCAAATTTTGAAGATGCACACAGTGTGTCAACATGTGCTATCTGCCATCACGGGAGATCAATGTAGGCGTTTTGTGGGTGCAACCCCTTCCTCAATAATAAAGTAGCTGAGAGGAAGGGGTTGCACCCCCAAAACACATCCCTTGATCCCCCGTGATGGCAGCTAGCACATGCTGACATTCGACAATTTGTGTGCATCTTCAAAATTTGGCTTTTCCAGGGGTGACTTCACCCCATCTGAACGCAATATCAAACACAGTTTATAAATACTCATGTCTGATATTGCCTTCAATTTATACAAAAGTTGAATTTTGTAAGTTCCAGATTTGTGTATTTCTTGTTTGTTTGAAACATGCCTGTTTTACCTTAAAAGTACATTTCTACTTTTATTAATGTGACCCAAAAAATTGTTATAAAACAAACATGTTGGTTTGTTTTAAAAACCTTTTAGAAATGCACATGTGATTGTGCTGGTATTAAAAAGATTGATACTCAAGAATGTGTGGATTATTGTTTCAATGCTCCTAAATTATAAAATTGGTGTTTTCAGTGACAATGGGGGTTATTTCCCAAGGGCAAATCCACTTTGCACTACAAGTGCAGTTTCAGTGCTGTCTCAAGTGCACTTGTAGTGCAAAGTGTATTTTCCTTTAGTAAATAACACCCAACAGTGCTTTTTAAGGTTACACAATCACGACATTTTCAGGACTACCCACATTTCTATCAGGGTCAGCTAAAAGAAACACAAGCAGTAAATGTCAGCAAAGTTTTTAGTAGTTAAAATGTTTTTTTTATTTTAAAAATGTATCAGACATTGTCTGGCATATTGATAGCCCCCCTACCCGCAAAGTAATCAAGGTATCTAAGACGGACCTCGTGGGCACTCAGGGGGGGCAAGCCAGGACGGCCACTTTCAAGCGCCATCAGGGTTGGTTCATTTACTTGAATTCCGGCCTCAGGCCCAACTGAGGCAGCATAGTTGGCAGAATTTTGCCTTAAAAAGTTGTGGAGAACACAGCACGCCAGGATGATATGATTCAGTTCATACTCCGCCATGTGTATGGGTGTAAGAAATAGGCGGAACCGGCTGGCCATGATTCCAAACGTGTAAATAAAAACCCTCTGGTCCGGGGTGAGGGTCCTCATCGGGAATGGCCGCATAAGATTGTCCCCCAGCGCAAACGCTTCATCAGCAACGAAGACGAATGGGAGTCCTTCCACATTGTCTTCTGGAGGTGGCAAGTCCAAGCTGCCATTCTGGAGACGCCTGTAGAACGCCGTCTGGGTGATGACTCCACCATCGGACATCCGGCCATTCTTCCCCACGTCCAAATACAGGAACTCATAAGTAGCCGACACCACTGCCAACATCACAATACTATTGAACCCCTTATAATTATAATAGTATGACCCCGAGTTGGGTGGTGGGGTGATGTGGACGTGTTTCCCATCAATTGCCCCTCCGCAGTTAGGAAAGTCCCACCGCTGGGCAAAGTGGGAGGCCACAGTCTGCCATTCCTGTGGGTTGGAAGGAAACTGTGGAGTCAAACAAGAAAAAGAAATTAATCATTTTGCACATAAACAGGGAAAGCAGATTAGACACAAACATTCTTGGCCAACATCAGTATAACATTTATTTTAGGGAGTATTTAAAGACAAAGGTATAAGGTCCACCTATCAGATTCCTCCCTCCCCCCATGGGCCATTTGTAAAATTTTATGGGGGGGGGGGGATGTTTTGGATAGGTAACCCTCTCCACTTCATTGAGAGATGAATGCCTAAATAATGTGTATTACTTTAGCCAGCCCCTCCTTACTTTACACTATTGGCAGCCCACTGGACAGGTAGGAAGTGTCATAATACAAAGGGATAGATACACACTGTACACATTTTAGCACATTTTTACATTCTGCTATTACCTATCAAGAAAATAATAGGATACACAAACTTTAAACAGTACCATTTGAAAGTATTCAGGCAGGCCCTTGCACTACATGCTTTGGGGAATTCATCCATAAATCTGACCACAAAAGAGGTGGGTATAGTGTGTATGGGTTTGGCAAAGTCAGCAGATAGAGGATTTTTATCAGCTAAGTTAGCAGTTGGGGGGAGGAAGGGTTCCAAATGATTTTGGGACACCAAAAAAAAGCCTCTGCCACTCCGCCTGAATTTAAAGCACAAATCACATTTTTACACATTTTACGGGGTGTTTGCGGTAAAGCACTACTATGGAGCTGACAAAATACATTGTTAAGTGACTACACAAGGTGAATATAGGGCCAGGAGAGCATGCTGGGGAGGTAAGTGAAGGCAAATATGTATGAAGGACAAAAAAATTTTGTTAAAAAAACCAGCATGCATGAGGACAAAGGGGACAGTCACAGCATATTACAATCATGGTAATTCGGGAATGAGGAAAGAAATGCAATATATTAACAAACATTATATACAATAAAATGTGATGTTAAAGGATAAATCTTACCTTAATATACTCCTTCTGCAGGACCTGGATGATGGCAGAAAAGGTCTCTGGGATAATGATCCCCAGAGCCTGGGGGGAGATGCCTGTCGAGAACTTAAGGTCCTGCAGACTTCTCCCCGTCGCCAAGTACCGAAGGGTGGCGACTAGCCCCTGCTCCGCAGTGATGGCTTGCCGCATGCAGGTATCCTGCCTGCTGATATAGGGGTCAGCAAAGCCAACAAACGGTGAAATACGGGGTCCATCATCCGGAGAAAGTTCCTGAAATCATCAGGATTATTCTCACTGATCTCACGGAGCAAAGGCATATGACAGGACTGGTCATGCTGGAGCAACCAATTCTTGGTCCATGAACTCCTCCCCACCCTGTTCATGGACTGGACTTGTGTCAAGATAAGGACCCCAACACCAAGCCCCCGCACAGCACGAACTCTACGAGGAGTACGTACATGCAACATGAAAACGGTTGGCTGCTCAGAACAAGGTAACAGAACGCACTGAAGAACAGCAAGGCCTGTGAAGAGCGACCTGAAAAACAGCAACGAGCGGACAGGAATGCACTGAATAATCAAATACGAACACACTGCACGCACTGAAGACCAGATACAAACCCACAAGCACAAACTGAACAGCAGAAAACGATCTGAAAACCACGAGTTTGAAAAAGAGCGAATCGTCTCTCACCAAACTTTTACTAACACGAGATTAGCAAAAGGAGCCCAAAGGGTGCCATGCTTGGTTCTGAACTGCCCTTTTATAGACTCGTTGTACATGGTGTACGTGACCGCGTTCTTGGCGATCGGAAATTCCGACAACTTTGTGCAACCGTGTGTATGCAAAACAAGTTTGAGCCAACATCCGTCTGAAAAAATCCATGGATTTTGTTGTCGGAATGTCCGAACAATGTTCGATCGTGTGTACAGGGCATTACAGTAAAGGACCCTCTAAGCAGTTTAAGGTTAAACCTCTTTTTTTCTAATTTTAGTGAGTGGCCACATGTCTTATTAAACTCCCTTCCGCGAAAACGTTTTATCCCTATTGTGGGTTTACCAGTACGGTATTTGTAAATTTAAATCATATCCCTTCTTAAGCATCTCTTCTCCAGAGAGAATAAGTTCAGTGCTTGCAACCTTTCTTTATAACCAATATCCTCAAGACCCTTTATTGGCTTTGTTGCCCTTCTTTGTACTCGCTCTATTTCCAGTACATCCTTCCTGAGGACTGGTGCCCAGAACTGGATGGCATACTCCAGGTGTGGCCGGACCAGAGTCTTGTAGAGCAGGAGAATTATCGCTTTATCCCTGGAGTTTATCCCCTTTTTAATGCATGCCAATATTCTGTTTGCTCTGTTAGCAGCAGCTTGGCATTGCATGCTATTGCTGAGAATATCATCTACTAGGACCCCCAGGTCCTTTTCCATCCTAGATTCCCCCAGAGGTTCACCCCCTAGTGAGTAGATTGCATTCATATTTTTGCCACCCAAATGCATTATTTTACATTTTTCTACATTAAACCTCATTTGCCATGTAGTTGCCCACCCCATTAACATGTTCAGAACCTTCTTGCAAGGTTTCCACATACTGCGGAGAAATTATTGCCCTGCTTAGCTTAGTGTCATCACCTCCTCATAGAAGGTTAATAGATTGGATTGGCAAGAACGATTCTTCATGAATCCATGCTGATTACTGCTAATGATACCATTTTCATTACTAAAATCTTGTATATAGTCCTTTATTATCCCCCCCAAGAGCTTGCATACTATTGATGTTAGGCTAACTGGTCTGTAATTCCCAGGGATGTATTTTGCTACTTTTTAAAATATTGGCACTACATTGACTTTTCTCCAATCAGCTGGTACCATTCCAGTCAGTATACTGTCTGTAAAAATTAGGAACAATGGTCTGGCAATTACTTGACTGAGTTCCCTAAGTACCCTCGGGTGCAAGCCATCTGGTCCTGGTGATTTATTAATGTTAAGTTTCCCAAGTCTATTTGTAATTTTGTCCTCTATTAGCCATTAGGGTGCATCCTGTGATGTGAGGACACTGCAGTTTTGGTTACTGAAGCCCCGCGATTCCCTTGTGAAGTCTGAGGAGAATAATAAATTCAATACCTTTGCCAACTCCCTATCCTTTGTAAGCAGATGTCCTTCCTCATTCTTTATGGGCCAATATGGTCTGTCCTCCCTTTTTTTTTGTTTACAAATGTTTTTGTTGAAGAAATAAAGACAATTACATGAAAAAATATAATAAAAAAATATAAAGTGAACATTAATCAGCATTGAGAGTGTTATATAGAGCTAGAATCTATGTACATCCAATCAATTCTCTGACTAGAGTGCTTAGATCAATATGAAGTGCACAATGCTCAAGTTCTTGAAAGTCTATAGATTAACTTCTTACAAAATGAAAAATAAAAAATAAAAACTGCTACTTGTGCAACAGGCTTTAGAAGAAACATATTTTTAGACTCATCTTAACAATCTATACGAGTTCACATATATTCAAGGCACTATTGGTGTCCCGAGCTATGTGTGCTTTCCGGTTCCGAGGAGGCGAAACCTACCCCCAAGCCAGCTAAGATACAGGCCAGGGGCCCCATTTATGCTCAAAGATTCTCATAGAATCCATGATGGTGTGGTGGACGCGTTCCATCAGTTTTATCGATTCCATGCGGAGAAGCACCTGGGACTATGGAACTGAAAATTTTCGCCAGTTCTGGGCTATTGCCCATTGTATAGCACTAAATAGCGTGTGGACCAATTTTTGCTCAGGGGGTGGAACATCTGGGAGGTCTGCAAACAAAATACACATTTGGTACATCAAGATGATGCTAGATCCTGTTATTTGGAGTACTTTCATAGCTGTCTCTGCCAGAGAGAGCCCAGGACCTTATAGCTACAGAAAGTATGGAGAAGAGTGCCCCTCGCTCCATAGTCTCTGAAATATCTATCTGGGATGGTAGGGAACATTCTATGAATTCTAACTGGTGTGTAATACCATCTTGTGTGCAGTTTTACCACAGTTTCCTTAATGGCCACTGAGCGGGTACATTTATGCATATTAGTGACCATATCGAGCCCGTCTTCAGCTGAAAACTCCTGGCCCACCTCAGATTCCCATCCTAGGATCGCTTGGGATTTAGCTTTTGTGCGGTGATCGTTAAGGTGCATATATAGGGTGGTAATTGTTCCTCTATCTCTGGACCCTTCATGGCACAAATTTTCAAAGGGTGTTCCCTTATCTGGGTGATGGCCTTTTGGAAGAAGTGGCAAATCTGTAGGTATTTGTAGAGATCTGAGTTAGGTATGGCGTAATTTTGGTGAAAAACGTGGTGCCCTGCAGCAATGAATGCAGCGTCACCAGTCCTTGTGAGGACCAGTGTGCAAAGTCCATATCTGCATGAAAAGCCACAGGGAAGTTGGGGTCACACAAAAAGGATGTCAATAGGGAGGGTTTAGAGAGAAGCCCCAACTTTTCCTTATACAGGGTCCAGCGGTAAAGGGGACTGTTCAACGATTCCATTAAGCTGGGTAATAATTGTATGGTTTACTGCATTAGTCCACAAAAGACCTGGGAGGAAACATGGTTTAATTGAAGCCCTCTCAAACAGTAGCCATGGTATGTTAGACGGGGATGTATGCCATTGAGCTAGTTGTATTAATCTAGCTGCTAGGTAATATTTCCATAAGTTTGAGCAACCCATGCATAGTTGTTTACCCTGCCAGATAAATTTTAGTAGATCTACTTGTATGGTGGATCTGGACACATACAGTGGTAAAGCTCTGAAGAAGAAGAATAATTTCGGGAGGACCAACATTTTGACCGCCTGTATTCGACCTAACAAGGAGATGTGATATAGAGACCATTGGGAGAGCAGTTTTTTAATGTTGCCTGAGGGTAATTTTGGGTGTATATTTGTTTAGGAGATGGTGCTAGACAAATTCCCAAGTATTGTAAAGAAGCCATGTTCCAGGAAAACTCAAAACTGTCCCTGAGGGATGTCACCAAGGAGTGCGGTATGTTGATAGGCATAGCTACGCATTTAGAGGGGTTCACGCCCAGACCTGATATATGGCTAAAGGTGTCCAAGGCTGTGAGTAGATTAGGCAATGAGAATAAATGGTCAGTTAGGAAAAGAAGGACGTCATCCGCATATAAACTCAATTTAAATTCCCGATTGTTGCTACAATATCCTCTAATGTTGGGGTTGCTGTTGATACGCCGGGCCAGGGGTTCAATTGCAAGGGCAAATAAAAGAGGGGATAGAGGGCAACCCTGTCTAGTACCCCTCCCCAGGAAAAAGCATTCAGATGAACAACCTGGAAGTTTAATTCGGGTTCGAGGTTAGCAATACGGAGCCCAAAAACCGCTTACAAATTCTCCCTGGATCCCAAATTTGGATAAGATAGTGTCTAAATAAGGCCAGAGGACACTATGAAAATCCTTGTTAATGTCTAAGCTCAACATCAAAACCCTGCACGAGTGCAATTCAGCATCTTGGATAATGTTTGAGGCCAGGCGTATGTTATCGGTTATTTGTCTAGTGGGAATAAAGCCCGTTTGGTCAGGGGATATTAATGTTGTGATTATGGATGCTAGGCAATCTGCTAATAAGCGACTAAATATTTTCAAGTCATTGTTAATGACAGATATAGGCCGTTTTGGGGATGGGAATGATCTTTTACTGACTTTGGGATCAATGACATGTTAGCCATAAGCATATCAATAGGGAATGAGTCCCCAGCTAAAACCCAGCTAAAAAGTTTTGTCAATTTTGGGGTTAATAGACCCGAATATTTTTTATAATGGAGGACTGTAAACCCATCTGGGCCTGTGGCCTTGGAGGACTTCAATGTGGAAATTATTGTGGCTACCTCCTCTTCCGTACAGGGTGCATTTAGGGATTGCAGTTGGTCTTCACTAATCTTAGGTAGGGAAATTGTATCTAACCAGGATTGGGGTAAGGGTGCGCTGGGGGCTTGAGGATCAGCCAGTAGGGTTTGATAATATGTGGAGAACAGTTGTAACACCTCCTTTGGGTGAGAGGTGAGGTTCCCTTTAGAGTCCCTTAGCTTATATGTGTGTATGGGTTGTAAGGATTGTTTCAACTTCCTCGTGAACATGGTCAAAGCCGAATTACTATACAGCAGGAAGCGAGCCCTGGACCACCTAAGGGATTTTTCAGTTTGCTCTGACAGGAAAGTATTGATCTGGTTTTTCTGATTGATCTGGTTAAGCAACTCTTGTGTAGGGGTTCGACCATGTTGGTGATAAAGTTAGTCTAGGTCTGCAGTGAGGCAGGTAATATCCACCAGCTTCTGGCGTTTGAACACCCAGGCGAGTTGCATAAGCCGCGCCCGAAGCACGGCCTTGTGTGCTGCCCACAAGGACGTAGGGGAGATCCCTCCAACAACGTTGTGGGTAAAGTATTCTGTGATGTATTCTGCAATCTGGGATAGTGCTATTGGGTATGTGAGCATGGAGTCATTAAGCTGCCAGGCTCCCATATCCCGGGAGAGACCAACATGAGAAAAGATACAAGACACCATCTGGTGGTCAGACCACGGGCATGCGTGAATTCTGGCTGAGGTGGAGTTAGCCGCCAATACCGCTGTGGAAAATATGTAGTCCAGCCTGGAGTAGCTGTTGTGGGGGTGGGAATAAAAAGTATATTCCCGGGCCCCCACGTTGTAAACCCTCCAAGTGTCCAACAGTTGGTGGGTTTTCAGTTGATATTGCAGTGATTTTGGGAAGGCATTGGCAGCTAGCCCCTTGTGACTCCTGTCTAGTTCTGAGCGTGCTACTAGATTAAAGTCCCCTCCTATTAGCATATGGGGAGAATGGTATTTATTTAGTATTTGAATTTTTTTTTAAAAAAAGGAAGCCTGAAAGTCATTAGGTGCATACACTGAGGCGATGGTGATGCTTTTTCCCTGAATGTTCCCTTTAACTATCACAAAGCGACTATCTGGGTCCCTATAAGTGTGCTGTACATCAAACATTATTGTATTCCTTATAAAAATAGCGGCTCCTCGCATTCTGGACTCAAAGGTGGTATAATATCCTTGTTGAAAGGCCCTATCAAAATAGTGCAGGTGATTGTGGGAGGAGAAATGAGTCTCCTGAAGAAGGAGGATATCAGCCCCCAATCTCTTGTAGGAACAAGGCTTTTATTTGGGGAGTTAAAACCTTTCAGGTTGTGGGAAATTACTTTAAGACCCATGTTTTACTAAAACTGGGAAGCGTATGGTATAGAATGAGTCCAAGACACGTAGCTGACCAGGATTTAAATCTGTAAGCCGCTCTTTTGGGAACCATTTGCCTTAATAGGGGGATGCAATAGACAACACATATATTATCATATATCAACTTAACCATATACGAGAAGGCAGATTTAATATCGAGTATCATGCATGTAAAAAATAAGGTGAGCAGCAGTAAAAAAAAACAAAAATAAGAAAAAAAATGAAAACGAGCAGCAACGGCTGCAAACTCCTGTAATTGTCAGTCATGTCTGCAAAGAGCAGCTTTTTAGCAATGGGAGTCAGGGGAGAAACATTCACTCTGACCAAAAGAAACACCATAACACGGACCAAATGGTCATAAACTCCAATCAAGTGGCAAAGACTGTCTTAGCAGTCAGATGACTGCAGTGGGTCTGGTTCCGAAGAAACCGGGGGGAGACAGATCCAGAAATCAGACAGTGTCCAAGTGCTAGAATCGACTTGATTGGAGTGGGGGGACGATCAAACGGGCGCGAGACAACTTTCACCAGGGGTGGAGACTGATTAAAGTTACTGTACATGCGAGCAATACAGTGACTATACCAGTCCGTGTGGGCCCAATGGGGCCTAGTGTTGGTTGCGGCAATCCCTCCTAGGAGATGGTGTAGCCCATATAGCAGACGGGCGTGGGGTGTATGGCATTCTTGGGTGATCAGCAGCATCCATAAGACCAAGTTTCACTAAAAGGTCTTTCCCTTCCAGGATCGTGGTGACCGTGTAGGTGGTGCCGTTGTGTGGGACTTGTAGCTTGAAGGGGAAACCCCAGCAGTACCTAATCCTGGCCGCCTGAAGTACCGTTGTTATCTCCTTCATCCTCCTGTGCTTCTCAAGGGTGGTGGGTGATATATCCCGATATATTTGGATTGTTATGCCCTCTAGTTGGATATGAGGCATGTTGCGTGAAGCTCTAAGAAACTCCTCTTTGATTAAGAAATCCTTCAGGCACAGCACAATATCCCTGGGTGGTCTGTCCGGGGGAGGTTTTGGGCGCAGGGCTCTGTGTATTCTGTCACATGTAAAGGACACTGCAGGGGTTTGAGGGAGAAGTGACTGGAACAATTTCTGTATGGCCAGGAGCAGGTCTGTTACCGTTTGTGGGACCCCCCTCACTCTCAGATTATTCCTCCTATTTCTATTGTCCAGGTCCTCAAGGTGGGCTTGTAGGCGCTACACTGTTCCAGTGAGGGTCTGATGACCCTTTCTGAGGTCTGAGTGAAAGAGGCTAAGCTCATCGTGCTTGGTCTCTAGCAGATCTGCTCTAGTGGTATATAGAATAACAATCAGCGCAACCAACTAAACCCTCACCCAATTGCAAGCTGAACACTACAGGTAATCACAATAAAGCCTGAAAAATGACATGAAACAAAATAAGTGCAGCGCAATGATGATTAAGACAATAAATGAAGAAAAAGTCCCCAAGATATCAATTCAAGCAGATGAAATCTGTCAGATCAGATCTGTATATCAATGGTCAGAGGAGATACGATCCCAGTGTAATATATTCGCTTACCAGATGCTGTGGACCCCTGCACAGCAGAGGTCAAACTCACGTGTATCCCCTCAGGGATGTTGGTATCCTGGAAGCTGTCACTGGAGCCGAATCCCGGATCCTGATGTCCACACACAGGCATGAGTCTCCACAGGAAAAAACCCCCAAGTACTATGGGAATCTGGAACGGGATATCCTCACAAGTATCTCCCCGGTGTCAGCCAATGAAAGACAGAGAGAAAAGCTCCTCTAAGAGTAGTCCGTTTATTCAGCTTAAAATTTGATAGCAACCACCAATGAGAAGGCGCTCACAGGCGCTAAACATAAAATTTCAAAGTGTACAGTCGGGCTGCGGTGCACAAGCAGACCCGACATACAGGCGGAGGCAGCGAGTGACGTCCGTGGTTAAGCTCCTCCCCCCGTACGCGGCGTTACGTCCTATTGGACTTCGTCAGCGAGGGGGACCCCTCGCTGACGAAGTCCAATAGGACGTAACGCCGCATACGGGGGGAGGAGCTTAACCACGGACGTCACCCGCTGCCTCCGCCTGTATGTCGGGTCTGCTTGTGCACCGCAGCCCGACTGTACACTTTGAAATTTTATGTTTAGCGCCTGTGAGCGCCTTCTCATTGGTGGTTGCTATCAAATTTTAAGCTGAATAAACGGACTACTCTTAGAGGAGCTTTTCTCTCTGTCTTTCATTGGCTGACACCGGGGAGATACTTGTGAGGATATCCCGTTCCAGATTCCCATAGTGCTTGGGGGTTTTTTCCTGTGGAGACTCGTGCCTGTGTGTGGACATCAGGATCCGGGATTCGGCTCCAGTGACAGCTTCCAGGATACCAACATCCCTGAGGGGATACACGTGAGTTTGACCTCTGCTGTGCAGGGGTCCACAGCATCTGGTAAGCGAATATATTACACTGGGATCGTATCTCCTCTGACCATTGATATACAGATCTGATCTGACAGATTTCATCTGCTTGAATTGATATCTTGGGGACTTTTTCTTCATTTATTGTCTTAATCATCATTGCGCTGCACTTATTTTGTTTCAGATCTGCTCTAGTGCCCAAGGCAGCTATCTTCAGGAACAGGGTGTTTGTGGACATAAGCAGTTTGGATTGGAATTTCCTGGCTAGCTTGTCATACATACAGGTGAGGATGTCCTCCAAATCTGCTTTTGTGAGCTGTACATTATACTCACTGTTCCCTGTGGAGTGCTTCAGAGATGAGGCTGTGGTCTGTGTGCATGCTGGAGCTGTGTCCGGCTGGGCGACATCTTGGGACATCCTGCTCTGCTCTCTCACGCGGAGTAAATAGTTTGTTAGGGATCTTTGGTCCGGTTTGCCACTGCGGTTCCTTGAGCCTGGCATGCGTTGTGTGTTCCGCCAGGGGTGCGGGGTATTTTGAGGCTCGTATAGCTGCTTAGTAGCCCTGGGGAATCAGCTTTTGTCTCCAGGTCTCGTAGTGCTCTTATCCCCTGCTCCCATCCAGCTTTGCGCTGCACATGCGCCCCCCCTGTCCTCCCTTTTTTACTGTTTATATACTTAAAGAATTTTTGGGTATTTTTTTGTTCTCCTCCGCTATGTGTTTTTCGTGTTCTATCTTAGCCGCCCTAATTGCACCCTTACATATCTTGTTGCATTCTTTGTAAAGTCTGAATGCTGATGATGATCCCTCAGCCTTGTATTTTTTGAAGGCTTTCTCCTTTGCTTTTATATGCATTTTTACATTAGAGTTAAGCCATCCAGGACTTTTGTTCGCTCTTTTAAATTTATTTCCCAATGGGATGCACTGGCTATAATGCCCTTATTTATTATGCTCTTAAAGCAAACCCATCTCTCCTCCGTGTTCTTTGTTTCTAAGATTGTATCCCAATTTACAGTATCTCACAAAAGCGAGTAAACCCCTCACATTTTTGTAAATATTTTATTATACCTTTTCATGTGACGACACTGAAGAAATTACACTTTGCTACAATGTAAAGTAGTGAGTGTACAGCTTGTATAACAGTGTAAGTTTGCTGTCCCCTCAAAATAACTCAACACACAGCCATTGATGTCTAAACCGATGGCAACAAAAGTGAGTACACCCCTAAGTGAAAATGTCCAAACTGGGCCCAAAGTGTCAATATTTTGTGTGGCCACCATTTTTTCCAGCACTGCCTAAACCCTCCTGGGCATGGAGTTCACCAGAGCTTCACAGGTTGCCACTGGAGTCCTCCTTCACTCCTCCATGAGGACATCACCGAGCTGGTGGATGTTAGAGATCTTGCACTCCTCCACCTTCCATTTGAGAATGTCCCACAGATGCTCAATAGGGTTTAGGTCTGGAGACATGCTTGGCCAGTCCATCACCTTTACCCTCAGCTTCTTTAGCAAGACAGTGGTCATCTTCGAGGTGTGTTTGAGGTCGTTATCATGTTGGAATACTGCCTGCGGCCCAGTCTCAGAAGGGAGGGGATCATGCTCTGCTTCAGTATGTTACAGTACATGTTGGCATTCATGGTTCCCTCAATGAACTGAAGCTCCCCAGTACTGGCAGCACTCATACAGCCCCAGACCATGACACTCCCACCACCATGCTTGACTGTAGGCAAGACAAACTTGTCTTTGTACTCCTCACCTGGTTGACACACGCTTGACACCATCTGAACCAATTAAGTTTATCTTGGTTTTATCAGATCACAGGACATGGTTCCAGTAATCCATGTCCTTAGTCTGCTTGTCTTCAGCAAACTGTTTGCAGGCTTTCTTGTGCATCATCTTTAGAAGAGGCTTCCTTCTGGGACGACAGCCATGCAGATCAATTTGATGCAGTGTGCAGCGTATGGTCTGAGCACGAACAGGCCGACCCCCCACCCCTTCAACCTTGCAGCAATGCTGGCAGCACTCATACGTCTATTTCACAAAGACAACCTCTAGATATGACGCTGAGCACATGCACTCAACTTCTTTGGTTGACCATGTTGAGGCCTGTTCTGAGTGGAACCTGTCCTGTTAAACCACTGTATGGTCTTGACCACCGTGTTGCAGCTCAGTTTCAGGGTCTTGGCAATATTCTTATAGCCTAGGCCATCTTTATGTAGAGCAACAATTATTTTTTTCAGATCCTCAGAGAGTTCTTTGCCATGAGGTGCCATGTTGAACTTCCAGTGACCAGTATGAGAGAATGAGAGCAATAACACCAAATTTAACACACTTGCTCCCCATTCACACCTGAGACCTTGTAACACTAATGAGTCACATGACACAGGGGAGGGAAAATGGCTAATTGGGAACAATTTGGACATATTCACTTAGGGGTGTACTTACTTTTGTTGCCAGCGGTTTAGACATTAATGGCTGTGTGTTGAGTTTTTTTGAGGGGACAGCAAATTTACACTGTTATACAAGCTGTACACTCATTACTTTACATTGTACCAAAGTGTCATTTCTTCAGTGTTGTCAAATGAAAAGATATAATAAAATATTTACAAAAATGTGAGGGGTGTATTCACTTTTGTGAGATACTGTATATCTTATAGCAAGGTTCGTAGTTTAAGGAAGTTGACTCTTTTGAAATTCAGTGTCTTTGTGTCCCCTTGTGTTTCCTATTTGTATGATTTATACTGAAGCTAATTGACCTGTAATCGGTGTTTCCTAAATTGCCCCGTATTTCCACATCCGTGATCAGGTTTATATTGTTGGTAATCAGTAGATCTAGTAACGTCTTATTTCTAGTTGGTGTGTCTACCATCTGACCTATGAAATTGTCATGCAAGACATTTAGGAACTGGCGAGCCTTAGACGAATGCGTGGTTCCCTCCGCCCAGTCTATCCATCTATGTTTGGATAATTAAAATCCCCCATTATGATAACACTTCCCATCCTTGCTGCTAATTCAAATTGTGATAGGAGTTCCTTCTTCCCCTCCTTCCTCAGGTTAGGGGGCCTATAGCATACTCCCAATATTATTTTCCCCTTAGCTTCATCTCTTTGGAGCTCTACCCATAAGGATTCCACCTCCTCCCTAGCTCCCTTATTGATGTCATCTCTCACATTCACTTGTACATTATTCTTTATATATAGGCATACCCCTCCCCCCTTTTACCTTTCAATGGTTGCCAGCCAATCATGAGAGCTGTTGAACCAGGTCTCTGAAATTCCCACAAAATCGAAATCCTCCTCATTCAACAGTATCTCTAGTTCACCCATCTTGTCCGCCAGGCCCCTGGCATTGGTGAACATGGCATGTAGTTTAGACTGGTTGCATACTGTCTTCTTATTGGGTGTTCCGCGGTTGCAGATAGGACTTGTTACTATACTTACCTCGGGTTTATGTGCTTTAGTCAATCTATCACTAATGCTCCCCAATATTACCCTCTGGAATATGTTCCGCGCTGACTATTTTTACCTCTGGACCCTCCCCCCCACCCCGTCGCCTAGTTTAAAAACCCCTCTAACTTTTTGGCCATCTTCATTTCCAGCAGATCTCAACCTTCCGCATTTAGGTGCAGCCCGTCTCTTCTATAGAACTGGTGACAGACTGAGAAGTCGGCCCAGTCCTCCAGGAACCCAAACCTCTCCTTACTACACCAGCTCCTCAGCCACTTGTTTCCTTCCCTAATCTTCCTCTGCCATTCTGGTGTGGCTCGATGTACCAGTAGTATTCCTGAGAAAACTACCTTGGAGGTCCTTTTTTCTCAATGTAGCTCGTAAGTTCCTAAAATCATTCTTTAGGACACTCCATCTGCCTCTGACTTTGTCATTGGTGCCAACGTGCACCATGACAGCAGTGCCACCTATCAGTGCTGACTATCAGAGCCACCTATCAGTGCCCTTCAGTGCCACCCATCAGTGCCCTTCAGTGCCATCCATCAGTGCCACTCATCAGTGCCCATCAGTGCCACCTCTCTGTGCCACCTCTCAGTGCACACCAGTGCCACCTATTAGTGCCCATCAGTGCTGCCTTATCAGTGCCTATCAGTGCCCACCAGTGCAGCCTATCAGTGCCCATCAGTGCATCCTATCAGTGCCCATCAGTGGCTATCAGTGCTGTCTCATCAGTGCACATCAATGAAGAAGAAAAAATACCTGTTTTCAAAATTTTATAACAAACTATGAAACAGGCAGTGGATGCCAGCACAGAGAAGGCTTATTTACATAACCCTAATCCCACAATGGAAAAGGAATGGGTGTATGCCCAACGTTTTTATCGTACAGTCCAATTTTAACAGGAAGAGAAAAGCTGGACAGCTATTAAATCGATTGATAATATTTGGAACCTTACTCTTTCCATGGATCCTAAGCTCAGCCTACCCGGATGGTTAGATGAAGAACTATATACTCCTCCTACCTACACTGCAATCCTTTGTGTATTATTTGCTCAGGAATGGCATTCTACAACACCCCATTCTGATACAGAGTGGGTAAAGACTGTCAATGATACCCTAATTAGGGAGAAATTGGTATATCAACACAGAGGTTGCCCAACAAGATTAACAACTATCCGGGATGCTTGGCTGGGTACTACTGGTCTAGGACCATTCCAATCAGACAGAGCCAGGATACTGAGCAGAGGCATTTCCTCTGGCTTAGTATAAACGGGGCATCACTAAATGCTGACGGCGGTCCAAATTCGGACCGAGTTACAATCCTATCCAGGCTGCTGCGCTCCCGTCATTTAGGAGCGGCTTTTACCTAAGCCTCGGCCGCTGTCATTCTCAGCAGAGAAGAGCAGAATGCTGTACAGTTCTGAACAGCAGGTGATTGGTTGCTCCCACCCACCCTTCGTTCAGCACTGTACAGCTTCCTGCTATTCTTGGCTGAGAATGACAGTGGTCGAGGCTTGGGGGAAAGCTGACTTCTGCCCTTCTGTATGTACCTATGTATTTTTAGAGTGGGGGCAAGGGAGAGAGCTGCCATGTGCAGTGTGTTTATGGACTGTAGGGAAGGCAGCCTAGTACCCAAATGCCAATGTCACTTGCTGCCCCTACCAGCCACTGGGGGAGAGGCAGAGCCACAAATGAGTGCGCTCTCAGTGCACTGCATGGAAAAATAAGACAGGATGGCTGCTCAGTGGAGAGACTTTTGCAGAGCAGTTAAGCAGATCGGACAGTAGGTTGTAAAGATGTGCAAAGATGAGAGCTGTGGGGATGTAGGGATCATAGCTGAATAAGATGGCTGCAGAATCAGAGCTTAGCTGTTGAGGAGGGGTTTGGGGGTGGGGTTTGGTTGTAAACTAAATAGTGAGATATCCACTCCTGATCTGAATTTTGCGCTCTGTGTATAATGCACTCCTGAACCCAGCATTCTGCATGTAGCGTGTGCATGAGTTCTGCATTCTGTACATATTGCACTCCTGAACTCTGCATTCTGTGAGGAACGCACTCCTGAATACAGCACTCTGCACGTAGTGCTCTCCTGAATTCTGAACTCTGTATGTAATACACTCCTGAACCCTGCATCCTGTATGTAGTGCATTCCTAAACCCTGCATTCTGAGTGTAGTACACTCCTGAACCTCAAATTCTGTGCATAGCACACTTCTTAATCCTGCATTCTGTGTATAGCACAGTCCTGAACCGTGCATTCTGTGTGTAACATGTTCCTGAACCCCTTGCATTTTTTGTGTAATGCACTCCTAAACCCTTAACTCTGTGTGTTACGCACTCTTAAACTCCACTCCACTCCACTGAGCTATGCCTGATCATAACACTCCAAAAGGACCTTATTTACTGTATTTTGCTTTTTCTTTGTTGCCCTAAATACCTGTGATTATGTAATTATGAGATTGTATTTTTCTGTAGATGTATATGGTCGATTTTCCTGAAGAAGCGACTCAGTCGCAAAACATGTAGAGGATTACGTCAGGACCTAAATCTGTATTTCCCATATACCTGTGGGGTTTAATTGTTCTATTTTGAACCACCTGTAACTGTATGCAATAACTATTATACTGTATGTACTTTTGTGCTTAATGCTTTTTATCTATGTCCTATTTCTCAATAAATTTGTATTTTTTATATTTACCTTGTCTGAATCCCTGAGTACCGAGAGTATCCTCAACCTTCTCCTTGTTATGGGGCAATATTTTGGAGTAGCCCCTGACACACCCCTTTTCTACTTTACTAGTAATGGCGGTGATCAAGGACTTATATTGTGACTGCGACAGTGTGGCGGGCAATCTGGCACAAGCTGATGCTAGCAGGGAGGGGCGTTATCTAACTAATTGACTCTGGCGCTATCTGGTACACTAATACAGCGATCAGTGAATAAATACTGTAGTAATGATACTGGTGACAGGGCAATCATAGGGTTAACTGGAGGGTAATCAAAGGGTTAAATGTGCCTAGCAAGGTGTATGTGAGTGTATATGTGCTGCTTCTACTCACACAGATTCTGCTTTCTTCTCTCCCTCCACGAATAGCACTCAGGGAGAAAAGAACTGGCCAGAACCTGTGTTTGTAAATAAGACATATGACTTTGCTGTGACTGGCTACAGCCAAAATCTTTGGCAGGGACCTCCTGGCAAACTTGTGCTTTAGCCAATGACAGCACAGGTCAGCAGGGGGCACAAGCCAGCGTGTCCTAAATCCAAAAGGCAGGAAGTGGCTGGGGCCAAGGGGTTAAATGTCAGCAAAGCCACATGCCCTCAACATGGGGGGGGGGGGATTTTGCCAGGGGGAGCCCTCTGGCAAAGCACCTTGACCCCATGTTGATGAGGACAAGGTTTCTCCTCCACAACCCTGAACTGATGGTTGCTGGAATCTGTGGGTGGGGGGCATATGGGAATCTGGAAGGCCCTTAAAAAAAGGAACCCAAATACTCCCCCCAATGTGAATGAATAAGGGGTACATAGTAGTGAAGTGAGTACCTTAAAAGTCTGTTTATATCTACATTTTTGTACCCCCAAACCTTTAGGCCTCAGTTTGTAAATAAAATGTTTGTGGGGCACAGTGTCAAATGCCTATGCAGAATCTAGATAGATTACGCCTACCTCTGACCAAGCTACTGCTTCATTCCTCATAAAAAGCCAACAGATTGGTTTGACAGGAGAGGCCCTTCAAAAATTAATGTTGGTTGTTTCTAATACCATTTTCTTTAAAAAAAAATATTTTATAGAGTCCCTTAACATTCCTTCAATCATCTTACAAACTATTGATTTTAATTAGACTGGTCTTTAGTATACATTATTATTATTATTAGTATTATTATACAGGATTTATATAGCGCCAACAGTTTGCACAGCGCTTTACAACATCTGGACCCCTTTTTGAATATATTGGTACCACATTTGCTTTATGCAAATCCATTGATACCATTCAAGTCAACAAAGTCCCTTTAAAAATCAGTAATAATAATGGCCTGGCTATCACTGAGCTAAGCTCCCTGAGAACTTGCGAGTGTAGGCTGCCAGCTTAGCTTTTCTAGTCTATTTCTGACAACCATAAGGGAATTTGTGGATAGCACTTTCACCTAGCAGTAAGAAGGGTCGCTGGTTCGAATCCCAACCATGACACTACCTGCCTGGAGTTTGCATCATCTCCCTGTGCCTGCGCGGGTTTCCTCCGGGTACTCCGGTTTCCTCCCACACTCCAAAGACATGCTGGTAGGTTAATTGGATCCTGTCTAAATTGTCCCTAGTATATGAATGTGAGTTAGGGACCTTAGATTGTAAGCTCCTTAAGGGTAGGGACTGATGTGAATGTACAATGTATATGTAAAGAGCTGCGTAAATTGATGGCACTATATAAGTACCTGAAATAAATAAATAAATAATCTATATCAGTATAATCATTTTATTACATCTATTAAACCTTTCTTGTATGTGTAATCTGAAGAAAACAATATTTTTAGCACTTTTGCCTTTATCTATTCTTTGTGACCAATTGCCCATTGGTTTCCAAGTGTTCTGTCCTGACCCTCTTACTGTTGATATACACTATATTGTCAAGAGTATTGGGATGCCTGGCTTGAGGTCAGGACTATGTGCAGGTCAGTCAAGTTTCTCCACCCCAAACTCACTCATCCATTACTTTATGGACCTTGCTTTGTGCACTGGTGCACAGTCATGTTGAAACAGGAAGGGGCCATCCCAAAACTGTTCCCACAAAGTTGGGAGCATGAAATTGTCCAAAATGTCTTGATATGATGATGCCTTAAGAGTTCCCTTCACTGAAACTAAGGAGCCAAGCCCAACTCCCCAAAAAAAACAACCCCACAACATAATCCCCCCTCCACCAATTGATTTGGACCAGTGCACAAATCAAGTTCATAAAGACATGGATGAGCAAGTTGGGGGGGGGGGAAACTTGACTGGCCTGCACCTGAGTCCTGACCTTAATCTGATAGAACACCTTTGGGATGAATTAGAGAAGAGACTGGGAACAGGCCTTCTTGTCCAACATCAGTGCCTGACCTCACAAATGCACTTCTGGAAGAATGGTCAAACATCCCCATAGACACGCCCCTAAACCTTGTGGACAGCCTTCCCAGAAGAGTTGAAGCTGTTATAGCTGCAAAGGATAAGCCAACTCAATATTGAACCCTACAGACTAATGCCCTGTACACATGGGGCAGATTTTCCGACGGAAAAATGTGTGATAGGACCTTGTTGTCGGAAATTCCGACTGTGTGTGGGCTCTATCACACATTTTCCATCGGAATTTCCGACACACAAAGTTTGAGAGCTTGCTATAAAATTTTAAGACAACAAAATCCGTTGTCGGAAATTCCGATCGTGTGTACACAAACCCCACGCACAAAGTGCCACGCATGCTCAGAATAAATTAAGAAATGAAAGCTATTGACTACTGCCCCATTTATAGTCCCGACGTACGTGTTTTACGTAACCGCATTTAAAACGATCGGATTTTCCGACAACTTTGTGTATGCAAGGCAAGTTTGAGCCAACATCCTTCGGAAAAAATACATGGATTTTTTTGTCGGAATGTCCGATCAATGTCTGACCGTGTGTACAGGGCATAAGACTGGGATGCCATTAAAGTTCATAGGTGTGTAAAGGCAGGCGTCCCATTACTTTTGACAATATTATTTTTTATAACCACTTTTTTTTTTTGTTGATTCATTTTTTGAAGAATTAGAGTTTAGGCACATCAATTTAGCTTTTGTTCACTTATACTTATTACTCAATGAAATGCATATCCTTAAAACACTTTAATTTCTCCCCTGCATTCTTTTTTGAGAATTTTTGGTCCCATTTAGTATTGACACATATTTTCAGAAGTTGGCTCATTTTTGTATTGTGTGGACCTGTATAGATAGTTTTTTTTTTCAAGTTTTCTTGGAAATCTCCTTTAAAACCAGGAGCTCCCCTTCACATGTGTTGGCTACAACATTCCCTTCAGCATTGAGCCGGTTAATAAGCGAGTTAAAGTCCTCAGTTCAACTTAGTCTTCTGAAACAAATGTCAGCTCTCCCCCCAATAACTTCACAACCATTATCTCTTTTACAATCCTTTCCCATAAACTTCTGCTAGACACACCAGTTGTTTAAGCTTGTAAAAAAGTGCCCCTCCATGCAGAATACAAGGTCCGGACCTGAAGAGCAGTCTTTTCCGGCTAAATGAAAACAACATGGCAATGTGTGAGACAGACATGTACTGAAAGGAAACCAGGAATTAGAGAGACTTTGAGAAGTACGCACCTGCACCTTGCACAGCTATGGATAGTGTTATCTGAACCTTTCCGTAGTCAAAACTGAGCCTCACAGCTATGAAAAGTGATAGCCTGGCAGAGGTTTTGCTCCACAGCCAAAACCAGTTAGGTACAACAACAACTTGAAGTTAGACAGAAGCCCTCCTGTTTTAATTGCTTAGGGACGCATCAATTTACTATCTTTTCCTGTAGCTGTGTAAATGTCATAGGAAGACATTAAGCCATATAAGGTAAGTAAGTAGCTATTAACGAGGGGAAACAAAAGCATCATCAAGAGGCCAATGAACTGGCAAAATCTTTCCGACATTTGACTTGACCTAAACTTCTTTTGTGTATACTGTGTTATTCTGTAATTTGTGATGTCATTTCTAACAACTTTTCACAAAATGACAACATTTCCATCTTTATAATCACTTTTAGGCATGAAGTTTAGGTTTGTTGCTACCATGGATTTGAGGCAAATTTGTCCGCTTCTCAAATTTATGTGCAGATATTATTAAACCATAATGCACTGTATGGCCTTTGAAATACAGATAGCAGGCTTAGAATTGTCAATAAGGGGATTTTTAGTAAAGCTAGCCCCCTCACTATAAAAAAAAATGGGGATGTGGTGCACAGAGCAGTCATAGTGTCAATTAATTGGAAGCTGTTATAAAGTAAAGTATAACGACAAACGTCATAGGGAGAGATATGAACAACTTTGAATTGCTGGCTGTTTTGTTTTGCTAAAAAACTTCCCTTTAAAAAAATGTCTCAGGGGTTGGTATTTTTGGATATTCATTTAGTTTGGGGTGTATTTTATGTTGGTGGAGCCATTACTTTACCTTAAACTGTTTGTTTTTTTGTTTGTTTTTTTTTTGCTACAAGGCTTTTGTTTCAGGGGTGGCATTTTTTTGGAGGGGGGGTGGGCAATTTTCTTCTTTTGCTTCTTTCATTTTATGTTTATAGGGTTTTTTATGTGTATTGTGCTCAAAGTGGAGCATTCACTTGTTACTGACCATCTGTTTTTGGAGCTGCCTTTTGTTTGAAGCATGTCGCTACCCCATTCAAATGAAAAAAAAAATGATAGGGACAAGAGCATTGTGCACCTAAACCATTTTACATTATATACTCAACTTCACCAATTGGGATGAGATTTGAGTTTGGGACCATACTGGGTTACCATTTTACATTATATACTCAACTTCACCAGTTGGGATGAGATTTGAGTTTGGGACCATACTGGGTTTGTCTTGAACTCTTGCTGTTCATGGTTCACAGACCAGGGGCGTCCTCCCACCTGCTACAGCAGTAAGTCATTTGCTTAGTGGTTGTATTGCTACCACCACTAAATGATAGCTTCTCACTATGCAGGCCACAAGCATCATTGGTTGCTATGATGCAAGCAGTCACACAGCATCATATGTTGTTAGGAAGCAGGCAGCCAACAGTATTCTAGCAACCAAAGATTTCACTGCCCACTGGTTTGTTTCAAATTGTAAACAAGCCAGCGAGCATTCTGGGTGATGTCATTGACTGAATATGGTCAATTCAGGCAGCATCACTGGCCACAAAGAAAAATGCTCCTGCGCACAAGTGGGTATCCGAACAAGCGGTGTAAAAACACAGGCCTTGCTGCCCTCAAGGATGGGGGATCCTAGCAGACAATGAGAAAAAAGAAAGAAAGGGCGCACCAGCCATGTGCATTATCCTTCAGATAAAATTTATTAAAACTAATGATAAAAAGGGACTACTTGCAAACAGTAGTGGAAGATCTCAAATGTATAAAACAGTCTTCAAATCACAGCATGCAGTCAAGGAGCAGCAGAGCCAACCAGAGGTGCCGGAGGAGCTCACAAGAATCACTGCTGGCTGACGCATTTCGAGGGGAACATCCCCTCTTCCTCAGAGCACGGCAGTGCTCTGAGGAAACTACAGTGTTGTGAATGGGCCCTGAAAAATACATGTTGCAGTTTTATGTTATTTTTTTTACGTTAATATGTTATAATTGCAAAATCCTCTATTAGATTACTGTTACTTTTTAAGAGTACACATCAGGGGAGAGAGATCTGGGAAAGAGGAGAGCTGGTGGCCTTACAATACACCTGACGATAGCAGTGTACATCAGTACTGTTGTGTATTAGAGATGTGCACTGCTGAAAAATCTGTTTGTTTTCATTTCATATATTTTTTTTCTTTCATTTTTTGGGTCCAACGTTATGATCGAAATTCGTTATTTCGAATAAATTCATAAATTCGAAAATTCGTAAATTCTAAAATACAAAAATAAGAACCAAAATTCAAAAAATTCAAAAGAAAGAAAATCTGAAAATAAGGATAAAAATCCAAAAATCCTAAATAATAACTAACTAACTAATAACTATTACTATTAAATTATAGTTATTGGAATTTCCTTTAAAATTTGGCTGTTAGTGAACGTAATGAATACAAATTTATCCAAAGTTATGAACTATCTGAATTAACGAATGCTGCATCTAAACAAATTGAACGTTACAAATTAATAATAATAAATCATAATAGTATTAATAATAAAACGTTTTTATTATTATTATTATTATTTATTATTATTAATTTGTTACATTTCATTTGCTTAGATGCGGCATTCATTATTTTGGATAGTTTGTAACTTTGGATAAATTCGTATTCGTATTCGTTACGTTCACTAACAGCCAAATTTGAAAGAAAATTTGAATACCTATAATTTAATAGTTAGTAATAGATCATTTTAGTTAGTTAGTTATTTTGAATTTTCGTTCTTTTGAATTTTCGGATTTTCGTTCTTTTGAATTTTCAGATTTTTCATTCTTATTTTCGGATTTTCGGATTTTCGAATTTTTGAATTTTTGAATTTACGAATTTTAAAGTTTACGAATTTTCTAATTTACGAATTTATGAAAAATTTGTTAAACAGGTTTTCGTTAATTTGAATATTTCTGATTGAACAAATTTGTTGAATTTTGTTGAAAAACGAATTCGGAACGAAACAAATTGCACATGTCTTTTGTGTATGACACCAACTGAGTGATTGAAATCTGGTAAATAGTAGGAGCAGTGTGAACATATTATGAACAGAGCAGAGTTTTTATTATTTCATTGCATAGTCAGATGGACCTAAGTTAGTTCTGGAAGGTGGATTCATACAAAAAAAAAATACATTTAGCACTTCTGATCCCTTTGCCAGCCTTCACAGCAATCTTTCTCTTTTAGGGGAAAATAATTATAGCAGAGAAGCAAATTCTTCTTAGAATGTCTCTGCAGACAGGGACCAGGATCTCTCTTCCCCAAGGCCTTTATGGATGTAGTTATAACCTTCAATATATTATATCTTTGAGCCCCTGAAGGAAGCACAGAGTGGATAATGAGTAAGTCTGTGTTAAAGCAAAACTTCACTCTCGCTTTCAACATTGACTATTTTTATTCCTCATGCTGCTAGCATTGGAAAATAGATAGTTAAGTATATCATGTTTTTTTTTTTTTTACATTTCTTCAGCTACTTTCTGATTTCCAGGCCTAGGCTAATGATGTCATACATCCCAGGAGTCTTCAGGAGAGGAGGAGGGGTTTTCTCAGGTAAGCACACCCTCCTGCCTGCATGCCTGAGGTAAGGGCAGATGGATTCCAGGAACTAAGCATCTACCCTTACTCAAGATGGCCACAGCCAGAAATGCTAGGGAGCTTTTCAATGTGTTTTCTCAGCAAAAAAAGCATGGTTGCATGGATGGATGGAGGAGTTTTCTTTGCATATTAAAAATTTATTCATTAGCGTTTTTGATTTATGGTGTTCACATACAGTGTAGTTGCACTTTAAAGTGGTTGTAAACCCTTACATATACCCAGTGAAGTGACTGGCCACAGGTGATACACAGAGATTAAACAAATCATCCTACACAAGTTGTACTTGTCTATCTGCAAACTGAATTTTAAAGCTTGTCTGATAGTTCAGAAAAAACGGGGTGCAGAGGTGAATTTACACTCTGCAGAGCTCAGTGAGGAGAGCTCCGAAAGCTGATTGGAGGGAAGGGACACCCCCCCCTTCATACTGCACACAGGAACAGACCTGATGGTGTCAATCAGCGGAAGGTCCTTCCTCTGTCACCTTTTTTCTCCTGGTGTCAGGAATTATAGGGGTGGGCGGATAAACTTCATACCATTTGTCAGGAAAACTTGTCAGAAGTGATTCATGTTAATAGCAGAGGAATGAAGCAGCAGACACTTGGTGCTCTTAATTGAGACAAATATACACTAAAGAAGGATATGCTTTGTTCATATTTCATGTTTGAGGTTTGCAAGCACTTTAAGTTGAGTTCCAAAATAAAGGCTCAGAAACGATGATATAGAATACAATCTAAAAACATTTTTATAAACTTTAGCCCAATAAGATGTTGCCAATTTAAATAGTATTTAGCGGCATTTTTATGTGTCTTGTTTCAGTCGCAGCACCAATATATTGTAGCTGTTAGTATGGCGGTTCACAAAATATTCTAAGAATAACAATATGTTGGAGTTTATTTAGTCAGCTGGATAATAATATGCAATTTTATGCAATTTATGTTTAGAGTAGTCTTAATGGGTCGCATCATTGCAGGTTAAAGAAATCTACCAATGAGATCTTGTAAAAAGATGGGCATGAGTATATTGTGATTAATTGGATTATAAAATACTCAGATTAAAATGGTAGTGAATAATATATATCGCATTATGTATTGCGACTTACAAAAACACATAGGACTATATACTGTTTTAAATTATTATTGTATGAATATATGTTTTTTTAAATATTTTTTTCTATGAATTAGTCTAGTCCATATAGTTTAATCTATAGTTGTATATATGGGTGGAACTTTTTCATGCTATATATAATTTTATATGTAATTTATTATTATAAGGTACCTCTTAGGTATTATTATTAAGTTAATTGATATTTGCAACAATTAATGTTTAATTATTATTCTTGTAAGGAGCATTTTATTCATTTGATGCAATCAGTACAATATCTCATGATTTCTAATTGGATGATATTCACGTTATCTCTTTTTGAATTACCATTGTTCTTTTACATAAAATGGTGATCATGTTGTTAAAGCAGATTGTGCGGTAGCAATTTTAAAGACAAAATCAGGCTATCTGCAAACATGGGGTGATGTGTTTCTGTGATTGTGAACACAAACTGATTTTTTTGACTGTAACACTTGAGCTAGTTGCGCTGCCTGTTTATCGAGAGTGGACGTCCATCATATCTATAGCATTCATTTCAGTGCGATGCCTGAGTGGTGGGAGGAGTTGTTTTTACTCCAGTCAGCTACATGGTTCGCGCGCTCGCTGTGTTTAAATGGTGCCGGCTTATTGTGGAGATCGCGCCCTTTGACAAAGTTGGAAGTGACGAAACGCGTCAGTGGCGTGCTCTCCACGATACCCGGAAGTGACGTGTGCGAGTCATCGACAGCTGAGGAACCAGGAAGTAACCAGGTGCGGCGGTTACCGTTAACGCAGGGGTTCCCTTGTTGCTGGCAGTCGGCGTCTCTATCACGGTTTGCACATATGCTTCTTATACTAGTTTTATCTGGTATGTTTATTTTGTAAGGGGGCCATGTTAAAGACTTAAACTAAAAGTTTAAATGGGATTACGCTATGTGAACCTTATTATTCTGAATGCTTAAGTTTACCAGTTTTCTGGTGGGTTTATCCCCAAAGGGGAGAGTTTCTCTTCACGTGGTGACAGGCCTGGGGTTTGGTGCATGGATTGATGAACTTTCTTTTCTCCACCCTAAGAAAACTTGTGTTTTCCTCACTTGAAGCAACTTCTATGGACTATTTTGTTCATTCACTTATCCTAATACTGATGGTGTACAAGAAATTGTTTTAATGTCATAAGAAATTTATAGTGACATAAGCGCTCCTATGATGTTCTAAAAATCGCATCTTTTTGCATTTTTTATTCTTCATCATTTATTTTACACGATGATATAGAATAGGCAGCTGTGTTTTAAAAATGTAAGCTACTGATCAATATCTTTATTTGCGGTGATTAAGAAAAATCGTCTTACTTTCTTCAACTTAGGTCTTAGGACATGGACACTTTTTAAGGTACTGATTACTGTAAGGGTGGTTTAAAAATGATACTATCATATAATATGAAGGAAAATCCACTTAAGGTAAACATTTAGAATCACAGTTGATCCATTTCTGTATTAAAATAAGTAACACTTGAATTTCATATTACACTAGGATATGCTGAGCTGTAAATGTATATCAGTCATTGAGCTCAGCGGATTTCAGTAGTGTTAATGGAAAAGCAATGATGTAAACCTTTCTTCCTTTAGAACTGTTTCAGTACAGTTGGTATAGCCTTTATCAGTGATCTAGTGACTAACACATGCATGTTTTAAGAAAACTATGACTAAAGTAATAATAAATATACAGCATTCACTTTGTGTTTCAGCATTATTTTATTCCATGTGGTTTTAATTTGAGCAACATTTTTGCAATAATACATTATAGGGAGTCCCGGAGCAAAAAGAAAGAAGAAAAATGAGCGGAGGGACAGCATGACAGGGGTGGACAGTAGGACAGTAGATAAAGAATAGGGTAGGTAGCTCTTTAAGGCAGGGGGTATTGCTAGGGGCTGGGAGGGGTTCGAGGGAAGTTTAGGGGGAGGGGTGATCAATGAGGGGGCCACTCGGGAGCTGAAGGAGAAGAAGCAGCTTCCCACCCACCCTCCCTATGTTTTTTTGGTGTTCCAATGCGGCTGTCATGGCAGCTTGGCAGTGGTGGGTCTTTAGAGGAGAAGAAGATAAAAGTGGTTGGGACCCATCTGTGCTATGGGGTTCTTGGGTACATTCCGGTTAACCAGGGGTTTAACTAGGAATAGGTAAAATGTAGGTCACTGCTGATGAGGCGTATCATCTCTCAGTCTGTGTTTTGCGGCTGGAGGCCTAAGTTAAAGAAAATTTTGTTGCAGTGACCAGGTTGTGTGTTGTTGCCCTCAAATAAAAGGCTGCTATGTCCATTTTACTCCAAAATACCTTTGTCACGTCTTTTATCGGGTAATTGGGGGGTTGGAGGTTATGGTCTAGCAGGTTTGGGCAATGGTTATCTGTCCATCATATGTCAAGCATTGTTGGCTGGGACTAGAGTACAAATAGGGCACATGGCAACTACTATAAACGTATATGGATTTCAATGTAGGCCGCAAAACAATTTCTTACCCTAATTAGCCTAAACCAGTCATTTCTTTAGTAGCCTGCATCTGGGAGCACTCCATGAACTCGGTATACATGCAGCCAATAATGTCTATACAAATGGAGAGATCACAACAAATAAATCAAATCAGCCTAGCATGCTATTATTGATTTGGAGTGAGGCAGCAACACATCAGATTTTGTGAAAATACTGGGCCTTTATAAGTGTCTGAGACATTCCTTGCCTTGCAGTCACACTTACATATACCCATAGCTCCCAACTGTCCCTGATTTCGAGGGACTGTCCCTGATTTGGAGCAATGTCCCTCTGTCCCTCTTTCCTCCTCATTTGTCTCTCATTTTGATCTGATCCTCAAAGTTGTATATAAAATGCACTTGTTATCTTTCAAAAAGTGTTTCCCAGTGCTAAAACTTTCTTCTGATTTCTAAATTGCTGCATTTGTAAATTTTAAATCCAATATAAAGGAATAGTAGTGTTAAAAAAAAGCTCTTGTGGATTTAACCTTTTTTTTGGTTGAGTCTCCTTTAAGGGGATGTGGCAATGGGTGTGTCCTATGCCTACATATGTTTGCTAGTAGGTGTACCTCAGTCCCATCTCAAAATGTTGGGAGGTATGCGTACCCCTTATATACATGTGGTTGTGTGGAATACCCCAGCTGCTATAGATGATTGGCCCAGTACAAATGACAGCTTACTGATGGACTTGCTCATGTGGGTTTGGACTAGGATCTGAATATGCCTGAGCTCATCCCTAATTATCACCCAAAATAATAAAGAAAACAACAAGTCATTTGTACTCCCTAATAAAATGACACTGCATTTAAACATACAGAGCAACACAACAACGTACAAGACACAGTTAACAGCACAGTTTTTTCATTGTGCACGGGGGGGGCTTCTTTGCAGATAACCCTTTTTCATTAGGAGGAAACAAGATGTGGTTGCATACTTGCAGTCTAGGTTACATTGCACTGACACTACTCTGAACTTAACAAATGCTGCAGAGGATTCCCTGAGTCCCAAGATTCACTGTGCAAAGGGAAGAGGTGGGATATCTCTCATCCAGATGAAACTGACTCTATAGAAGTTGTATGCACCATATAAAATATGGCAGGAGTGATTGGCACCCTCTCTAACCCAGGGAGCACATCTAGGTCAACAGATGCCCAATGGATCACCAGACAAGAATTGTGTCTGCTGCAATGTCCTTTGGTAAAATTTCAGAGGCACACAGTAGGTAGGGGAAGTGGAATATTAAAGTGGTTGTAACCTAAAAAAATAAAAAATAAAAAAAAGCTTTAAAGCATGAGTAACAGCACAGTGCTTGTGCTGTGACATTTGTCTCTTTCTATCATCTAAAATACCTGGTTGATCCTGCCTGGCGCTGCCCTCCCCTCTGTAAACTGACAACGTTTATCATGGCTGCTGAGCCATGATTACCATGGTCAGTTTACATGCCTCCATCATCCCACTCTCTCTCCTTTCCTCCCCCTCTCCCCCTCACCCTGCCTGTCAGCTAGTGTCAGTGCCAATCTGCTCCCTGCCCCTCCCCCCTGCTGCTAAAATAACTGTGTTTTATTAAAAGAATCCCCTCTGTTCCAGAAAGTTATGTGCCCCAGTGTATGTGCTTTATAAAAAAATATGTTGCAGTGCTCTGAAGTAAGGTATAAAGCTATATATTTTTTTTTATAAAGCACATACATTGGGGCACATAATGGAACAAAGGGTATACTATTAAGTAAACAAAGTGGCTTTACAACCACTTTAAAGACAGCACAGTTTTCCACCAAACACCAGAGACAGAAACAGATGAGATTGGTGAGCCTGGAATTTAAGCTGCCTTCTGCCTGCATGATCTGTGGCCACATTACCCTTCTGTCTGAATGTTCTCTAATGACTATAACTTTTTTTACAGAATATATCCCTGTCTGACTATTAGTACAACATTTGGTTTCCCCCATCTGGGATTTTTAAGGCAATATGTCACACCAGTATGTTAAAAGAAATTCATGTCAATCTTTATAATATTAAAACTTCTTTAAAACCATTAACATGGCTGAATCTTTGTACATACACAATGCATTACAATTAGGGTTGCACCGATACCACTTTTTTAAGACCGAGTACAAGTACCAATACTTTTTTTAAAGTACTCGCCGATACCGATTAACGGTACTTTTTTCCTGTCAGAAAGTTTTGTAAATAAGTACTTTTTCTTCTTCACTGATGTGCGCTAATGAGGCTGCTCTAATGGGGCACTGATGAGGCGGCACTGAAGAGCACTGATGGGGTGGCACTGATGAGGAGGCACTAATATGCAGCACTGATAGGTTTAGGAATGGATGAGGCAGCAATGAAGGGCATTTATGGGGTGGCAGTGGCACTGATGAGGAGGCCCTAATATGCAGCAGCGCAGATGAGCACTGATAGGTGGCACTGACTGATGGGCACTGATTTGCAGCACTGATAGGTGGCACATACTGATGGGCACTGATTTGCAGCACTAATTGCTGGCACTGATATGCAGGACTGATAGGTGGCACTGACTGATGGCCACTGATTTGCGGCACTGATGGCTGGCACTTATAGGCACTAATAGGTGGCACCGATATGTAGAACTGATAGGTGGCACTGATTAATGGGCACTGATAGGTGGCACTGACTGATGGACACTGATATGCGGCACTGATGGCTGGCACTTACTGATGGGCACTGATGGCTGGCACTGATAGGTGGCACTTATGGGCACTAATAGGTGGCATGATACAATAAAATTGACGATAAGTGATGACAGAGTGAGTACAAGAGCCCATCTTGATACACCCTGCACTCAGCCTCAGTAAGCCTAGTCAGAATGCAGCAGCAGACATCTTGTGTTTCAATATTTTTATTGAAATTTCAAATAGAAAGGAAAAATTACAGTCATAGAAATATGAGATTGTTAATAATGATGATCAAAAATAATCACAAATATTACACATGCAGAGTGTAACTAAATGACTATTACAAATTATTCAACTCAGGATAATATAACATTGAGGAAAATAGCTCAAAAAGTCAAGGGAATGAAAAGAAGAAAAAAAGAGTAAAAAAAAGAGGGGAAAAAAATTAAATGAATAAATATGGGGGGGAAAGCAGGAGTACACTATATGTAAGCAATATAGTATCCATTTATAAACAATTCGATAAATAATCAATCCAAGGTTTCTATATCTCATCAAAAGAATTTTGTTTGTCCTGTAATATAGCTATAAGATGTTCATTAATCATTATATACGACAATTTATTTTTAACCAACTGGATGGGAACAGAGGGAGATTTCCAGGATTTGGCTATTGCAATTCAAGCAGCAGCAAAAATGAATGTTATAAGTTTTTTCATATGTTTCCGAGAATGTTCAATTGGGTATCCCAATAATTCTTGTTTAGGAGATTTTATCAGTGTAATTTTGGTCAAAGTATATATTAAATTATAAATCTGTATCCAGATTTTTTTTATTCTTGGACACATCCACCAAATATGGAACATGGTACCATCCATTCCACAATCTCTGAAACATAATAACGATGCTTCAGGGATATATTTTGCTAATCTAATTGGAACCATATACCACCTAAGTAATACCTTGTTTATCAGGTTAGTATTAATAAAGGATTTAGAGGCATATTGTGCCAACTTGAACCATTCATCAGTCAAAATATTTTCATTGAGATCTTGTTCCCACTTCTGCATATAATATAGTTTTTCAGAATTAGAAATTAAAATAGAATAAATCTTTGATATGTGACCTGAATGTTTATCAAAAGATTTACATAAACATTCCATCGAAGTGAAAGAAGTCAGGTAAAATGAGTGTTGCAATGATTGTATATAATCTGAAATTTGGGAATAATGGTGTATTTCAGAAATTTAAATTTTTCTCGGAGTGTATGTATTGTTAAAACACCCTTATGGTCATAAAAATCAGCAATTCTTAAACCAAATAAACCTTTATTCGTCCACCAAGAAAAAGCTTGTGGATTAAGACCAGGGACAAATGAAGGGTTACCGATTAAAGGAGCTAAAGGAACATGGGGAGAAACAAATTTATAAGCCTTGCTCAACCTATCCCATAAACAAGAAACTTTAGGACACATTATAGATGGTCTATTTTTGTTTTGCAACCATAATAGATGGCTAATTGGTTTTGAAGGATAATGAGAAGATTCAATTTTCATCCAAGATGGTTGTGATGACAGTGAATGAAAACAAATTAGTTGTACCAATTGTGTCGCGTGGAAGTACTTAGGTAAATTCAGTAATCCTAAACCACCTTGTAACCTAGGTGCATGTAGAGTGCGTGAATTTACTCAAGGTCTTTTATTCATCCAAACAAAATTGGATATCTTTCTTCATATGGATTGAGATAGGTAACGTTCTGAATAGATATAATAATCTTGGTAATATATTCATCTTGATTGTATAAAGTCTGCTAAACCATGAAGGTGGAGAAATCGTCCAACGTATAAGGTCTAATGACAATTTTTTATATAACGGTGGGTAATTGGCTTTATAAAGAGTATGTAGGGAAGGTGTAAGAAAAATTCCCAAATATGCTAGACTCTCCATTTGCCATTTAAAAGGAAATTAATTTTGTAAAGTTTGGACCATATCTATACTAAGATTTATGTTTAAGGCTTCAGATTTCAAAAGCCTTATGAAGGTCCAATGATAACAGCATTCCTTGTCGTATACTGTAGTTGTCCCAATTAGAATATAATGCCGAAATTATGTTTATTAATCTCTGTTTTTGATCGGGAGATTGTCTATTTTAAACAAATCCAACCTGATCTGGATGTATATAATGAGATGAAAATGAGTTCAATCTGGTTGCTAATACTTTGGTTAAAATCTTAACATCCACGTCAATAAGTGAAATTGGGCAAAAAAATTCTCACAATTACTAAGATCTTTTCCCCTTTTAGGTATTACGTGGATAAAAGCAGCATTTTCATGTGGAGGTAAAGGAGAGCTTTTTTTTAAATTATTAAAAAAAGAACATAAATGAGGTAATAATAAATCTGAATATTTTCTATAATAGTGACCCGAAAAGCTATCAGGACCGGGTACTTTAGATGGATTTAAACTTTTAATTGCTTCTTGAATTTCGTAAGCAGTAAAATCACTATCCATTAAATCTTTATGATCATTCGTTATTTGTGGGAGTGAGAGATCTTGGAAGAATTTGTCAGCATGAGTTGTGGAGAATGAATCTGGAGAAGAGTAAAGTTTAGAATAAAAATCAAAAAATTCTTGGACTACAAGTTGTGGATTTTGTGTTAAATAACCATTTTTCAAGCGTAATTTTGGCACGGCCGGATTAAAAGAACGAGGATTGAGTTTTCTTGCTAATAACGTAGATGGTTTGTCTCCACTAGAATAGAATCGATGCTTAGATTGCAAAGATTTTTCTGCTTTGGTAGTAAGACTAAGATTTAGAATTGCACGTGCTGCATCAATTTTATGTCTTAAATATAAATGAGGATTTTGTTTTTGCTCAGATATAACATTGTGTAACTCCGTTTCCTGTTGTAGTATTGCTTGTTCGTGATTTTTTTTTAGATCTAGATGCTATTTGAATTAATTTGCCAGGAATGGTGGCTTTGTGAGCTGCCCAAACAATATTTGGGGAAACATTATGGGAGAGATTGTTATTAACGACCGCCTCACGCCGATGTACGTCGGCAAGGTGGCAAGGACAGGCAAAATCACGTACATGTACGTGATTTGCCTTCCGCGGGTGGGGGGTCCAATCGGACCCCCCCCCGGTGCCCGAGACGGTGGTGTTTTGTCCCACGGCGATCGGAGGTGAGGGGGAGGCCATCCGTTCGTGGCCCCCCCCTCGCGATCGCCGCCGGCCAATCAAATCATTCCTTTGCTGCTGTATGCCAAACAGCAGCAAAGGAAATGATGTCATCTCTCCTCGGCTCGGTAATTTCCGTTCCGGCCCGAGGAGAGAAGACATCTATGTGAGTGCACAACACTACACACACACAGTAGAACATGCCAGGCACACAAAACACCCCGATCCCCCCCCCCGATCGCCCCCCGATCCCCCCCAATCACCCCCCCTGTCACAAACTGACACCAAGCAGTTTTTTTTTTCTGATTACTGCATTGGTGTCAGTTTGTGACAGTTACAGTGTTGGGACAGTTACTGTTACCCCCCTTTAGGTCTAGGGTACCCCCCTAACCCCCCCTAATAAAGTTTTAACCCCTTGATCACCCCCTGTCACCAGTGTCGCTAAGCGATCATTTTTCTGATCGCTGTATTAGTGTCGCTGGTGACGCTAGTTAGGGACGTAAATATTGAGGTTCGCCGTCAGCGTTTTATAGCGTCAGGGACCCCCATATACTATCTAATAAATGTTTTAACCCCTTGATTGCCCCCTAGTTAACCCTTTCACCACTGATCACCGTATAACCGTTACGGGTGACGCTGATTAGTTTGTTTATTTTTTATAGTGTCAGGGCATCCGCCGTTTATTACCGAATAAAGGTTTAGCCCCCTGATCGCCCGGCGGTGATATGCGTCGCCCCAGGCAGCGTCAGATTAGCGCCAGTACCGCTAACACCCACGCACGCAGCATACACCTCCCTTAGTGGTATAGTATCTGTACGGATCAATATCTGATCCGATCAGATCTATACTAGCGTCCCCAGCAGTTTAGGGTTCCCAAAAACGCAGTGTTAGCGGGATCAGCCCAGATACCTGCTAGCACCTGCCTTTTGCCCCTCCGCCCGGCCCAGCCCACCCAAGTGCAGTATCGATCGATCACTGACACTTACAAAACACTAAACGCATAACTGCAGCATTCGCAGAGTCAGGCCTGATCCCTGCGATCGCTAACAGTTTTTTTGGTAGCGTTTTGGTGAACTGACAAGCACCAGCGGCCTAGTACACCCCGGTCATAGTCAAACCAGCACTGCAGTAACACTTGGTGACGTGGCGAGTCCCATAAGTGCAGTTCAAGCTGGTGAGGTGGCAAGCACAAGTAGTGTCCCGCTGCCACCAAAAAGACAAACACAGGCCCGTCGTGCCCATAGTGCCCTTCCTGCTGCATTCGCCAATCCTAATTGGGAACCCACCGCTTCTGCAGCGCCCGTACTTCCCCCATTCACATCCCCAACCAAATGCAGTCGGCTGCATGAGAGGCATTTTCTTTATGTCCCCCCGAGTACCCCTACCCAACGAACCCCCCCAAAAAAGATGTTGTGTCTGCAGCAAGCGCGGATATAGACGTGACACCCACTTTTATTGTCCCTCCTGTCCTGACAATCCTGGTCTTTGCATTGGTGAATGTTTTGAACGCTACTATGCACTAGTTGAGTATTAGTGTAGGGTACAGCATTCCACAGACTAGGACACACTTTCACAGGGTCTCCCAAGATGCCATCGCGTTTTGAGAGACCCGAACCTGGAACCGGTTACCGTTATAAAAGTTAGTTACAAAAAAAGTGTAAAAAAAAAAAAAATATATAAAATAAAAAAAATAGTTGTCGTTTTATTGTTCTCTCTCTCTCTATTCTCTCTATTGTTCTGCTCTTTTTTACTGTATTCTATTCTGCAATGTTTTATTGTTATTATGTTTTATCATGTTTGCTTTTCAGGTATGCAATTTTTTATACTTTACCGTTTACTGTGCTTTATTGTTAACCATTTTTTTTGTCTTCAGGTACGCCATTCACAACTTTGAGTGGTTATACCAGAATGATGCCTGCAGGTTTAGGTATCATCTTGGTATCATTCTTTTCAGCCAGCGGTCGGCTTTCATGTAAAAGCAATCCTAGCAGCTAATTAGCCTCTAGACTGCTTTTACAAGCCGTGGGAGGGAATGCCCCCCCCCCACCGTCTTCTGTGTTTTTCTCTGGCTCTCCTGTCTCAACAGGGAACCTGAAAATGCAGCCAGTGATTCAGCCAGCTGACCATAAAGCTGATCAGAGACTAGAGTGGCTCCAAACATCTCTATGGCCTAAGAAACCGGAAGCTACGAGCATTTTATGACTTAGATTTCGCCGGATGTAAATAGCGCCATTGGGAAATTGGGGAAGCATTTTATCACACCGATCTTGGTGTGGTCAGATGCTTTGAGGGCAGAGGAGAGATCTAGGGTCTAATAGACCCCAATTTTTTCAAAAAAGAGTACCTGTCACTACCTATTGCTATCATAGGGGATATTTACATTCCCCAAGATAACAATAAAAATGATTAAAAAAAAAAATGAAAGGAACAGTTTAAAAATAAGATAAAAAAGCAAAAAAATAATAAAGAAAAAAAAAAAAAAGAAAAGCACCCCTGTCGCCCCCTGCTCTCGCGCTAAGGCGAACGCAAGCGGCGGTCTGTCGTCAAACGTAAACAGCAATTGCACCATGCATGTGAGGTATCACCGTGAAGGTTAGATTGAGGGCAGTAATTTTTGCAGTAGACCTCCTCTGTAAATCTAAAGTGGTAACCTGTAAAGGCTTTTAAAAATGTATTTATTTTGTTGCCACTGCACGTTTGTGCGCAATTGTAAAGCATGTCATGTTTGGTATCCATGTACTTGGCCTAAGATCATCTTTTTTATTTCATCAAACATTTGGGCAATATAGTGTGTTTTAGTGCATTAAAATTTTAAAAAGTGTGTTTTTTCCCCAAAAAATGCGTTTGAAAAATCGCTTTGCAAATACTGTGTGAAAAAAAAAAATGAAACACCCACCATTTTAATCTGTAGGGCATTTGCTTTAAAAAAATATATAATGTTTGGGGGTTCAAAGTAATTTTCTTGCAAAAAAAAATAACTTTTTCATGTAAACAATAAGTGTCAGAAAGGGCTTTGTCTTCAAGTGCTTAGAAGAGTGGGTGATGTGTGACATAAGCTTCTAAATGTTGTGCATAAAATGCTAGGACAGTTCAAACCCCCCCCAAATGACCCCATTTTGGAAAGTAGACACCCCAAGCTATTTGCTGAGAGGCATGTCGAGTCCATGGAATATTTTATATTGCGACACAAGTTGCGGGAAAGAGACAAATTTTTTTTTTTTTTTTTGGCACAAAGTTGTCACTAAATGATATATTGCTCAAACATGCCATGGGAATATGTGAAATTACACCCCAAAATACATTCTGCTGCTTCTCCTGAGTACGGGGATACCACATGTGTGAGACTGTTTGGGAGCCTAGCCGCGTACGGAACCCCGAAAACCAAGCACCGCCTTCAGGCTTTCTAAGGGCGTGATTTCACTCTTCACTGCCTATCACAGTTTCGGAGGCCATGGAATGCCCAGGTGGCACAAAACCCCCCCAAATGACCCCATTTTGGAACGTAGACACCCAAAGCTATTTGCTGAGAGGTATAGTGAGTATTTTGCAGACCTCACTTTTTGTCACAAAGTTTTGAAAATTGAAAAAAGAAAAAAAAAAGTTTTTTCTTGTCTTTCTTCATTTTCAAAAACAAATGAGAGCTGCAAAATACTCACCATGCCTCTCAGCAAATAGCTTGGGGTGTCTACTTTCCAAAATGGGGTCATTTGGGGGGGTTTTGTGCCACCTGGGCATTCCATGGCCTCCGAAACTGTGATAGGCAGTGAAGAGTGAAATCACGCCCTTAGAAAGCCTGAAGGCGGTGCTTGGTCTATGTCTATGGGACGCGAACATCAATAATCAAAAGTGCTAATTTTAAAGGCTTATATGCAAGTTATTGTCATAAAAAGTGTTTGGGGACCTGGGTCCTGCCCCAGGGGACATGGATCAATGCAAAAAAAAGTTTTAAAAACGGCTGTTTTTTCAGGAGCAGTGATTTTAATAATGCTTAAAGTTAAACAATAAAAGTGTAATATTCCTTTAAATTTTGTACCTGGGGTGTGTCTATAGTATTCCTGTAAAGGGGCGCATGTTTCCCGTGTTTAGAACAATCTGACAGCAAAATGACATTTCAAAGGAAAAAAAGTCATTTAAAAGTTCTTGCGACTATATGAATTGTCGGTCCGACAATACACATAAAAGTTCATTGATAAAAACGGCATGGACGAGAACACCGGAGCAAGAAGCAGAGGATCGGAGGAAGAAGAAGAAGAAGATGGAGGAAGAAACTGAAGGAAGATAGAAGATAGAAGAAAGAAGATGGAAAGAAGAAGCATTTAAATAAAGGAATTGCCAAAAACTGTCTGTTGTCTTTTTTAACATTTTTGACACTTTTTTTGTGAAATGGTAGGGGTACTTTTGTACCACCTTACCATTTCACAGGGGGGGGTGGGATCTGGGTGTCCCCTTGTTAAAGGGGGCTTCCAGATTCCGATAAGCCCTGCGCCCGCAGACCCCCACAACCCCTGGGCAAGGGTTGTGGGGATGAGGCCCTTGTCCTCATCAACATGGGGACAAGGTGCTTTGGGGGGGACCCCAAAGCACCGTCCCAATGTTGAGGGCATGTGGCCTGGTACGGTTCAGGAGGGGGGCACTCTCTTGTCCCCCCCTATTTTCCTGTGGCCTGCCAGGTTGCGTGCTCTGATAAGGGTCTGGTATGGATTTTTGGGGGGACCCCACACCATTTTTTTTTTTTAATTTAGTTCGGGGTTCCCCTGTGGGGAAATCCCATGTCCTTTTTATCAATGAACTTTTATGTGTATTGTCGGACTGACAATTCATATAGCCACGAGCACTTTTAAATGACTTTTTTTCCTTTGAAATGTCATTTTGCTGTCAGACTGTTCTAAACACGGGAAACATTCGCCCCTTTACAGACATACTATAGACTCTACTAAAGGAATATTTCACTTTAAGCATTATTAAAATCACTGCTCCCGAAAAAACTGCCATTTTTAAAACTTTTTTTTTGCATTGATCCATGTCCCCTGGGGCAGGACCCAGGTCCCCAAACACTTTTTTATGACAATACCATGCATATAAGCCTTTAAAATTAGCACTTTTGATTTCTCCCATAGACTTTTAAAGGGTGTTCCGCGGCTTTCGAATTTGCCGCGAACACCCCAAATTGTTCGCTGTTCGGCAAACTTGCGAACAGCCGATGTTCGAGTCAAACATGAGTTCCTCTCTCATCCAACTCATCCCTACTTGAGAATAAAAAGTAAAATCACGAGCAGTGGGATTGAGTTCTCTCCATATGTCTATGAGAGTTTAATATGAGCCAAATTATTGCTCTGTTTTGGAATGTGTTTTAAAGTGGATCGAAGTGGATCAGATTTATCAAGTGTCCGATCTAGAGTCATGTTACTATGTCCCCCTAAAATAATTAGACCATTGACGTGGAGCATTAATTCATGTAGCATCGATTCAAAAAACTTCAATTGTTCAACATTCGGGGCATAGTAGGAGATCAGAGTAATAGGTTGTCCAAAAATTTCTCCAACCACCATGATGTATCTTCTATCATCATCCCTAAGTATTAAAGTAGAATTAAAAGGTATATGTTTAGCTATACAAATTGCCACACCTCTTGTTTTTTTGGTCCAATTGAGAGATAGTAAGTAGGGTATTTGGCATGTAGATATTTAGGTGCAGAAGATTGGGAAAAGTGAGTCTCTTGTAGGAACAAAAAATAAAGCCTTGTACATTGTGTGTTAACACATTAAATTTAGGAGAAGGAGTATTCAACATGAGAGTATAATAGGTTTTACTTGTATAATCTCCATTAACGTAAGTATAATTGGATTACAGACTTTGGATAAAAATATAATAATGATGATGTACTTCACAAAAGATACAATAGTAAAAAGAATTGTAAAAAAAAAAATAGCAAAAGGATAGAAAACAATAACAAAACACTAAGTTTTGTAGTGTAATAAAAAAATGGAAATAAATAGAACCAACAATTTTGGGAAAAATAAAATCCCATGAATTGGCATGAGGTTACCATTTTCAATCGAAAGATGGCAAGCTCACTAAGAAATGGCATGTGCATTCACACCAAGCCTATTCTTTTAGAGAATGAACAAAAGAAACTCATACATTTCTGGAATATGCATAACCTAGAATGGAAAAGACACAACTATTGTATATACAATATTAACAGTATAACAATATTGAACAAATCAGAATAGTCAGTTAAGCCCCAAATGGGGTGACTCGGAGAAAAAAAAAACAGGAGGAAAAATAGATGACTATTCAAATCAACCTGTAGGAGACCAAAAATGGTGATTCTGAATACTGTTCTTTTTTCTAAAACCGGCTCCATTTGCAGCCGAGTAAACCGGAAGTGACGTTGTGATGTCGCTTCCGTATTTACACAAAAGGGACTGGAAGGAAGCTGTTTTTGGCTTCCTTTCAGTCTCACTCTAGCCAGCGAAAGTGCCGGATCGTGGCTTGGGTCTCCAGGTGGGACGGGAGGCCCGGGAAGAGCGTCGGAAAGTGGTGGGAGGAGGGGGACGTCCCCTCCCGCTCATCCGGGGTAACAGCCGACTGCCTTTTAGCCCCATCTGTGAAGAGCCGACCGCCCGTCCAAAAAAACCGTACCGGATGATGCATGCAGCTGCATGCATCATCCCGGTATAACTCCTTAAAGCCGAGGCCGCATATGTGCATATATTCGGTGGGAAGGGGTTAAACTTGCAGTAATGCACAGAACTATATGGCGTTAAACTTGCAATAACACACAGAACTATATGGCGTTAATTTTGCAGTAACACAATGAAATAAATGGCGTTAAACTTGCAGTAACTCAGAACTATATGGCGTTAAACTTGCAGTAACAAACAGAACTACATGGCGTTAAACTTGCAGTAACGCAGTGAAATATATGTCATTAAACTCGCAGTAATGTATAGAACTATATGGTGTTAAACTTGCAGTAACGCAGAGAACTATATGGCGTTAAATTTGCAGTACTGCAATTAAATATATGGTGTTAAACTTGCAGTAAAACTATAAAAAAGTACAGCGTTAAACTTGCAGTAGTGCACAGAACTATATGGCGTTAAACTTGCAGTAACACGCAGAACTATATGGCGTTTAACTTGCAGTAACACAATGAAATAAATGGCATTAAACTTGCAGTAACGCACACAACTATATGGTGTTACACTTGCAGTAATGCAGAGAACTATATGGCATTAAAGTTGCAATAACGCAATGAAATATATGGCGTTAAACTTGTAGTAATGCTATAAAAAAGTTAAACTTGCAGTAAGGCACAGAACTATATGGCGTTAAACTTGCAGTAATGCACATAACTATATGATGTTAAACTTGCAGTAAAGCAAAGAAATATACGGCATTAAACTTGCAGTAATGCACAGAACTATATGGCATTAAACTTGCAGTAACGCACGGAAAAAAAAACTGTGTTAAATGGTCACTACACTCACACTGACTGAGCTATCCCTACATTGAAACTAATGTAAAGATGAATGGTGATAACACTACACTCACAATCACTGAACTATCTCTATATTAACCACTTCAGCCCCGGAAGGATTTACCCCCTTCCTGACCAGAGCACTTTTTACAATTCGGCACTGCGTCGCTTTAACTGCTAATTGCGCGGTCATGCAATGCTGTACCCAAACGAAATTTGCGTCCTTTTCTTCCCACAAATAGAGCTTTCTTTTGATGGTATTTGATCACCTCTGCCGTTTTTATTTTTTGCGCTATACACGGAAAAAGACCGAAAATTTTGAAAAAAAATGATATTTTCTACTTTTTGTTCTAAAAAAAATCCAATAAACTCAATTTTAGTCATACATTTAGGCCAAAATGTATTCGGCCACATGTCTTTGGTAAAAAAAATGTCAATAAGTGTATATTTATTGGTTTGCGCAAAAGTTATAGCGTCTACAAACTAGGGTACATTTTCTGGAATTTACACAGCCTTTAATTTATGACTGCCTATGTCGATTCTTGAGGTGCTAAAATGGCAGGGCAGTACAAAACCCCCACAAATGACCCCATTTTGGAAAGTAGACACCCCAAGGAATTTGCTGAGAGGCATGTTGAGCCCATTGAATATTCATTTTTTTTGTCCCAAGTGATTGAATAATGACAAAAAAAAAAAAAAAAAAAAAAATTACAAAAAGTTGTCACTAAATGATATATTGCTCACACAGGCCATGGGCATATGTGGAATTGCACCCCAAAATACATTTAGCTGCTTCTCCTGAGTACGGGGATACCACATGTGTGGGACTTTTTGGGAGCCTAGCCGCGTACGGGGCCCCGAAAACCAAGCACCGCCTTCAGGATTTCTAAGGGCGTACATTTTTGATTTTACTCCTCACTACCTATCACGGTTTTGAAGGCCATAAAATGCCCAGATGACATAAACCCCCCCCAAATGACCCCATTTTGGAAAGTAGACACCCCAAGCTATTTGCTTTGAGGCATGTTGAGTCCATGGAATGTTTTATATTTTGACACAAGTTGCGGGAAAGTGACAATTTTTTTTTTTTTTTTTTCTTTGCACAAAGTTGTCACTAAATGATATATTGCTCACACAGGCCATGGGCATATGTGGAATTGCACCCCAAAATACATTTAGCTGCTTCTCCTGAGTACGGGGATACCACATGTGTGGGACTTTTTAGGAGCCTAGCCGCGTACGGGACCCCGAAAACCAAGCACCGCCTTCAGGATTTCTAAGGGCGTACATTTTTGATTTTACTCCTCACTGCCTATCACAGTTTCGGAGGCCATGGAATGCCCAGGTGGCACAAACCCCCCCCAAATGACCCCATTTTGGAAAGTAGACACCCCAAGCTATTTGCTGAGAGGCATGGTGAGTATTTTGCAGCTCTCATTTGTTTTTGAAAATAAAGAAAGACGAGAAAAAAAAATTTTTTTTTTCTTTTTTCAATTTTCAAAACTTTGTGACAAAAAGTGAGGTCTGCAAAATACTCACTATACCTCTCATCAAATAGCTTGGGGTGTCTACTTTCCAAAATGGGGTCATTTGGGGTTTTTTTTTGCCACCTGGGCATTCCATGGCCCCCGAAACTGTGAAAGGCGGTGAAGAGTGAAATCAAAAATTTACGGCCTTAGAAAGCCTGAAGGCGGTGCTTGGTTTTCGGGGTCCCGTACGCGGCTAGGCTCCCAAAAAGTCTCACACATGTGGTATCCCCGTACTCAGGAGAAGCAGCAGAATGTATTTTGGGGTGTAATTTCACATATTCCCATGGCATGTTTGAGCAATATATCATTTAGTGACAACTTTGCGCAAAAAAAAATAAAAAAAATAAAAAATTGTCTCTTTCCCGCAACTTGTGTCACAATATAAATTATTCCATGGACTCAACATGACTCTCAGCAAATAGCTTGGGGTGTCTACTTTCCAAAATGGGGTCATTTGGGGGGGGTTTGAACTGTCCTGGCATTTTATGCACAACATCTAGAAGCTTATGTCACACATCACCCACTCTTCTAACCACTTGAAGACAAAGCCCTTTCTGACACTTATTGTTTACATAAAAAAATAATTTTTTTTTGCAAGAAAATTACTTTGAACCCCCAAACATTATATATTTTTTTTAAAGCAAATGCCCTACAGATTAAAATGGTGGGTGTTTCATTTTTTTTTTTCACACAGTATTTGCGCAGCGATTTTTCAAACGCATTTTTTGGGGAAAAAACACACTTTTTTACATTTTAATGCACTAAAACACACTATATTGCCCAAATGTTTGATGAAATAAAAAAGATGATCTTAGGCCGAGTACATAGATACCAAACATGACATGCTTTAAAATTGCGCACAAACGTGCAGTGGCGACAAACTAAATACATTTTTAAAAGCCTTTAAAAGCCTTTACAGGTTACCACTTTAGATTTACAGAGGAGGTCTACTGCTAAAATGACTGCCCTCGATCTGACCTTCGCGGCGATACCTCACATGCATGGTGCAATTGCTGTTTACATTTGACGCCAGACCAACGCTTGCGTTCACCTTAGCGCGAGAGCAGGGGGGACAGGGGTGCTTTTTTTTTTTTTTTTTTTTTTTTTTTCTTTATTATTATTATTTTTTTATCTTATTTTTAAACTGTTCCTTTCATTTTTTTTTTTTTTTAAATCATTTTTATTGTTATCTCAGGGAATGTAAATATCCCCTATGATAGCAATAGGTAGTGACAGGTACTCTTTTTTGCAAAAATTGGGGTCTATTAGACCCTAGATTTCTCCTCTGCCCTCAAAGCATCTGATCACACCAAGATCGGTGTGATAAAATGCTTTCCCAATTTCCCAATGGCGCTGTTTACATCCGGCGAAATCTACGTCATAAAATGCTCGTAGCTTCCGGTTTCTTAGGTCATAGAGATGTTTGGAGCCACTCTGGTCTCTGATCAGCTCTATGGTCAGCTGGCTGAATCACCGGCTGCATTTTCAGGTTCCCTGTTGAGACAGGAGAGCCAGAGAAAAACACGGAAGATGTTGGGGGGGGGGGCATTCCCTCCCACTGCTTGTAAAAGCAGTCTAGAGGCTAATTAGCCACTAGGATTGCTTTTACATGAAAGCCGACCGCTGGCTGAAAAGAATGATACCAAGATGATACCTAAACCTGCAGGCATCATTCTGGTATAACCACTCAAAGTCGTGAATGGCATACCTGAAGACAAAAAAATGGTTAACAATAAAGCACAGTAAACGGTAAGGTATAAAAAATTGCATACCTGAAAAGCAAACATGATAAAACATAATAACAATAAAACATTGCAGAATAGAATACAGTAAAAAAGAGCAGAACAATAGAGAGAGAATAGAGAGAGAGAGAACAATAAAACGACAACTATTTTTATTTTATATTTTTGTTTGTGTTTTTTTTTTTTTTACACTTTTTTTTGTAACTAACTATAATAACTGTAACCGGTTCCAGGTTCGGGTCTCTCAAAATGCGATGGCATCTCGGGAGACCCTGTGAAAGTGTGCCTAGTCTGTGCAATGCTGTACCCTACGCTAATACTCAACTAGTGCATGGTAGCGTTCAAAACATTCACCAATGCAAAGACCAGGATTGTCAGGACAGGAGGGACAATAATAGCGGGTGTCACGCCTATATCCGCGCTTGCTGCAGACACGACATCTTTTTTGGGGGGGTTCGCTGGGTAGGGGTACTCGGGAGGACATAAAGAAAATGCCTCTCATGCAGCCGACTGCATTTGGTTGGGGATGTGAATGGGGGAAGTACGGGCGCTGCAGAAGCGGTGGGTTCCCAATTAGGATTGGCGAATGCAGCAGGAAGGGCACTATGGGCATGACGGGCCTGTGTTTGTCTTTTTGGTGGCAGCGGGACACTACTTGTGCTTGCCACCTCACCAGCTTGAACTGCACTTATGGGACTCGCCACGTCACCAAGTGTTACTGCAGTGCTGGTTTGACTACGACCGGGGTGTACTAGGCCTCTGGTGCTTGCCAGTTCACCAAGACGCTACAAAAAAAACTGTTAGCGATCGCAGGGATCAGGCCTGACTCTGCGAACGCTGCAGTTATGCGTTTAGAGTTTTGTAAGTGACAGTGATCGATCGATACTGCACTTGGGTGGGCTGGGCCGGGCCGGGCGGAGGGGCAAAACGCAGGTGCTAGCAGGTATCTGGGCTGATCCCGCTAACACTGCGTTTTTGGGAACCCTAAACTGCTGGGGACGCTAGTATAGATCTGATCGGATCAGATATTGATCTGTTCAGATACTATACCACTAAGGGAGGTGTACGCTGCGTGCGTGGGTGTTAGCGGTACTGGCGCTAACCTGACGCTGCCTGGGGCTGGTGCTTGCCAGTTCACCAAAATGCTACCAAAAAAACTGTTAGCGATCGCAGGGATCAGGCCTGACTCTGCGAACGCTGCAGTTATGCGTTTAGTGTTTTGTAAGTGACAGTGATCGATCGATACTGCACTTGGGTGGGCTGGGCTGGGCCGGGCGGAGGGGCAAAACGCAGGTGCTAGCAGGTATCTGGGCTGATCCCGCTAACACTGCGTTTTTGGGAACCCTAAACTGCTGGGGACGCTAGTATAAATCTGATCGGATCAGATATTGATCCGATCAGATACTATACCACTAAGGGAGGTGTATGGTGCGTGTACGGTGCGTGCGTGGGTGTTCGCGGTACTGGCGCTAATCTGACGCTGCCTGGGGCAACGCATATCACCGCCGGGCGATCAGGGGGCTAAACCTTTATTCGGTAATAAACGGCGGGTGCCCTGACACTATAAAAAATAAACTAACTAACCAGCGTCACCCGTAACAGTTATACGGTGATCAGTGGTGAAAGGGTTAACTAGGGGGCAATCAAGGGGTTAAAACATTTATTAGATAGTATATGGGGGTCCCTGTCGCTATAAAACACTGACGGCGAACCTAAATATTTACGTTCCTAACTAGCGTCACCAGTGACACTAATACAGCGATCAGAAAAATGATCGCTTAGCGACACTGGCGATAGGGGGTGATCAAGGGGTTAAAACTTTATTAGGGGGGGTACTGGCGCTAATCTGACGCTGCCTGGGGCGACGCATATCACCGCCGGGCGATCGGGGGGCTAAACCTTTATTCGGTAATAAACGGCGGGTGCCCTGACACTATAAAAAATAAACTAACTAACCAGCGTCACCCGTAACGGTTATACGGTGATCAGTGGTGAAAGGGTTAACTAGGGGGCAATCAAGGGGTTAAAACATTTATTAGATAGTATATGGGGGTCCCTGTCGCTATAAAACACTGACGGCGAACCTAAATATTTACGTCCCTAACTACCGTCACCAGCGACACTAATACAGCGATCAGAAAAATGATCGCTTAGCGACACTGGTGAGGGGGGGTGATCAAGGGGTTAAAACTTTATTAGGGGGGGTAAGGGGGGTACCCTAGACCTACAGGGGGGTTACAGTAACTGTCCTAACACTGCTAACTGTCACAAACTGACACTATGCAGTAATCAGGAAAAAAAAAAAAAACCTGCTTGGTGTCAGTTTGTGACAGGGGGGGGGGGTGATTGGGGGGGGATCGGGGGGCGATCGGGGGGGGATCGGGGGTGTAATGTATGCCTGGCATGTTCTACTGTGTGTGTTTGTGTTGTGCACTTACTTACATGTCATCTCTCCTCGGCGCTGGAACGGAAACTGACAGCCGAGGAGAGATGACATCACATCCTCTGCCTCTGTGTACTATACAGAGGCAGGGGATGTTTGTCAGTGGCTGGGAGCGATCGCGAGGGGGGGGCCACGATCGGATGGTCTCCCCCTCGTCTGTAATTGCTCCCAACCAAATGCCGACCGCAGCTGGCACAGGGGGGGGGGTCCGATCGGACCCCCCACCCGCGGGAAGGCAATCACGTACTAGGTACGTGATTTTGCCTGCCCGTGCCGCTCTGCTCACGTATATAGGCGTGAGGCGGTCGGCAAGTGGTTAACACCAATGTAAAGATGAATGGTCACACTACACTCACACTGAACTATCCCTAGATTCACACTAAACTGATATTCTACACTGACAATAGAATCAGAATAGCACACTATAGCAAAAGGCAGCAGTTGCAGTGCTAGCAATTTGGCCAAGCTAGCATTTAGACGCTGAGGATGTGGATGGCTGGGACTGAATTTATTTTTACGGTTTAGCAACTGGGGTAGGGAAATTTGCCTTACTAAAATCAGATGGTGGTGTACTGCTAGCAGATTGGCTGCAAGTACTTGGGACATCAATTGCTATACTTTCATTCCTCTCAGTGAAGGTTTTTGAGAGGACTGGAGGTATAGTAGAGTTGGAGATCCCAGATGAGGAGCAAGGAGAAGATGAGGAGCAAGGAGAAGTCCGCCTTTTTCTTTGATGTGGGTCTTTCAAGTGCTGTTGCCAACAAACTGCATGGCAGGTCGTCATATGTCTGGTCAAGCATGTGGTGCCCAAGTGGCTGCTGTTCTGGCCACACTTGATCCGCTTCAGACATAGGTTGCAAACAGCAATGGTGCGATCTGCTGCACATGTGTCGAAAAAGGCCCACACCAAGGAACTTTTAAATGTCAGCGGGGAGTCAGCAGCGTCCTGCACCCGTGGAGCTCTGCGGTGTGATGCAATAAGGTAGCTGCCCTTAAACTGCCCCCTAGAGGACATCCTGCCTTGTTGGAGTTGTACCTCCTCCTCCTCTCTTCTCTCAGGCACCCAAGTACAGTCAGTGACCTCATCATCCACTCCCTCCTCGTCACTGGAGAAAACTTGGTAGTATACTGCAGCTGGGGGAACATCACTGTCAGTTTCTTGGGCACCCCCTCTCTAGGCTCACGTTACTCCCTTCCTCAACCTGGGAACCAACATTGAAGCCTTCAAATCACTGCACATCATCCAGCAGCATGTACCCAACACTGGTCAAATAATTCTGGGGACTCCTCCGTGCATGATGGTGGGGCTACGGAAGGAGTGACTGTGGACAAGGAGATGGTGGAATAGACTGCTTTGGCAGCTACGTTGGAAGGCAAACTATTCTGAGCCTGGGTGACAGAGGATGACAATGAGGACGGCTTTGTTATCCACTCCACCAACTCTTGTGCATGTTCTGGCTCAATAACACGGCCAGCAGCAGAAAAAATGGACAAGTGTGTCCCACGGCCACCTGCAGAGGATGCATCATGTTCACGACCACCACTGTTGACTGTAGACACAGAGGCTGCTTGCCTTCTTTTAGTGGTCTGTGAGTGTCTGCCTCTCATTGGTGGCCTTCCGGACATGATGTATTTTTTGTTTTGCAACACCATACTACACTGTATTAGATATTCTGTACACTGCCTGAAGTGTATTAGAAACTATACACACTGTATTAGATACTGTGTACACCGCCTGCACTGTATTAGAAACTGTACTACGGCTGCACTGTATTGCGTACTGTGTACACCATCAGAAGTGCAGTAAAAACTGTACACACTGTATAAGATATTGTGTACACCGCCTGCACTGTATTAGCAACTGTACAACGGCTGCACTGTATTGTATACTGTGTACACCACCAGAAGTGTAGTAAAAATTGTACACACTGTGTACACTGCCTGCACTGTATTAGCAAATGTACAATGGCTGCACTGTATCGTATACTGTGTACACTACCAGAAGTGTAGTAGAAACTGTACACACTGTATTAGATACTGTGTACATCACCTGCACTGTATTAGCAACTGTACAACGGCTGCACTGTATTGTATACTGTGAACACCACCAGAAGTGTAGTATAAATTGTACACACTGTGTACACTGCCTGCACTGTATTAGAAACTGTACAATGGCTGCACTGTATTGTGTACTGTGTACACCACCAGAAGTGTAGAAGAAACTGTACACACTGTATTAGATACTATGTACACCGCCTGCACTGTATTATAAACTGTACTACAGCTGCACTGTATTGTATACTGTGTACACCACCAGAAGTGTAGTAGAAACTGTACATACTGTATTAGATACTGTGTACACCACCAGAAAAGTAGTAGAAACTGTACTATGGCTGCACTGTATTGTGTACTGTGTACACCACCAGAAGTGTAGTAGAAACTGTACACACTGTATTAGATACTGTGTACACCACCTGCACTGTATTAGAAGCTGTACTACAGCTGCACTGTGTTGGGTACTGTGTACACCACCAGAAGTGTAATAGAAACTGCACACACTGTATTAAATACTGTGTACACCACTAGAAAAGTAGTAGAAACTGTACACACTGTATTAGATACTGTGTACACCGCCTGCACTGTATTAAAAATATATATTTTATATATATATATATATATATATATATATATATATATATATAGCCTGAAGTGTATAAGAAACAGTGCACCACAGAATGCACTGGATGCAGAGTGTATATATATATATAAATTTCAGATGGGATTGCTGCACAAAATATCTTTATTAGAAAAAATTAATCAACAAGACATCAACACGATATCCTTAAAATCAGGCATACATGGTATATAGTATAATATATATATATAGTATAGATATAATTTTATTTAAAAAATCTTGGATTTTCTAGCATCCAAGCAGTACAAAGTAACATCATTGGTGTCAATACACAAACTGATTTGATTTCTGAACATCCTGTGACACCGATCATTTATGTGCTCCCTAAAATACATAAAGATCCTTTTTTTTTTTTTTGCCACTTCAGCGAATTCTTTGAGAGACTTAATTCAACTTTTGAAGTTCATACATGTTCCTTCTCATTTTCACATCATAGTAGCGTTTTTTTAATGCTTTTACAAAATTCATTTATGGCAATGAAAAAAAAAATAAATATAAAGCTTATAAACCCCATTATTTGCAAAAACCAATCCCCCCCCCCCCCCCCCTTCCCTGTGTGTTCAGGCACCTTTCCCTATTTACAGATCTATATTCTCAATTATTCTGCATAGCTCTATGTTTTTTTAAATTCTCTCCAATACTCCCACTTATCATTTATCTCCTCCCTATATGCGTCTCTACTATATCTCCCACAGTCCATATAGTATGTTACTTCCACTGCATTAATCCACTCCCATATTAACAGACTTTCTGCTACTTGCCATTTCCTGGGAATGAGTCTTTTTGCTGCGTTTAACAGATGTGGCACTAAAGTTTCTTTGTATTGTTTAACTTCACTATCTGTTCCATGTAGTAGTACTACCCAGGGATCTCTCACCACTTCTACTTTAGTGATTTCTTTTATATAAATTAAGATCTTTGTCCAGTAGCTTTTGATTATGGGGCAGTCCCACCAGAGATGAGCCATTGTACCAACCTCCTTGCAGCCCCGCCAACATTCCGTTGATTTACCCCTTTGGAATTTGCTGATTTTATCCGGGGTTGCGTACCACCCAGTTAGACATTTGTAATTCATTTCCGCTGTGTTGACATCTACTGCCGAACTATGGGTTAATCCCAAGATTTTCCCTATCGTGATTTTATCTTTCTGTGATCCCAATTCCCTCTCCCATTTTTTAATATATGGTGGGACCTCTACCTCATCCACCGTCAGCAACAATTTATATATCTTAGATATAGTACTTTTTATGTCGTCTACTAAGCACAGCCTCTCCAATCGTGTCAGCTTGTCTCCTGATCTTACTGGCTGGGGTAAATTACTGACAAAGTGTCCCAATTGGAGGTATCTCCATTCATCCATCACCCATGCTTCCTTATTTTGTTTTAGTTCTAGATATGGTAATATCTTCCCCTTTTTAATGATATCCCTTAGTTGTGCCCTATAATTTTTGATCCAATTTCCCCCAATACTCTTTTTTCCCAGTGCAAAGTAATAATTTTCTTTTAGTGCTATTAAGGGTGAATTATATGTCTTGTTAATCTGTTTGTACGTTGTGTCCCAAATTCTTAGCACCACCCGTGTCAGTATATGTGTGTTTGCATCTAAAATTCTATATTTAGGAGGATTCCACACCATAGTTCCGGTTGTGCTTTACTAAAATCTTTTTCAATATTTACCCATCTTTTCTCCTCATTGTCTCTTACGCACTCTATCACTCTTGACAATATTATCACCTTATAGTAATTTTGTAATTTTCGGGGACTGCCAACCCCCCTCTTTTATGTCCCTGTTTTAATGTAGAGATGGAAATTCTTAGCTTCCTGCTCTTCCATATGGTATTAATCAGTATCGATTTCAGCTTTCTAATATAGAACTGTGGGAGTGCCGCTGGCAACATCTGAAACTTGTATGTAATTTTTGGGAGGAGAACCATCTTTATGGCATTGATGCGGCCTAGCCAGGATATCGGTTTATTTACTAATCTTTTACTTTCAGTTTTATTTTCGTCTAATAAGGGGATATAATTTAACTTATAGATCTTCTCCAAAGAGTTTGCTAACTTTATTCCCAAATACTTTATTTCTTTCTTCCACGCGAATTGCAATTCCTTTTTCAACTTCCTCACTTCCATTTTGCTAAGGTTTATGTTTAAAATTTCCGATTTCACTAGGTTTATTTTAAAGTTCGATATTTCCCCGTATTGTCTTAGAAGTTTTAATAGGTTGGGCATTGTAATCCTAGGCTTTGTTATGTATAATAGTACATTGTCCTCGAATGCCGCGAGCTTAAATCCACTAATATCCAGACTACCCCGGATTGTTGCAAGCAACGGTTCTAAAGATAAAACAAAAAGCAAAGTTTTTCATTTCGAAGGAGGTGGACGGACATCCGTTGATTTTTATAGACGCCATGGGGTAGTTGTAAAGTGTTTTAATCCACCTAATCATTCTCAGACCTATTCCCATGGTGTCTAATGTTTGTTTTATGAAACCCCAGTCTACCCTGTCTAATGCTTTTTTGGCATCTATCGACAGGAGTAGACCTGGGGGTCCCTTTTCTTTTATCTTTTGGAGTAGGAGTAGGGTTCTAACCCCATTATCCCTCCCCTCTCTTCTTGGGGTGAATCCTACCTGGTCGGGGTGTACCAATGTATTCATTAGCCACTTCATTCGCCTAGCCAATACTTTAGCGTATAATTTAGTATCCGCGTTTAGCAATGCTATTGGCCTATAGCTGGAACACTGCAAACGATCCTTCCCCTCCTTCGGTATGACTGTAATTGTGGCAGACAAGGCTTCTCTACTCATCTCAAAATCATTTCCCAGGCCATTCATATATTGACATAGCTTTGGCAACAATGTGACTTTAAATTTTTTATAGTAGGATGTTGTAAACCAGTCAGGTCCAGGGCTCTTTCCCAAAGATGAGTCTTACTAAAGCTCTGTTTATCTCCTCCTACGTTATAGGACTCTCTAGTGTTTCTTTAATACTTTCTGAGATCTTTGGCAGTCTTGCATTTTTTAAAAACTCAGTTTTTTTTTTCTTTTCTCCCTTGTCTGCCCCTCCTTCTGGTCTACCAAGTATAGTTCTGTATAATAGTTTTTAAAGATTTCCCCTATTTCTTTTGTTGTATATACCATCTCTCCTTCCTTTGTTTGAATTTTATCGATATAGTTTCTAGCTTTCTTTTTTCAATGTATTCTTGCGAAATGTTTACTGGTTTTATTCCCCCATTGGTGCCTTTCTTTAGCTATCCTATAAAATGTTTATGGTATATCTCCTTATTTTGACCTTTGTGTTTTTTATGTTCTTGCTCTAGTTTAAAGATTTCTTCAGTAAGATTTTTCATTTTCTCTTTTCTCTCCTTTTTCTTCTTTGCTCCCATTTTTATCAGAATCCCCTGGGCCTCCCATAAGGCAGACCGCGAGATCCCAGCTGTTTCATTTATTGAAAAATAGAGTTCCAATTCCTTTTCTATGCTCTTTGTACCTATCTCGTCATAAAGAAATTCTTCATTTAATCTACAAGCAAATGGTTGTCTTTGATTCTTAGTGACTTGCATCTTCATTCTTACTGGGGCATGATCCGACAGGGTAGTTATCTCTATTTTAGATTTGACTATCCTGTCTAGAAATCTGTGATCTACCAATACATAATCTAGCCTAGAGTACGTCCCGTGCACAGGGGAGTAGAACGTGTAATCTTGAGTTCTAGGGTTCATTATCCTCCATGTATCCACCAGTTGACATGCATGTAATTTCTGTCTTATCTTTTTTAGTTGTACGTTGTTTGTCACCTGTGCCCGGGACGTACTATCCCCACTCGGTTCCATGCAAAAATTCAGGTCTCCCATCAGAATCAGTCCCCCGCTTCTAAAGTCCATTAACTTCTCCAAAATGCCAATCAGGTATTTTGTTGGATTCTTATTAGGGGCATATATATTTGCTAATGTACATTCCATTTCCCCCAGTTTGCCTTTCAAAAAGAGAAATCTTCCCTCTGGATCAAGCAGCCTTTCCTCTAGTGTAAATTGATGGTTTGACATGCAATATGCTGAGTAACACTGACGCTTTGCCATTCTTGCATACACTTCTATCCATTAAGGATGGACATATAGTCAGCGACTTATATAGAAAACCCACGGATCGCAATCAATTGTTGCTATTTTCAAGTTTTCATCCTCTGGGGTTTTTTAAATCTATCCCCGTAGTCAATTAAAGCGTGTAACCATAATCACGAGTGAAACTGATATTTGTAATGTTAGATTAAATGAGATGCTGCGACAACGAGGTTACCCTGCAGATTTAGTCCATTCTGAACGTATTAATATAAATAATGATGTTTTATTTACTAGAAACTTGGGCCGCAGAATGCCTTTTACCTCACAATTTCACCCCTTTTCACATAAGATCAATATTATAATTAAGAAATACTGGTCTATTTTACACAGTGCTTACCCTTCGGTTCCTGAATTTAGAAACCCTGCTGCCATCATATTGACGAGGCAGGACGATTCGAGACAATCTAGTGAAATCAGATCAATACTCTATACCAAGCTCCCGTGTAACCTTTTTAGATCCTAAAAACACAGGCTCTTTCGTTTTTGTTGCATACAATGCTCAAGCATAATAAAAAGAAAAAGTTTCTCCCACCCTCTTAGGGGTTATGATATTCCAATCAGAGAACACTATACTTGCCAATCATCCTATGTTGTGTATATTATCAAATGCCCCTGTGGTCTCCTCTATGTAGGGGAGACCACACAGAAAGTGCAATCTCGCAGTGCATTATGGGGAGTTCCGCGGCACTCAAATTTTCTTTTTTTGTACAAATCCTGTGTTAGTGCTGCATAAGACAAGGGATGAGGGTAAGATTCACTGCTTCCTTCCTCAAGAGACAGAGGCCTAATCTCACTACTCTACAGATACATCAATTCCATCACTATGCCAGAAAAATCTGCACCAATGATACACTGGGAGACAGAGTTAGAATGTTTTTTCACTAATGAGCTATGAAATGAGATGATTAACAATCTCTGTAAAAGCAATAGAGCGATTTCTTTCAGAGAATCCCCAACCAAATTGTTCTCTAGATAGTACTGTATATGATCCCAACCAAAATACATTCTTTCTACCCTGAAACATCCCCCAACTGTTTTAGGGGCTGCTCAGAACTTGGTACTTTTATACACATTTTCTGGAGCTGTGATAGCCTTAAACCAATTTGGCAATCAACTATGGCCAGAATAGAAGAATTTTCCAAACAAAAAATCTCCCTTGCCCCACAGATATGTATTATATATGCCAATGTACCAAACACACCAGTTCCTTGCATCAGACTGCTGCATTCATTGATCAGTTCAGTTCAATGGATGATAGCACTTAACTGGAGAACTAAAAATTTATCATGGACCCAGGTCCTGTCCCGGATGGAAATGCTTAGACTATCCAAAAGCATCCACCATACGCTTCATGATAGCATGCATATCTTCAATAAAAAATGGAACAATTAGATCTTATCATAATCCTTCTCTGATACAAAATTTCCCTGATTTATCTTTTGAGAGATGACATTACAGTTACTTCTAAAAACACAAAAGATGACTATAATTCCTACATCTTAACCAATAATTAGAATGATATACCTCGCTATATGTAATGATTCCTCTAGCAGCAATTTTATATGATCAATTTTACCCATTTACTGTATTACTCATGTATAATCCATATACCGCATTGTAGTGTTGTATGAAACCTCTTTTACTGCATTGAAAATGTTCAAGCTTTCAAATAAAAATTGTTTAAACGAAGATTCACTGCTTCCAGTTCATGGAGAACCCTGTGGGATTCATGGATCCAACGAATGAAAACATATATATATGGTCATTACATAAAATCATATATTCATTGTCACATGTATAGTTATTTGTAGCCTACTCCTATTAATCTGAATGAACTTGAAGCTTGTAAACGTAGTGTAATGTAGTCACTATGTCCTCAGTAGGCACTGCTATGTTACATATTTCACAGAGCCTTCTGACCTACAGAGGTGCTGAGAAGGGGAGCTGCAGGGAGTGTCAGTACAGAAATTATGCATGCAGGCAACAAGGTAACATGGGATATGTAGTCCTTAAAAATTTAAAGTAAACAGCAGAGGAGAAGCTGCACAGAATGCAGGAAACCCAGAAAGGTGTGGAAAGAGATGGCCAGCAGACAGGCAGAACTTAAGCTTATATTGGATTGTTAAATATAACTGTTTGTACTGTTATTACAATGATGATATTTTTTTAAAAGAACAGGAACTTCACCATAATAACCATAATGCTGCAGTTGCTAACTTTTAATATATGACACTTACCTAAAAATATTGATAAAAACTTCACTGCACTCAGGTTACAGCAGAGAAAAGCAGATAGCATAAATTGTGGTTAATAATTACCAAAACATTTAAAAGAATGCAACGCTCAATAAAGAAAAAGTCCATCGGGGCCCTGATGACGCCCCTGATGACGTCTAATACGATGAAATGCGTTGGATGAAGCCTGGACACGTGACGTCACTGCACACGTGGACCGTGTCCATTTTGTTGGTTAGAAACTTTCATGAAATTTTACATACAGTGTGAGTATTTTGGATATCTTTTAATAATTACACATGTGTGTTTTATTTACTACACTATGAGGCCGTGCTTGTTCTCCTTTTGGCAAACATGTATGGTAATCTAACCTGTGTTATAGGAATAGAGGGGATAACAGGATTTGAGCCATAATCTCTGTGCAGTCCATGGTGAACTGGAACAAGCCTGATGGAGGACTGATCATTGTTAGACCACCTATAATCTAGTGGTTGTCAGAAACGATGAATCAGACTGAGACAGAAGTACAATTAAATCACAACTGTTTAATAATAATAAAAAAGGTAAACAGAGTAAACATAGTCAAAAACATAGCTAGAGTTGAGGAACCGGAAGATAGCCAGATAAGCCAAAACGTCAGGGAGACAGAAAACAGCGTAGTATAACAGCAAGCAGGATCTGGAGCCAGGAGGAATGTCAGCCAAGCAAGTCTTTAACTGGAACACAGGAGAGAGTCTCTAGAGATGTGAACAAGGCAAAGGCAGAGATCATCTGGACTGGACGGCTTAAGTAGGCAGAACTGACGTGCAGGATATCATCAACGAGTCACTGTGGAGAGATAGGAGCTGGCAATTAGCCCACAGCTGAGCGGCCAGCTCAGAGAAGGAAGGGCTGAGCCCAGCCCTGACAGTACCCCCTCCTCAATGACCCCTCCCCCTCAAAGGACCACCAAGCTTGGGGGGATAACCGTCTATAGAAATCACGGAGGAGGACAGGGGCATGTATGTCTGAGGATGAGACCCAAGAGCATTCCTGCGGACCGTACCCTTTCCAATGCACCAGGTACTGTATGCACCAACGGAACCTACGGGAGTCAACAATGGACTGTACTTCATACTCCTCATGGTCCTCAACCTGTACAGGGTGAGGACGAGGCACGAAGGTGGTAAAGTGGTTGCAGACCAAAGGTTTTAATAAGGAGACATGAAATACCTTTGAGATACGCATATTAGAAGGAAGGTCTAATGCGTAAGCCACTGAGTCAATCCTGCGAAAGAATATGGAAAGGCCCAATAAACCGAGGTGCGAACTTCAGAGAGGGAACACTAAGTCGGAGGTTGCAAGATGACAGCCAGACCCTGTCCCTAACCAAGTAGGAAGGCAGAGGCAGGTGTTTGCGGTCAGCATGGAGTCTGTACCTATCATTAGCATGTCGCAAAGCCTCCTGGACTTGTGCCCAAGTGGAACGAAGACCACGGAGATGATCCTTTTACGCAGGAATACTCTGTGGAACAAATGAGTCAGGCAACATGGAAGGTTGGAAACCATAGTTCGCCATAAATGGGGACATTCAGGAAACAGAATTCAAGGCACTATAGTGAAAGAACTCCGCCCATGGTAAGAGGTCTGACCAGTTGTTATGATGGATAGATATATAGCAATGTAGGAATTGCTCCGAGGACTGATTGGCTCATTCTGTGGCCCCATTAGACTGTGGGTGATACGCAGAAGAGAAAGCAAGCTGAACTCCCAACTGTGCACAAAAGGCTCGCCAGAACCGGGACACAAACTGACTACCCCTGTCCGAGACAATCACTTTGGGTAGCCCATGTAAGCGAAAGATCTTCCAAGCAAAAATGGAAGCCAGTTCCTTAGAAGTGGGCAACTTCTTATATGGAATACAATAAAGGCATTTTCGAGAACTGGTCAACCACCATAAGGATAACTGTGCTGCCCTGGCAGTTGGGTAACTCCACAATGAAATCCATAGAAAGGTGGGTTCCATTCCTCTCTCCATTGGGTATGGGTTGTAGGAGGCCCACTGAAAGGTGTTGTGGAGTCTTACTCTGAGCACACACGGAACAGGCATCTATGAAGGCGGTTACATCAGCATGTAGACTAGGCCACCAGAATTGTTGGGAAATGGCCCAAAAGAGTTGATTCTTCCCAGGGTGGCCAGCAGCCTTGGGAAAAGTCTGGAGCACGGCAGTACGGAGACTCTCAGGGACAAAGCAATGGTCACAAGGTCTCTCAGGAGGAGCATGGACCTGAGCAGCAAGAATTTTGTCACCCAAATGAGAAGTGAGACTGGTGCGAACCGTAGCCAGAATATGATCAGGAGGAATCACAGGAACCGGAACCGACTCCACCTTGAAAGTGGAAAAAAATTGTTGTGACAAAGCGTCAGCCCTTACATTCTTAGTACCGGGTAAGAATGAGACAATGTAATTGAAATTAGACAAGAAAAGAGCCCATCTCACCCTTCTGGGAGAAAGGCGTTTAGCTTTAGACAAGAATGTGAGCTTCTTATGGTCAGTAAGAATGAGAACCAGCACAGTGGTACCTTCGAGGAGATATCTCCATTCTTTCAAGGCTAAATGATCGCTAACAGCTCTCTGTCACAAATCTCATAATTACACTCCACAGGTGACAATTCCTTGGAAAAGTAGCCACAAGGATGCATAGCGCTCTCAAGGGTAGGACGCTGAGACAGAAGGGCGCCAACTCCAGTCTCAGAAGCTTCAACCTCAAGGATAAAAGGTAACGTAGGATCGGGATGAGCCAACACAGGAGCAGAAACAAAGGCAGCCTTGAGCCTCTCAAAAGCCTTAACGGACTCCGGAGACCAACTCTGTGGGTCACCATCCTTTCTGGTCATATCAGTCAGGGGCTTGACCAGAGATGAGAAGTTACAAATAAACTTCCGATAATAGTCGACAAAACCAAGAAAATGCTGCAGAGGACGTAAACCCACAGGTCAGGGCCACTGTAGAATTGCTAAAAGTTTCTCTGGGTCCATCGAAAAACCAGCAGTGGAAATGACATAACCCAGGAATTTACCCTGTTCACGATGGAATTCACATTTCTCCAATTTACAATAGAGATTGTTCTCTCTTAGTTTCTGAAGTACACGACAGACATCTGTGTGGTAGCTCTCCAGGGACTTGGAAAATATGAGGATATCATCAAGATAAACCACCACACATAACTGCAACAGATCTTGGAGGACATTGTTAATAAATTCCTGGAAAACTGCCGGGGCATTACAAAGGCCAAAAGGCATTACGAGGTACTCATAATGGCCTGTTCTGGTATTAAACGCAGTTTTCCACTCGTCGCCCTCCTTAATCCTAACAAGATTATATGCCCCTCTCAAATCAAGCTTCTATCCATGGGAAACACCTGGGGCAGCATCTCAAAGTATATCTCAACCTAGTTGAGAAACCCTCTGCATTGGACTGGATCACCCCCAAATCGCTGGGGAAGCGGAGCGGAACCAGACATACCTCTTATAGAGGTAATACTCAAGGCGGGTGCCTGCACAGAGACTGGAGTAGCAGCAGCAGGGACGGCCTGCAACTCAGGTTGTACCGGAGTAGCCACAGTGGGAGATTCCAGGTGAGCCGTGCGTATCAAGAGCGTTTGTAACAACATGGCAAACTGATCCATGCAGTGATCCTGCTCATCCAATCAGAAAAAAATATTACAGTCAAGTGGATTGACTGCATCTTCTGAATTTATGGCCTTCGTCCACTGTCAGAAACCAGGAATCAGACTGAGACAGAACTACAGTAAAATCACACTTGTTTAATAATAATGAAAAAAGGTAAACATAGTCAAAACATAGCCAGAGTTCAGGAACCGTTAGTCAGACAAGCCAAAACGTCAGGGAACCAAGGATGAGCTTAATAGAACAGCAAGCAGGATCTGGAGCCAGAAGGAATAGCCAAGCAAGTCTTTAACAGGAAACCAGGAGAGTGTCTCTAGAGATGTGACCAAGGTGAAGGCAGAGATCATCTGGACTGGACGGCTTAAATAGGCAGGACTGACAAGCAGGATATCATCAACAGGTGAGTCACTGTGGAGAGATAGGAGCTGGCAATTAGCTGAGCAGCCAGCTCAGAGAAGGAAGGGCTGAGCCCAGCCCTGACAGTGGTCCACTTCTGAGGGTAAGAGGCCCAGTTTGCTGTGGTGTTGGTGAAGTATCATCTTTTCACCTGCAGTTTTGCCTCCTTTATACACTCTGGGTGCTCCTTTGGATTTGTGGTTTTTCTGGATGGACTTTTTTACTGAGTGCTGCATTCTTTTATATTACATTTACCTCTCCAGGGATCCAGTGATGTCCTCACCCAAGCCGATTTCTCAGTCCGCTTTGGATGCAGGCGCCGGCATCGCAAGTAAGGGAAACAGGAAGTGAAGCCTTGCGGCTTCACAGCTGGTTTCCTACTGGACATGAACGAGCCACGCTGCACCTTGCGAATGGTCCCGTAGTCTTCTGGGACCTGTGATGTGTCCCAGAAGACTGCGGGGGAAGGAGGGGGGCAAACTTAGGACCAGGGGCGGACTGACCATTGAGCCACTCGGGCACTGCCCGAGGGCCCTGGGCCACTAGGGGACCCAATCAGGGTTGCCAGCCTCAGTAAAACCAGGGACAGTATGTATAAATCTGTGTTTTTTTTACATCTGTCTGTGTATACTGTGTGTACATGTATGTGTATACTGTGTGATTGTATACTGTGTGTGTGTATACTGTGTGGCCCCATAATCTCTGATTGCCTGGGGGCCCCATAATCTCCTTCTGCCCGGGGGCCCCATGAGTTATCAGTCTGCCCCTGCTTAGGACTCAGATTGCTGCAGTGATCTGAGCCAGAAGTGGTAGTGGGTACCTGTCAAAACCAAATGTGGCAGTGGAGGGGGGGGGGGTGCAAACAAGTGGTACTTCTCCTTTTGGGTGGAGCTCTGCTTTAGGTTGGCTGGCTTAGATTGGCTTTTGGATAAGACAACCCATTCACAATAAAGGGTTGGGTTTCCAGCAGTCTTGTTGACAATGTATTTAGCAGTGATAGGTTAAAGTGGGTGTAAACCCTTACATATACAGTACCCAATGAAGTGTCAAGCCTCAGGTGATACACAGATATGAAGAAAATCCTTCTACATAAGTTGCACCTATTTATCTGTAGCCACCTCTCCTCTACAACACTTCAAAGTACAGAACTTGTACAGAAAGCTCCGGAGGGCAGGGGGCAAGGATCTGATGTCACACACTGCACATAATGTAATTTGAAACCTGAGTGGAGACAATGGACACACCCCCCTCCACACAGTGTCATTGGGAAACATGCACAGCTGAGGCTGTCAATCACTTGCTGTGTGCTAGAGGGGGGGGCAGGGTTGTCTTTCGGGAATCCCTGGTGTTAAGATTACTGCCAGAAGTGACTCGTGCAGATAGCAGAAGAAGGTGACAGCAGACAGAAATCACACTAGATGCTTTGGATTGAGGCAAGTACACACTATAGAGGGATATGCTTTGTTCATTTTTCATTTCAGAGGTTTACAACCACTTTAATCTAAGCATGCAGCCGGCTGGCCAGAAAAAGGGGGGATGAGTATAGGCCACATGCCCCCAACATGGGGGGGGGGTACTTCGCTAGGGGGAACTACTCATTATTATTATATTATTATTATTATTATTATTAATAATAATACGCATTAAAAAAAATCATTTATGGAATAAAAAAAACGTAACCTAGAAATAAAGGCACCCAAATGTTTGGGTTCTTAATTAAAAAAAAAATATTGCCTAAAAAGTCCTTTGTTGTAAATTCTTTATCAAACATGATGCCCGCCATCCACCAACCCCACCAGGGGCGAAGTGGCTGACTAAAGCTAAGGATAGCAGGTGGGTGAAAGACACAGCATGGAGACAGAGGACTTGGCTGGCTGCTCATCTAGAAGTGGTGAAAGCCCAGAAATGGTCCAAGGCACAGAGTCTGCTTGGTCTTCAAAGCTTCTAGTAGCAGAGATGTTGTGCTGCAGACGGTATCCAGGTTGGGGTCCTCACCCAAGCAACTGAGAATAGCTGCAAAAACTTTCTTGCAGTGCTGGAGCACTGGTCTACACAGAAGCAGGATATACAGGAAAATAGTCAGAGAATGCTGGAATACACAGAGGGATTAAAAGAAAAAAAAAGGCCACAACACAACAAATTATTGTAGTTAAATTAAATATTAGCAAGCCAGCACCACTGTGAAACACTCACAATATAAATACAATGTATATATAATAAGCGCAGCGCTAATCCAAATCCTAATATAACATATTAACACATATAAATAAACTTTCAAAAAAATATAAAAAAACATAAATATATATTCTTTCTCAAATGAAAATAATTAGGATAAAAAAAAACTGTGTCAATTTTTTAAAAGTTCTGTAAGTCCAGAAAGTTAATCAAGTGAAATAAAGTGATGCAATAAAATCTTCTTATCCTACTGCTGTGTGTGTGTGACTCTTCGGTGCTGGACTCACAGAACTTTTAAAATGTGGACACAGAGTTTTTTTCAATCATTTTTTAAATTATTTTTATTTGAGAATGTATATGTATGCTTTTTCGTGCATAATATATTTACGGTAAATAAACACTATATTACCAAAGGTATTGGGACTCCTGCCTTTATACGTACATTAACTTTAATGGCATCCCAGGCTTAGCCCGTAGGGTTCAATATGGAGTTGGCCCATCCTTTGCATCTATAACAGCTTCAACTCTTCTGGGAAGGCTGTCCACAAGATTTAGGAGTGTATCTATGGGAATGTTTGACCATTCTTCCAGAAGCGCATTTGTGAGGTCAGGCACTGATGTGGATGGGAAGGCCTGGTACACAGTCTTCACTCTAATTCATCCCAAAGGTGTTATATTGGGTAGAGGTCAGGACTCTGTGCAGTCCAGTCAAGTTCCTCCACCCCAAAACTTGCTCATCCATGTCTTTATGGACCTTGTTTGTGCAGGGATAGAACCCACTGGATCCGACCCATTCAAGTAAATGGGGATGCACAGCAACCTCTCCACAACTGGTTGTGGCACATTCGTGCAGCATTTAAGGGGTCAATTGCCTCTGGAAAACGATCTGAGTGCAGACTCCTTATGTTAATGAGCCCTTACTGTCAGTGTGCTACCTAGAATTGAGATTACAAATTGTCAGGATGCTGTGTCCCTGCTCTTAGATTTTAGCAATGCCTCAGCTGATATTACCTTACTCGCTCCATTCACACCTCAACGTTTTGTAACTGCAACTCGAAGTTTCAAAAGTCGCCTGAAGCCAAACGCCTGAAGCTTGAGAAAGTTCTGGAGCTTTTTTGTAGCTTGAAGTGAGCAGATTTGAGCGTGTTTTGTGGATTTTTATTTTATTCCTGTAGAAATTATTGTAAACATGCCATTTGTGTGTTTTTGTGTGCATTCGCACCTTTTGTCACACGTTTTTGTGCGATTTTCTGCTCAAATAAAAAAAATAAAAAAGTAATAGTATATGAATAAATATATAAAAATTAAATACCTGAATAACTAAAAATCATTATAATAATAAATAAAGATATATAAATAATATAAATTAATAATATGTAATAATACATAAATAAATAATAACCCTTAACCTTAAAAATTGCATAAATTTTATTAATAATAATAATTATTAATAATAATAATAATAATAATAATAATAATAATAATAATAATAATAATAAACACCCAAACCAAAAAAAAAAAAAACATTAATAATAATAACAATAATAATAATGTATTTTTTTATCTATTTATTTTATATTAGGGTTAGGGTGTTTAGTTATTTATTATTATTATTTCATTTTATCTTTTTGAAGATGAGGGTTTAAGGTTAGGGGTTAAATATTTATTTATGTATTATTACTTAGTGTACATTTATTGCATGTATTTATTATGTGTTTATGATTTTTATTTATTTGTGTATTTATTTGTGAATATATTTGTTATTATTATTATTATTATTATTATTATTATTATTATTATTATTAATAACAAATAAACACCCAAACAACAAATAACTTAATAATAATAACAATAATAGTAATCATAATAATAATAATAATGTATTTTTTTAATATCTATTTATTTTATGTTAGGGTGTTTAGTTATTTATTATTATTATTATTATTATTATTATTATTATATTTTATTTTTTTGAAGGTTAGGGTTTAAGGTTAGGGGTTAATTATTTATGTATTATTACTTAGTATACATTTATTGCATTTATTTATGATTTGTATTTATTTGTGTATTTATTTGTGAATGTATTTGTTTTTTTTTATTATTATTATTATTATTATTATTATTATTATTATTATTATTATTATTATTATTAATATTAGTAGTAGTAGTAGTAATAGTACTGGTAGTATTAACACCCTAACCCTGACAAAATAAATAGATAATAAATAACCCTACTAACCCTCCTAACCCTAACCCCAACTCCTAATTCTAACTTGAACCCTAACCTTAACTCTAATTCCTTACCCTAACGAAAAAAAAAATTAATAATAATAATAATTGAAAAGAAATTAAAGCTAATGGAACAGCTAAAAAGTTGAAATACCTAGCAACAAATGATGCAACTTATAATAGTTTTCTCTATTGGCTGATAAAAAAAAAAACGCCAAAGCTCAAAAATGCCAGAAAAACGCTCAAAGACACTACACTCAGGTGTGAATGCAGCCTCCCACTGTAGTGTGACACTTTACTGGCACCTGTGCTGTATTTATGTGTCTTATGGTGAGCCCTGCATCTATTCCCCAGTAAGTGGATGTGCCATCTGTACAAACCTTTCTCTGTCTGAGTGTAGGAATCTTCCAAATCATTCTGCTGTGTACCCATCCCCTTACTGCGGTTCCTGATATCCATGCTGACCCTATGTGCCTGATCCTGTCTTCCCTAATACAAAGTTCCTGTTTGCTTGTTTCTCTATGTTCCCGTTGGTTGAATTTGGATTAACACCTGTTATTGACCTTAGACTGCCTTCTGACTAGGACGCTGTCTGCTGTTCTAGTACTGGGCTTTAATACTCTTTCTGCTGTCATTGGCCTGCTTCTCAACAATGCTAATCTGTGTTCCTTTCCACTACCATCAGTCTGTTCACTTATGAAACTGGTAATTATTCTTAGCTCCATCACGAAAACTAAATCTGATTTCTGGAGGATTCCTTGCATCTGGGCTTACTACCCTTGCCCAAAAAAAAAAAATAGAAGATTTACGGACAAATACAGAGGTGTGATAAGATCATCTGTAGACAGGACACTATAGGTGTGTTTAAAAAAGAAAAATCACATAGCATAGATGCGATCGCTGTTTACATATGTAAAGGTATGTGCGCATTCTCATTTGTCAGCGCTTGGTGGAAGAAAGAAGGCAGCTAACAACAAGGTCAATATACCAAAACCTTTCTGGCATAGTTAAATGAATAAAGTGCAGCGCCTATAGCAATGTATTGTAACAAAATAAAAATAAGTATAATAAAAATGTATACAATTCATCAAAAATGTGATACCATCATAAAACCCACTTCAATACTGGGCACATTGACCCCCTTCCTGCCCAGGCCAATTTTCAGCTTTCAGTGATGTCACACTTTGAATAACAATTGCGCCGTCATGCAACACTGTACCCATATGACGTTTTTATCATTTTTTTTTAAATATGCTTTCTTTTGGTGGTATTTAATCACCACTGTTTTTTTTTTTTTTTAATTTTTTGGCAATCAAACAAAATGTTGAAAAAAACAACAACATTTTTCTTAGTTTCTGTTATAAAATTTAGTAAATAAGTACAGTATTTATCGACATATAACACGCACAGGCGTATAACACGCACCTTCATTTTAGGAGGGAAGTTTCAGGGAAAAGAAACTCAAATTTTAAATAAAGAACTTTGAAGCAAAATAAGGGTCAGTGCCCATCAATGCAGCCTCACCATTGCCCATTTGCAGCCTCACCATTGCCCATCTGCAGCCTGATCAATGCCATCTGCAGCCTGATCAATGCCATCTGCAGCCTCACAATTGCCCATCAATGCAGCTTTATCAATGCCCATCTGCAGCCTCACAATTGCCCATCAATGCAGCCTGATCAATGCCCATCTACAGCCCCACAATTGCCCATCAATGTAGCTTGATCAATGCCATCTGCAGCCTCACAATTGCCAATCAATGCAGCCTGATCAATGCCCATCTACAGCCTCACAATTGCCCATCAATGCAGCCTGATCAATGCCCATCTACAGCCTCACAATTGCCCATCAATGCAGCTTGACCAATGCCCATCTGCAGCCTGATCGATGCCCATATGTAGCCTCACCATTGCCATGAATTAACCCTGATCAATGCCCATCTGCAGCCTCACCTCAGATTACTGCTGCCTTGGAGGGGACAGGGAGGGGGGTGGGATGAGAGCCATCAGATTACATACAGCGAGAATCTCCTGTTTACTCTGTGGCCTCTTTAATACAAAGTCCCGCCTCCTGGATCGGCTTCTATGATAGAAAGAACACTGGTCCAATGCCGGCCCAGAAGACAGGACTTCCTATTACAGAGGTCGCTGAGTAAACGGGAGATTCTCGCTGTATGTAATCTGACGGCGCCTGCTCCACCCCCCTCCTAGGCAGTCCAAATTGCAGTATCGACGTATAACACGCACACACTATTTGCAACCGATTTTCAGTGTGAAAAAGTGCGTGATATATACGCCAATATATACAGTAATTTTTCTCCTTCACTGATGTGTGCTGATAAGTTGCAATGATGGGCACTGATGAGGCTGCACTGATATGTGGCACTTATAGGCACTTATAGGCAGCACTGATAAGCAGCAAGCACTGAGGGGCACTGATAGATGGCACTGATGAGGAGGCATTTATAAGTGGCACTGATAGGCTGCACTGGTGGGCACTGATTGACACTGTTTGAGCTGCACTGATCATCAGGACACTGAAGATCAGTGCCCTGATTATCAGTGTAAATGTATCCGGTCACACTTGTCGGTTTATCAGCTCTCCTCACGCAGTGACGGCGCGTGAGGAAAGGAAATGCCAATAACTGACAAGTTTGTTTACGTTATCAGATGTGATTGGACACAGCTGATCACATGGGAAAGGGCCGCTGTGATTGGCCCTTTACCCCGATCTGCGATCATCTGTGTCCAAGGGAAACATCGGCCACAGAGCGTGCCATGGATGCCCTCCCAGAACTGGATGAACGCTTTGTAGCTGTCTTTTGGCTATAGCACATTCAAGAGGTGGTTAATTATGGAAATTGTCCTTTATGCCCCGTACACACGGTCAGATTTTCCGACGGAAAATGTGTGATAGGACCTTGTTGTCGGAAATTCTGATCGTGTGTAGGCTCCATCACACATTTTCCATCGGGTTTTCCGACACACAAAGTCTGAGAGCAGGCTATAAAATTTTCCAACAACAATTTCCGATCGTGTGTGCACAAATCCGACGCACAAAGTGCCGCGCATGCTCAGAATAAATAAAGAGATGAAAGCTATTGGCTACTGCCCCGTTTATAGTCCCAACGTATAAATAAATGCGTTCAGAACGATCAGATTTTCTGACAACTTTGTGTGACCGTGTGTATGCAAGACAAGTTTGAGCTAACATCAGTCGGAAAAAATGCTAGGATTTTGTTGTCGGAATGTCCGATCAATGTCCGACTGTGTGTACGGGGCATTAGAGTGCAAATAGTCCAAATCCTCAGTTAGAATATAGTGAACTCATATATCCGTGTATAAATAAATGTAAAAAGAACCAAGTTCATAAAGTAAAAGGCATCAATTCTCTACCAAAGATCAGTGAATAAATGAATAACTAACTTTGTGATTGCCACCGTGCAAATACCATCACCAACACTCCGCACTCACCATATCAACTGGCGCCATAAACAGCTACTGCACTTTATTACAATCCAGGCAACACTCCACTCTGGCCATGGTCCCTTTAAATGGCTCACAAATAACAGTAGAAATTACCATATATGTGATATCACCCTCCTCAGAAAACAGACAGGCTACATAACTGTGTGGAGTGAATGCTCACATATTGGGGCCAAACAGGTGTCTCACAGTGTAGTATTTATTAAAATGTACCATTAAAACATATACAAGGCGATAAAACATAATTTGATTCCTTTTACTCTGTGTACAACATTGTATGCCTCCAGTTGCAACCTTGCCCAGCTCCAATATGGGACAGAAAAGCCCGATAAAGGCGCCTGTAAAAGTGATCCACCAGCTGTATAGCCACGCAGATCACTTTTACAAGAAAGAGAATCGTTGGTAAAAAAAATATATAATCATGACTGTAGCTGCAGCCATTATCCCGGTATAGCCACTTCGACGGTATAGACACGGTCTATGGGTGGGAAGCATTTAACCACTTGTCGCCCACCCATAGCACATTTACTGGGGTCAGGCAGTATCTACAGGCTAGGCAGCGTACCTGTATGTTGCCACCTGTTTCTGTGCTGCTGACCTGTGCTGTGACTGGAGTTTGTCAGCAGGTTTCAGCCAATGATTTTGGCTCTATTCCTTCTGATCGGCTGTGGCCAATCACAGCACAGAGTTTTGTGTTCACAAACACACAGAACTCTGTACACAGACCAGTGGCGGGTGGTGCTCAAAATTTTTGGGGGGCACAAAGAAACTGAAAAATTCTGAAAAAAAAGCATAAATTGCAGCCTCACTGTGCCCATCAAACGCAGCAACTGCCATCAAACACAGCCACTGTGCCCATCAATTGCAGCCACTCTGCCATTAATTGCAGCCACTGTGCCATCAATTGCAGCTACTGTGCCATCAAACGCAGCCACTGTGCCCATCAATTGCAGCCACTGTGCCATCAATTGCAGCCATTGTGCCCATCAATTGCAGCTACTGTGCCATCAATCGCAGCCACTTTGCCCATCAATAGCAGCCACTGTGCCATCAAACGCAGTCACTGTGCCCATCAAACGCAGCCACTGTGCCATCAAACGTAGCCACTGTGCCATCAAACGCAGCCACTGTGCCATCAAATCCTGCCACTGTGCCCCATCAAATGCTGCCACTGTGCCCCATCAAATGCTGCCAATATGCCCATCAAATGCTACCACTGTGCCCATCAAATAGCGCCATTATCCTGCATCAAATGCTGCCAATGTGCCCCATCAAATGCTGCCACTGTGCCCATCAATTGCTGCCACTGTGCCCCATCAAACTTTGGCACTGTGCCCATCAAATAGTGCCAATGTGCCCCAGCAAATGCTGCCACTGGGAACCCCCCACCCGCTCGCAGTCTGCCCGGCACTTACCCTGTCTCGGTGGCGGGTCAGGCATGCGGGTGACGGCGGCGAGTGGTGGGACCTTGCAGCGGGTCAGACAACGGCTCTGTGTCCTCCATGCATCTCCTTCCCTCTGCCTGATAGGCATCCAATCGCAGCGCCTGTCCTTTCAGCCAATCAGGTGACGGGTAACAGACCCATGCACTTGATTGGTGGAGAGGCGGTTCAGTGCTAGGAAAGTGAATATTCATTCGCTGTTCTAACACACCTGGGTGAACTGCGAGCGCAATGCTTTGCGCTCGCAGATAACCTTTTTGAAGCCTATTAGAGCCTTTAGCTCTAATCAGGTGCTTCAAAAACACCCCCACCACTGAAATTCAGGCGCCCGGCGTCCAAAAAGGGGCCAGATGCCTAAAAAGGGGGTGCAATGCATAAATCTATCTATTAGTCATAGAGGGGGTGGCTGGAGAGAGGGGGCGGCGCCCGTGCGCCCTTAATGGACGCACCGCCACTGACACAGACAGCTATCTGGCTGTTTCTTCTCCCTACAATCAACTCTTGAGTTCAGTGAGAAAAGGCAGACAGATCTGTTACCAAAGGAAGCAGCACTTTTTAGGCACACTGTTAGCCCCTTGATGTTAACCCCTTCCCAACCAGTATCATTAGTACAGTGTTAGTCAGTCATTTAGTGTCCCTCCCAGACAGTGTCTGTTAGCGCCAGATTGCTTTTTTCCCACAAATAGAGCTTTCTTTTGGTGGTATTTGATCACCTCTGCTTTTATTTTTTGCACTGTAAACAAAAGAAGAGTGACAATTTTGAAAAAAACACAATATCTTTTACTTTTTGCTATAATAAATATCCCAAATTAAAAAAACAAAAACAAAATTTTTCCTCAGTTTAGGCCGATATGTATTCTTCTACATATTTTTGGTAAAAAAAATCGCAATAAGCGTATATTGATTGGTTTGCGCAAAGGTATTTTTATTATTATTTTTTTTTTAGTAGTAATGGTAGTGATCAGCGATTTTTACCGGGACTGCGATGTTGCGGCAGACAGATCGGACACTCTTGACACATTTTTGGGACGATTGACAATTTTACAGCGATCAGTGCTATAAAAATGCACTGATTACTGTATAAATGTCACTGGCAGGGAAGGGGTTAACACTAGGGGGCAATCAAGGGGTTAACTGTGTTCCCTAGGTTCATTTTAACTGTGGGGGGATGGGACTGACTAGGAGGAGAGAGAGAGATCGGTGTTCATACTTAGTATGAACACACAATCTGTCTCCTCTCCCCTGAGAGAACCGGGATCTGTGTGTTTACACACACAGATCTCAGTTCTCGCTCTGTCATGAGCGATCGCGGGTGCCCGGCGGTCATTGCGCCTGTTGGGCACTTGCATCAGCTCTGGTGGTGAGCCGTGGGCCCCCTAGTGATCAAAAGGTGAAGCAACGTAAGGTAACGTCGTTTCGCCCAGGGGAGCGGTGGCGGCTGGTCGGGAAGGGGTTAAAGTAGTGCAGTGATGAATCGCAAAGAATGACCTGGTCATGAAGGGGGTAAAACCCTCCGGATGTCAAGTAGTTAAAATGAAATTCCTAGTGCCATCTAGTGGTCAAATGTGGTATTTTATGCCAGCATAATTACAGTAGATAGAAGCTTCAAGGAACATAATTGGTTGCCTGTTACCTTGTCTATAAAGGATATATAATGTATTTTACACATTCGTGAAGATTGTTCCATCTGTTCTTTGACAAAGTAGTCATGTAAGGCCTCAAAATCTTCTTATGATGTCATGAAGTTTTAACTTTACTAGCCTTGGTTTTCTCTTGGTTTCCTATTTTGTGCCTTTGGTAGCTGACCCTTCAGTTAGCATTAGAGCCAGACCTTCCACAATGAACCCAAACAGGAGCCAATGGCCCACTGGATGTCAATGGCTTGTCCAGTTATAACCTTCATGCTCTTGCAGTATACCATAGGACTAGCACAACTACTCTAAGCTGTGCCCCAGCCTGTTACTTTACAAAGGATGATGCACTTGCAGGCAGTTGGTGTCTGATGGGGCCATGAGACTACAGAAAATGCAATACAGACAGTGTTTTTTTTTCTGTCTTATGCAATCCTTATCCATTTTATTTTAAATGATTGGGGAAGGGGGTGCAAAGCTGCTATCTTGCCTAGGCCCCAATTTTGCCTTTATCTTCTCTGGTTAGCATTAGGGATGGGCCGAATACCCCCCCGGTTTGGTTCGCACCAGAACATGCGAACAGGCAAAAAATTTGTTCGAACACGCAAACACTGTTAAAGTTTATGGGACACGAACATGAAAAATCAAAAGTGCTAATTTTAAAGGCTTATATGCATGGTATTGTCTTAAAAAGTAATTAGGGACCTGGGCCCTGCCCCAGGAGACATGTATCAATACAAAAAAAAAGTTTTTCAAAAACGCCTGTTTTTTCAGGAGCAGTGATTTTAATAATACTTAAAGTGAAACAATTAAAATGTAATATTCCTTTAAATTTCGTACCTGGGGGGTGTCTATAGTATGCCTGTAAAGTGGCGCATGTTTCCCATGTTTACAACAGTCCGAGAGCCAAATGACATTTCTAAAGGAAAAAAAGTCATTTAAAAGTACTTGCAGCTATAATGAATTGTCGGTCCCGAATACTGGCAATACACATAAAAGTTCATTGACAAAAAAGGCATGGGATTCCCCCACAGGCGAACCCCGAAACAAAATTTAAAAAAAATGCGTGAGGGTCCCCCCAAATTCCCTACATGGACCCTTCAAGTCTGGTATAGATATTAAGGGGAACCCCGTGCCAAAATGTAAAAAAAATGGAGTGGGGGTCCCCCTCAAAATCCATACCAGACCTGAAGGGACGAGAGAGCGCCCCCCCCTCCTGAACCGTACCAGGCCACATGCCCTCAACATTGAGAGGGTGCTTTGGGGTAGCCCCCCAAAGCACCTTGTCCCCATGTTGATGGGGAGAAGGGCCTCATCCCCACAACCCTTGCCTTGGTTGTGGGGGTCTGTGGGTGGGGTTTTATTTTTTAATTTTTAAATTTTTTTAATAAAGGACTTGTCCCAAGACATGTATTGTTTTATTTTTACCATTTTCACACATTTTTTGTGAAATGGTAGGGGTACATTTGTATCCTGTTACCATTTCACACAGGGGGGGGGCGGGATCTGGGGGTCCCCTTGTTAAAGGGGGCTTCCAGATTCCGATAAGCCCCCCGCTCACAGACCCCCACAACCACTGGGCAAGGGTTGTGGGAATGAGGCCCTTCTCCCCATCAACATGGGGACAAGGTGCTTTGGGGGGCTAGATATGGATTTTGAGGGGAACCCCACGCCATTTTTAAAAAAAATTTGGTGCAGGGTTCCCCTTAATATCCATACCGGACCTGAAGGGGTATGGAATTTGGAAAAAATGCTGGGGGACCCCCAGCATTTTTTTTTAAATTTTGGTTCAGGGTTCCCCTGTGGGGGAATCCCATGCTGTTTTTATCAATGAACTTTTATGTGTATTTCCGGGAGTTGGGACCGACAATTCATTATAGTACTTTTATAGTACTTTTAAATGACTTCTTTTTCTTTAGAAATGTCATTTTGCTCTCGGACTGTTGTAAACACAGGAAACATGCACCACTTTACAGGCATACTATAGACACCCCCCAGGTATGAAATTTAAAGGAATATTACACTTTTATTGTTTCACTTTAAGCATTATTAAAATCACTGCTCCCGAAAAAACAGATGTTTTTAAAACTTTTTCTGCATTGATACATGTCCCCTGGGGCAGGACCCAGGTCCCCAAACACTTTTTATGACATTTGAAATGTCATTTTGCTGTCAGACTGTTCTAAACATGGGAAACATGCGCCTCTTTACAGGCATACTATAGACTCACTCCCCAAACACTTTTTATGACAATACCATGCATATAAGCCTTTAAAACTAGCACTTTTGATTTCTCCTATAGACTTTTAAAGGGTGTTTCGCGGCTTTCGAATTTGCCGCGAACACCCCAAATTGTTCGCTATTCGGCGAAAAGGCGAACACCCAATGTTCGAGTTGAACTTACGTTCGACTCGAACATCGGGACCATCCCTAGTTAGCATGTTCTAGCATAAAATATGAGACAGGCCCTTTGCCACCTACTGATAGCACATGTTCCAAAAAGAATGTATAACATTATCAGATGACAACAATCAAAAAATGTCTCTTTATAATTGGAACAAGAACCTTTTCTTATGCCAAATGAAATTAATAGTAATACATATAAACCATACATAGCAAATACAATAATAGTTATTTCCCTGAATTATAAATAGGCGAATCAGTGACATAAACTCACATGCTTGTGATTGTGGCACAGTCCCCTGAAACCCAAGGATTCTGGAAAATTCACCACATTTAATCTTAAAAGCCACCTTGATGTCTGGTGAACTGCCTGTCATCATTATGTAACATTACATGTAGCTTCCTGCTTCCCTAGACAGACATCATTCATAAGGTGCGCTCTCATGTACAGACATAAGCAGCAAGTGACTGTAGCCATTGGAAAACATACCACTTTAATTATCCGTGCCTGTCTGGATTCAATATTAGCCTTTTGATGCTCTGTAGGACACGCAGTTACAATGGTCTTTGCCTTGCAGAAGTTTCCTCCTGTTCAATGTACGTCTCAATCACTAAGTCCTAATGATATGTTTAGGTGGAATTTTTCAAATGATCAATGGGCATGCAGTTACATCACTGGAATTTTCCATGAAAAGTTCAGGATTTCTATTTGGAAACTGGATCTCGACTGGAAATCTGGACTATATACTCAGAAAATCATAAACTGCTTTATTTCAAACATTAAGAAATAAGTTAAAGCGCATATAAAAAAAAGATCCAAAAATATATATCTAAAATGATTTTACTGCAGACCAAGGGATCTTGCATAGCATACCAAGAGTTACCACCTCATCCCTTTAAACTCGAACACCTTTGAATTACACAGGTTCGGAGAATAATTAAATGCAGATAAGGTAACAAATGAGTTTAATTACCACCTTAATCAGCCACAGAACCTGTGTAATTAATATGTGTGGCAATGGATGAGGTGGCAACTCTAATCTCGTACAGGCAATGGGACGGGTGTGTTGTAATCGCTATATTTTTATGTAGGAGAGAGAGAAGTGGGACTTTAAATGAAGCACACAGCAGTTTTTTTTATTTATTTACCAAGATCACTTAGGCCACTTTGGGCCTAACTACAGCATGAAATGTGTACATATGCATTTATTGTCATTTGTGCTTCAAATGTTTGCTTATTGGAGTATGATTTATTATGTAATCTGTGTGCAATTAATCCATGGTTTATTGTGTGGAGGCTTGATGCCCATAGCATTTTTTGAGGTTTTAGGCCCAAAATGTTTTTTACTTACCATGGATTATACCTAATAAATGAATTTTTTTAGTCACTTGACTTACTCCTTTACTGCTGTGTGCTTCATTTGATTTGTGTGATACACAAGATACAACGTCGGGTACATAATTAGTCCAGCCAGTGAAAAAAGTCTCACGGATGGGTTATAGCCATACTCAGACGGAGTGGCAGAATGTGTTTTGGGTTGTAATTCTAAGTATGCCCATGCTGCATGTGAGAAATATCTTATTAAATTAACAACTTTGGTAAAAAAATAAAATTTCATTTTCATTCAGCATTTTCCAAAAACTTGTGGCAAAAAAACAGTCTTTAAAAGGCTCCCAATGCCTCTTATAAAACTCCTTGGGGTGTTTGCTTTCAGAAATGTGGTCATTTCATAGGTGCTTCAACTGTCCTTGTACTCCAGGCCCCCCAAAATTGTGATAAGTAGTCAGGAAATTAGATGCATAAATTAACCACTTCAGCCCCGGAAGGATTTACCCCCTTCCTGACCAGAGCACTTTTTACAATTCGGCACTGCGTCGCTTTAACTGCTAATTGTGTGGTCATGCAATGCTGTACCCAAACAAAATTTGCGTCCTTTTCTTCCCGCAAATAGAGCTTTCTTTTGATGGTATTTGATCACCTCTGCGTTTTTTTATTTTTTGCACTATAAACGGAAAAAGACCGAAAATTTTGAAAAAAAATGTTATTTTCTGCTTTTTGTTATAAAAAAAATCCAATAAACTCAATTTTAGTCATACATTTAGTCCAAAATGTATTCGGACACATGTCTTTGGTAAAAAAAAATGTCAATAAGCGTATATTTGTTGGTTTTCGCAAAAGTTATAGCTTCTACAAACTAGGGTACATTTTCTGGAATTTACACAGCTTTTAGTTTATGACTGCCTATGTCATTTCTTGAGGTGCTAAAATGGCAGGGCAGAAGAAAATCCCCCCAAATGACCCCATTTTGGAAAGTAGACACCCCGAGGAAATTGCTGAGAGGCATGTTGAGCCCATTGAATATTAATTTTTTTTGTCCCTAGTGATTGAATAATGACAAAAAAAAAAAATTACAAAAAGTTGTCACTAAATGATATATTGCTCACACAGGCCATGGGCATATGTGGAATTGTACCCAAAAATACATTCAGTTGCTTCTCCTGAGTATGGGGATACCACATGTGTGGGACTTTTTGGAAGCCTAGCCGTGTACGGGGCCCCGAAAACCAATCACTGCCTTTAGGATTTCTAAGGGCGTAAATTTTTGATATCACTCTTCACTGCCTATCACAGTTTCGGAGGCCATGAAATGTCCAGGTGGCACAACCCCCCCAAATGACCCCATTTTGGAAAGTAGACACCCCAAGCTATTTGCTGAGAGGCATGGTGAGTATTTTGCAGGTCTCATTTGTTTTTGAAAATGAAAATTTTTTTTTTCTTTTTTCAATTTTCGAAACTTTGTGACAAAAAGTGAGGTCTGCAAAATACTCACTATAGATCTCAGCAAATAGCTTGGGTTGTCTACTTTCCAAAATAGGGTCATTTGGGGGGGGGGGGGGGGGGTTGTGCCACCTGGGCATTCCATGGCCTCCGAAACTGTGATAGGCAGTGAAGAGTGAAATCAAAAATTTGCGCCCTTAGAAAGCCTGAAGGCGGTGCTTGGTTTTTGGGGTCCCGTACGCGGCTAGGCTCCCAAAAAGTCTCACACATGTGGTATCCCTGTACTCAGGAGAAGCAACACAATGTATTTTGAGGTGCAATTCCACATATGCCCATGGCATGTTTGAGCAATATATCATTTAGTGACAACTTTGTGCAAAAAAAAAAGTGTCTTTTTCCCGCAACTTGTGTCACAATATAAAATATTCCATTCAACTCGACATGCCTCTCAGCTTGGGGTGTCTACTTTCCAAAATGGGGTCATTTGGGGGGGTTTGAACTGTCCTGGCATTTTATGCACAACATTTAGAAGCTTATGTCACACATCACCCACTCTTCTAACCACTTGAAGCCCTTTCTGACACTTTTTGTTTACATGAAAAAAATTTTTTTTTTTTTTTTTTGCAAGAAAATTACTTTGAACCCCCAAACATTATATATTTTTTTTAAAGCAAATGCCCTACAGAATAAAATGGTGGGTGTTGCATTTTTCTTTTCACACAGTATTTGCTCAGCGATTTTTCAAATGCATTTTTTGAGGAAAAAACACACTTTTTTAAATTTTAATGCACTAAAACACACTATATTGCCCAAATGTTTGATGAAATAAAAAAGATGATCTTAGGCCGAGTACATGGATACCAAACATAGTTACATAGTTACATAGTAGGTGAGGTTGAAAAAAGACACAAGTCCATCAAGTCCAACCTATGTGTCTGATTATGTGTCAGTATTACATTACATATCCCTGTATATTGCGGTCATTCAGGTGATTATCTAATAGTTTCTTGAAGCTATCAATGCTCCCCGCTGAGACCACCGCCTGTGGAAGGGAATTCCACATCCTTGCCGCTCTTACAGTAAAGAACCCTCTACGTAGTTTAAGGTTAAACCTCTTTTCTTCTAATTGTAATGAGTGGCCACGAGTCTTTTTAAACTCCCTTCTGCGAAAAAGTTTTATCCCTATTGTGGGGTCACCAGTACAGTATTTGTAAATTGAAATCATATCCCCTCTCAAGCGTCTCTTCTCCAGAGAGAATAAGTTCAGTGCTCGCAACCTTTCCTCATAACTAAGATACTCCAGACCCTTTATTAGCTTTGTTGCCCTTCTTTGTACTCGCTCCATTTCCAGTACATCCTTCCTGAGGACTGGTGCCCAGAACTGGACAGCATACTCCAGGTGCGGGCGGACCAGAGTCTTGTAGAGTGGGAGAATTATCGTTTTATCTCTGCAGTTGATCCCCCTTTTAATGCATGCCAATATTCTGTTTGCTTTATTAGCAGCAGCTTGGCATTGCATGCCATTGCTGAGCCTGCTATCCACTAGGACCCCCAAGTCCTTTTCCATCCTAGATTCCCCCAGAGGTTCTCCCCCCAGTGTATAGATTGCATTCATATTTTTGCCACTCAAATGCATTTTTTTACATTTTTCTACATTGAACCTCATTTGCCATGTAGTCGCCCACCCCATTAATTTGTTCAGGTCTTTTTGCAAGATTTCCACATCCTGCGGAGAAGTTATTGCCCTGCTTAGCTTAGTATCGTCTGCAAATACAGAGATTGAACTGTTTATCCCATCCTCCAGGTCGTTTATGAACAAATTAAATAGGATTGGTCCCAGCACAGAACCCTGGGGGACCCCACTACCCACCCCTGACCATTCCGAGTACTCCCCATTTATCACCACCCTCTGAACTCGCCCTTGTATCCAGTTTTCAATCCATGTACTCACCCTATGGTCCATGCCAACGCACCTTATTTTGTACAGTAAACGTTTATGGGGAACTGTGTCAAATGCTTTTGCAAAATCCAGATACACCACGTCTACGGGCCTTCCTTTATCTAGATGGCAACTCACCTCCTCATAGAAGGTTAATAGATTGGTTTGGCAAGAACGATTCTTAATGAATCCATGCTGATTACTGCTAATGATATCATTCTTATTACTAAAATCTTGTATATAGTCCCTTATCATCCCCTCCAAGAGTTTACATACTATTGATGTTAGGCTAACTGGTCTGTAATTCCCAGGGATGTTTTTTGGGCCCTTTTTAAATATTGGTGCTACATTGGCATTTCTCCAATCAGCTGGTACCATTCCAGTCAATAGACTGTCTGTAAAAATTAGGAACAACGGTCTGGCAATCACCTGACTGAGTTCCCTAAGTACCCTCGGATGCAAGCCATCTGGTCCTGGTGATTTATTAATGTTAAGTTTCTCAATTCTAATTTTAATTCCGTCCTCTGTTAACCATGTAGGTGCTTCCTGTGTTGTGTCATGAGGATAAACACTGCAGTTTTGGTTACTGAAGCCCCCCGATTCACTCGTGAAGACTGAGGAGAAGAATAAATTCAATACCTCTGCCATCTCCCCATCCTTTGTAACCAGATGTCCTTCCTCATTCTTTATGGGGCCAATATGGTCTGTCCTCCCTTTTTTACTGTTTACATACTTAAAGAATTTCTTGGGATTTCTTTTGCTCTCCTCCGCTATGTGTCTTTCATGTTCTATCTTAGCCGTCCTAATTGCACCCTTACATTTCTTATTGCATTCTTTATAAATTCTGAATGCTGTGGATGATCCCTCAACCTTGTATTTTTTGAAGGCCTTCTCCTTTGCTTTTATATGCATTTTTACATTGGAGTTAAGCCATCCAGGATGTTTGTTCGCTCTTTTAAATTTATTACCCAATGGGATACATTGGCTAATGCCCTTATTTAATATGCTCTTAAAGCAAACCCATCTCTCCTCCGTATTCTTTGTTCCTAATATTTTATCCCAATTTATGCCTATTAGCAAGGTTTGTAGTTTAGGGAAGTTGGCTCTTTTGAAATTCAGTGTCTTTGTGTTCCCTTCATGTCTCCTATTTGTGTGATTTATACTGAAACTAATTGACCTGTGATCGCTGTTACCTAAATTGCCCCATATTTCCACATCTGTTATCAGGTCTGTATTGTTGGTAATCAGTAGATCTAGTAATGTTTTATTTCTAGTTGGTGCGTCTACCATCTGACCCATAAAATTGTCCTGCAAGACACTAAGGAACTGGCGAGCCTTAAATGAATGCGCGGTTCCCTCCGCCCAGTCTATGTCTGGATAATTAAAATCCCCCATTATGATAACACTTCCCATCCTTGCTGCTAATCCAATTTGTGATAGGAGATCCGTCTCCACTTCCTCCCTCAGGTTAGGGGGCCTATAGCATACTCCCAGTATTATTTTCCCCTTAGCTTCATCCCTAAGGGGAAAATAATACTGGGAGTATGCTATAGACATGACATGCTTTAAAACGTGCAGTGGCGACAAACTAAATACATTTTTAAAAGCCTTTAAAAGCCTTTACAGGTTACCACTTTAGATTTACAGAGGAGGTCTACTGCTAAAATTACTGCCCTCGATCTGACCTTCGCGGTGATACTTCACATGCATGCTGCAATTGCTGTTTACATTTGACACCAGACCGACGCTTCCATTCGCCTTTTCGTGAGAGCAGGGGGGGACAGGGGTGCTTTTTTTTTTTCTTTATTATTTTTTTGCTTTTTTATCTTATTTTTAAACTGTTACTTTCATTTCTTTTTTTTTATCATTTTTATTGTTATCTCAGGGAATGTAAATACCCCCTATGATAGCAATAGGTAGTGACAGGTACTCTTTTTTGAAAAAAATGGGGTCTATTACACCCTATGTCTCTCCTCTGCCCTCAAAGCATCTGACCACACCAAGATCGGTGTGATAAAATGCCTTCCCAATTTCCCAATAACACTGTTTACATCCGGCGAAATCTAAGTCATGAAATGCTCGTAGCTTCCGGTTTCTTAGGCCATAGAGATGTTTGGAGCCACTCTGGTCTCTGATCAGCTCTATGGTCAGCTGGCTGAATCACCGGCTGCATTCTCAGGTTCCGTGATGGGACAGGAGAGCCAGAGAAAAACATGGAAGACGGTGGGGGGGGCATTCCCTCCCACTGCTAAAAGCAGTCTAGATGCTAATTAGCCGCTAGGATTGCTTTTGCATGAAAGCCGACCGCTGGCTGAAAAGAATAATACCAAGATGATACCTAAACCTGCAGGCATCATTCTGGTATAACCACTCAAAGTCCAGCAACATACCAGTACGTTGCTGGTCCTTGTTGGGCATACATTGTAATCTTTTTTTTCCATGCAGCCTGTGGGCAGAACGAAAAAAAGAGATTGATCGGTGGGTATGCCCACTATTAGAATACCTCCCTTCATCCACCCACTTCTAATGATGGGCATACATGCACCATTTATATATGCCGAAGCATGGGGGCATCCTCCCGCAAAAGGTAGGAGCAAATTGCTCCTCTGCCCCTGCTGCCCCCATGCTTCGGCATATATCACCTCCGCTGGAGTCACGGCTTTATATATCGTGGGAGCAAACGCTGTTGCTGTCAAGATAAATAAATCCGCGCTGCAGCTGAATGGCATATATGAAGACAAAAAAATGGTTAACAATAAAACACAGTAAACGGCAAAGTATAAAAAATTGCATACCTGAAAAGCAAACATGATAAAACATAATAACAATAAAACATTGCAGAATAGAATACAGTAAAAAAGAGCAGAACAATAGAGAGAGAATAGAGAGAGAGAGAACAATAAAACGACAACTATTTTTTTTTTTTTTATATATATATTTTTTTTACACTTTTTTTTGTAACTGTAACTTTTGTAACTGTAACCGGTTCCAGGTTCGGGTCTCTCAAAATGCGATGGCATCTTGGGAGACCCTGTGTTAGTGTGCCTAGTCTGTGCAATGCTGTACGCTAATACTCAACTAGTGTATGGTAGCGTTCAAAACATTCACCAATGCAAAGACCAGGATTGTCAGGACATGAGGGACAATAATAGCGGGTGTCACGTCTTTATCCACGCTTGCTGCAGACACGGCATCCTTTTTGGGGGGGGGTTCGTTGGGTAGGGGTACTCGGGAGGACATAAAGAAAATGCCTCTCATGCAGCCGACTGCATTTGGTTGGGGATGTGAATGGGGGAAGTACGGGTGCTGCAGAAGTGGTGGGTTCCCAATTAGGATTGGCGAATGCAGCAGGAAGGGCATTATGGGCACGACGGGCCTGTTTGTCTTCTTCTTGGTGGCAGCGGGACACTACTTGTGCTTGCCACCTCACCAGCTTGAACTGCACTTATGGGACTCGCCACGTCACCAAGTGTTACTGCAGTGCTGGTTTGACTACGACCGGGGTGTACTAGGCCACTGGTGCTTGCCAGTTCACCAAAACGCTACCAAAAAAACTGTTAGCGATCGCAGGGATCAGGCCTGACTCTGCGAATGCTGCAGTTATGCGTTTAGTGTTTTGTAAGTGACAGTGATCAATCAAAACTAAACATGGGTGGGCTGGGCTGGGCTGGGCGGAGGGGCAAAACGCAGGTGCTAGCAGGTATCTGGGCTGATCCCGCTAACACTGCGTTTTTGGGAACCCTAAACTGCTGGTGACACTAGTATAGATCTGATCGGATCAGATATTGATCCGTACAGATACTATACCACTAAGGGAGGTGTACGGTGCATGCATGGGTGTTAGCGCTACTGGCACTAACCTGACGCTGCCTGGGGCTGGTGCTTGCCAATTCACCAAAACGCTACCAAAAAAACTGTTTGCGATCGCAGGGATCAGGCCTGACTCTGCAAACGCTGCAGTTATGTGCGTTTAGTGTTTTGTAAGTGACAGTGATCGATCAATACTGCACTTGGGTGGGCTGGGCCGGGCGGAGGGCCAAAACGCAGGTGCTAGCAGGTATCTGGGCTGATCCTGCTAACACTGCATTTTTGGGAACCCTAAACTGCTGGGGACACTAGTATAGATCTGATCGGATCAGATATTGATCCGTTCAGATACTATACCACTAAGGGAGGTGTATGCTGCGTGCGTGGGTGTTAGCGGTACTGGTGCTAACCTGACGCTGCCTGGGGCGACGCAGACCCTACCTGACCCTAAAACCTAAGTTATATCACCACCAGGTGATCAGGGGGCTAAACCTTTATTAGATAATAAACGGCAGGTGCCCTGACACTATAAAAAATAAACTAACTAACCAGTGTCACCCGTAACAGTTATACGGTGATCACTTGCAAAAGGGTTAACTTGGGGGCAATCAAGGGGTTAAAACCTTTATTAGGTAGTATATGGGGGTCCCTAAGGTTATAAAACGCAGATGGCGAACCTATATATTTACCTCCCTAACTAGCGTCACCAGTGACACTAATACAGCAATCAGAAAAACGATCGCTTAGTGACACTGGCGACGGGGGTGATCAAGGGGTTAAAACTTTATTAGGGGGGGTTAGGGGGGTACCCTAGACCTAAAGGGGGCTAACACTAACTGCTAACTGCCCTACCACACTAACTGTCACAAACTGACACCAATGCAGTAATCAGAAAAAAAAACTGCTTGGTGTCACTGTGATGGGGGGGGGGGGTGATTGGGGGGTGATCAGGGGGTGATCGGGGGGTGATGGGGGGGTGAAAAGTATGCCTGGCGTGTTCTACTGTGTATGTGTGTGTTGTGCACTCACATTGATGTCTTCTCGCCTCGGCGCCGGAACGGAAAATACCGAGCCGAGGAGAGATGACATCACTTCCTCTGCCGCTGTTTATTATACAGCAGCAGAGGAAGGATTTCATTGGCTGGAAGCGATCACGCGGGGGGGGCACGAATGGACGGCCTCCCCCTCACCTCTGATCACTCCCGGACAGAAGCCGACTGCCTCGGGCACCGGGGGGGGGGGGGGTCCGATCAGCGGGAGGCAGATCATGTACAGGTACGTGATTTTGCCTGCCCGTGCCATTCTGCCGCAGTATATCTGCGTGAGGCGGTCGGCAAGTGGTTAAGGCCATTAAAAAACCTGAAGTACTTGGATTTTGGGCCCCTCTGTGTGGGTAGTATGTAAAAATAAATAATGATATTTGAAGCGCTTCACAATGTGCATGAAAATGAATATATAAGAATAAATATAAATAGTCAAATAAATCCAGTGGTGAGTAAAAATTCCTATAAAATCCAGCAATAGTTAGGATACCAAGGTACACAGGCAAACTTCAATCCACTCACGTGTGCCTTATAATGATAAGGCATATGCAGGTTTTACTATAGCAGTCAGCCGCCTTAGACAGGAGCAGATTCAGTGCAGTACACTGTGTGAAACTGCTGATCTGCACAGAGCTTCCTTGGCTCGTGGGGGACTCCCACATCATTTTTTTTTTAAATTTTGGTTCGGGGTTTCCCTGTGTTGAATTCCCATGCCGTTTTTATCAATGAACTTCTATGTGTATTGTCGGCAATGCAATAACCGCGGGTAGTTTTAAATGGAATTTTTCCTTCGAAATGTCATTTTGCTGTCAGATTGTTCTAAACACGAGAAACATGCGCCCCTTTACAGGCATACTATAGACACCCCCCAGGTACGAAATTTAAAGGGATATTACACTTTTATTGTTTGACTTTAAGCTTTATTAAAATCACTGCTCCTGAAAAAACGGCCGTTTTTAAAACTTTTTTTGCATTGATCCATGTCCCCTGGGGCAGGACCCGGGTCCCCAAACACTTTTTATGACAATAACTTGCATATAAGCCTTTAAAATGAGCACTTTTGATTATTCATGTTCGTGTCCCATAGACTTTAACGGTGTTCGCGTGTTCGAGCGAACTTTTTTCCTGTTCGCATGTTCTGGTGCGAACCGAACAGGGGGGTGTTCGGCTCATCCCTATTCCTGGATTTCGAGCCCCTGTAAGGCTATGAAAAAGTCTCACATATGTGGTATTCCCATACTTGGGAGGCAAAGCAGAATGTGTTTTGGGGTGTAATTCTAAGTATGCCTATGCTGTGTATGAGAACTGAGAATTACCGTATTTATCGGCGTATAACACGCACTTTTTTCCCCTTAAAACCAGGGGAAAATCGCAGGTGCGTGTTATACGTCGATCCCCTGCGATAACGACCTGTCACATTTTCAAAATCGCCGATCGAGATTTGAAAATGGCGCCGCCGGCGCCGAAATACACAGAGCCGGTCCTCGGCTCTTTCCGGCGGCTGTCGTTCATTTTCAGCTCCACTCGTAGTCCCGAGCGGAGCTATCCGAACCTACTCGGCTAGGTTCGGATAGCTCCGCTCGGGACTACGAGTGGAGCCGAAAATGAACGACAGCCGCCGGAAAGAGCCGAGGATTGTGTATTTTGGCGCTGGCGGCGCCATTTTCAAATCGCGATCGGCGATTTTGAAGCCCAGAATGGCTGGGATCACTGGGGCAAGGCTGCACTGGGGAAGGCTGCACTGGGGAAGGCTGCACTGGGGAAAGCTGCACTGGGGAAGGCTGCACTGGGGAAAGCTGCACTGGGGAAGTCTGCACTGACATGGCTGCACTGACAAGGCTGCACTGACATGGCTGCACTGACATGTCTGCACTGACATGGCTGCACTGACAAGGCTGCACTGACATGGCTGCACTGACATGGCTGCACTGACAAGGCTGCACTGACATGGCTGCACTGAGAAGGCTGCAATGATGGGCGTTTAAATGTAAGTTTTTTTTCCCTTCAACTTCCCTCCTAAAAGTTTTTTTTCCCTTAAAATTCCCTCCTAAATTGAGGTGCGTGTTATACGCCGGTGCGTGTTATACGCCGATAAATACGGTAACTTGTTAAAATGACAACTTTGTGAAAAAAATTCACCTTTGGGAACATGTTACATGTTCCACCCAATTTTAGGGTGGAACAATACAAACAGTACAATAACTTCATATGTGAATAAAACCAGTGATGTCAATGTGTTGCACTGCAAGATGATGTGATTATATACTCAGTGCAATGACTTCAAGTGCTGATAATGAATGTAAATCTATGTTTTATAATGGAAAGATCAAATAAACCCCATACAGTCATATAGACCAAGGTGAAATAATAAAAATTAATGACAGTATTGTGAAATAAAAAAGAAGATATGTGCATTCATGAAAGAACATCAATGTCCATATATGACAACATGGTGACTTGAAAAAACTTGGTGCAGACAGTTTGTCAGTAGATAATCCACCACCGATATATATAAGGCTTACCGGAAAGGTTGAACCCAAATAGGCGTATGCCTAATGAGTCAGTAAGGCGTGTGGTGTGATACACCCAGGGGAATATTTCAACTGCACATACAGTATCCAAACTCATATGATCCTTCACAGCACTATTTCTGAATGGATGCCCACCGGAGGGATGATGGCCAGAGGATGGATTGGAGAATTTCTCCCAAGTCTGTGTTTATAGGAAGAAGAAGGAATAGGCCACATAGTGTAATTTCATTTCAATAAAAAACATTTAATGTATATAAAAAAGGGAACACTCAAATTTCATGAAGATAAAAAGCGATTTGCAATAAAAGTGACGCAGTGGCATCAGCAGAGCCGTCCCGGCGCGTTGATGTGTGTATATAAATATACACGGTATATATATATATACACGCATCAACACGCCCTGCCGTTTTTAAGGCAGGGAACAAAAGGGGCAGCTGCCCTGGGCCCTGTCATTGTTGTGGGGCTCAAAGCAGCTGTCTCATACTTGCCAACTACCCCAGTTTAAATTCCCTTGCCCCTTGAAGTTTTAGTCCCGTGCTGTGTCCTGATATCCCAGTGTAAAGTGCTGCTACTAATGCCGCCCAGCTCTGCTCTATTGTTTTGTACAAATGACTCCCCTGCAGACCCTGTGTTTACATGTAAATAACCGACAATCATATGTAAATAGCGGCATCTGGCAGCATAGATATGTAAATAAAAGTCATATGTATATCATGCCCCCTACAGTGAGGAGATGATGTGCTGTAACCTCTAGCAACCAATCAGTGAGCAGTATTACTGTACAGTAATCTCTAGCAACCAATCAACAAGCAGAAATCATGTGCTGTAACATCTAGCAACCAATCAGTGAGCCTTAATGTGTGCTGTAACCTCTAGGAACCAGTCAGTAAGCGGTAATGATACACTGTAACCTCTGACAACCAATCACTGCCTGATCTGATACAGTAAACTGATTTTAAAGTGGAGTTCCACCCACTTTTACAACTCTTCAGAATCCCTCACTAAACTGTGCACTGTAAACAAATTGGATATTTTTTTTTCTCAGCACCTACTGTATATCTGCTGTATTCATTTTTCACTTCCTCCTCCCTGGCCGCGGCCCATCGCATCATTTCCTGTTTGCAATGCCTTCAGGGAAGGGGCGGCAACTTCCTCTGAAACTGCCGTTGCTATGGAAACCTGACCTGAAACCTATTACACTGCTTGTGCTGCACTAAGCATGTGCGAGATCTGCAAGGATGAGATCCAGGAAGAAATACAGTCTGGCTTCAGATGCCCACACTTAAGATGGCCACGGCCTGCTGTAAGTTTATAAAATAACAAACTACTGCTATAAACTAACAAAAAAGACCTTAGTTTACAGACTAACTTTACTAGAATACATTAAGCTTGTGTATTATAGGGGTATTTTTATTTAAAAAGTATAATTTTGGCCGGAACACCACTTTAAGTCTAGCTGCTATTTATTGTATGTCTCAGAGCAGGTGGAGAGTGAAATTGTATGGGGGGGAGGGCCCAAGAAAACGTTTGCCCAGGGTCCAATCAATATTAAAGACGGCCCTGTGTGTGTATATATATATATATATATATATATATATATATATATAATCAACCGTCTGTTCAGCAGCCATGTGGGCTCCATGCCTGTAAGGTGTTGGCTCTTATCAATAAAATCACTATCATATTTAACATTAGATTTGACGAGGAGCATCACCTGGGTTGTATCCCGATCAGCATGTCAGTGAAGGCTCCACTGCTGCTAAGCAACCTGCAGGGTGCTCAACTGTCTACAACCATGAGAGATGGGCTTGGGTGTGTTTGAAATCCCACATGCCCAATCCCGCCAGTAAGCTGACACTGCACATGGCTAATCACAGGCAATGAGACATTTCCCGGTCTATGCAGCTGCGGACCAGGAAATGTCTCACTGCCTGTGATTATTAGCTGTGTGCAGTGTCGGCTTCCTGGCAGGATTGGGCACATGGGATTTCAAACACACCCAAGCCCATTTCTAACAACCAATTATGCTGGCCCTCCTATGCATGAGCCCATCAGCCCCATAAAGTAACCAGCACTGGGTCCTAATGTGCTGCCACCGCTGCCATGGAGACAACAGAGACCAGCGCTGTCAATAGCAGGGACAGGACAGCAAACCTGGTAGTTCCGCTACTGGTCCACAGTGGGAGGATTTTCCCATGCTCCTGGAATGTGTAGATGGGCCAATTGGATCATATTTTTTTCATTCAACCTAATAGTTGAATGAAAAAAAGTGATCAATGTATGGGCTGCCTAAGTGCTAAGGCCAGCCATAGACAGTTTAAATCTCGGCTGGTTCAGCAGAAACTGACCGAGACCATTAATGAGCAGGCTGAGTGTACCAAGTTTATTGATTAACTTGGGCACAACCAGCATGCCGGATTCTCTTATGATTATCATTAGTGGTCGCTATAGCTGCTTGTGATAATCACTATTTTTTGGGAGAATACAATTGCTGGGCAGGAGGGATTCCCCTTTCAGCACTGACTGTGTTGAAGGGGGAATCATGTGAATTTCTTTCCTGCAATCTGTGGTTGCAAGAAAGAAATGTGCACCATCTATGGGCTGCCTAATTGGAACTGAAAGTTTGTGAAGGTCTTAGAACAACAGGGGGGGGGAGATAAGGGAGGGAGATAGGGACAGTTCTTGGATCACAGTTTAATGCAGTGCACACTCACCCACGGGTCCAGGCTGGGAGCTCAGAAATCATTCACACAACCAGGAATCTGCACTTGCTGATTTTCATATTTCTCGCCCACACGTCTCCTCTCTTTTAGGCATAACTGCACTTTGGGAATAGTGTGGGCGGGACGTACAGACACAGGAGGAACAGAGGCGGGAGGAGGAGGAGCTGTATTCCTCTCTGCTCTCTCATCCATGAGGGAAGTGAGGGGGGTGGCTGCGATCGCTGGGTTCTGTAAGAGTGCCATAGACACTCAGCTCAGCCTGCAGTCACCAGTCTCAGAATTTACAGGCTGGTTCTCCAGTCCTACGGACAGGAGAAATTAGTCTGCCTTTTCACACTGTCACTAAGCTAATGGGAGGCTTGGGACCCCACCCCCACATTGGTGGAACTTCCTCTCCACCCTGCCAATGAGGATGCAGGGGGAGGGAGCAGATTGGGTGGCCGTGCGAGCGCTGCTCGTATTATGCAGAGTGTAAGCGAGCAGAGGGAGGGGGAGGAATGCTCCCAGGAGAGCCTGAGTTATTCCGGGGGCGGCCTGAGCAGTTTGTGGGGCCACAGGGTACACACCCCAAATACAAACAAAAAGTTATTTTATTTGAGGGGGCACTGTATAATGATGGTGGGGTCATGGACCCCTCTGGCCCCACCCTAGTGACGCCACTGCATGTAACATGTTCCTAGTAATGCAGTCGACGCCCACTGCCCCCCCTCCCTGTGGCAGCAGTACGGGGAGAAGTTCCCCATGCTAGCTGCCACTATTTGAAAACAGTGCAGCCGTGCAAGGCTCCACCCACACAGCTCTGTATGTCTGAATGAACTACAATCCCCAACATCCTTAGCAGCTGTCGGCTTGTAGTTCTCAATGAACTACCATGGCACTGTGGTAGTTCATTGAGTCTTCCTGTCAAGGAGTATTGGCTTACCCATTCGGAATATACAGGTAAGCTGATACAATGACAGTGTGCAGGAGACCTGCATGGCATCAGCGATCTGCTGATCACTGGTGCAATGCTTTTCAAAAATTTTCAAATTTTTTTCAAAATTTGCAGTTTTTCAAAAAAAAATGCGAAAAATAATAAATGCACATTTTTTTACCTGCAAAAAAATGTGCATTTATTTATTTATTTTAAAAATGAACTTATCCTTTAATTTCTTAATCTTCTAAAATATTGTGAAAAAAAAGATACAACTTAAAAAAAAATCACCATGTCTCTTACAAAAAGACCTTGGACTGTCTACTTTCCAAAAAGAGGTCATTTGGAGGTTATTTGTACTGTCCTGGCATTTTAGGGCCACAAGAAATAAGGCAGTCAGTACATCAGGACTGATCAAATATACAGTATGTACCATAGCTTGTAGATTCTACTTTCAAACAGACTAAATAATGTACACTGATTTGGGTTATTTTTACCAAAGAAATGTTGCAGTATAAATGTTGGAATACGTTTATGAAGAAAAAATACTTATTTGCAAAATGTTATAACAGAAACTAAGAAAAACTTGTTTTTTTTTGTCAAAATTTTCATTTTTTAATTCATTTAACACATACGGACCGTTCGTCCGTTTTTCATCCATCCGTTGATGGATAAAAAAACGGACATCAATACATTCCTATAAAAAAAAATGGATGACAACAGATGAAAAATGGAAGGCAACGGATGAAAAATTGAAGAAAACGGATAAAAAATGGATGATAACAGATGAAAAACGGATGATAACAGATGAAAAATGGATGACAAATGGAGTTGAACAGAAATTAAAACGGAGCTGAAACTGATGTTGACTGGAAAAAAATGATGACAAAAAACATGACTCAACTGATGAAATGAACGGTCCATATATGTGAAAGGGGCCTTAAGCTTAAACATGTGCAGGTGACCCCGCCCCCCTCTGATGCAATGGGAATCATGCAGGGGATGGGGTCAAGTGATGGGTGGCTCCACCCTCAGCTGCATAAGAGCTGTCAAGCTAGCGCCACGCCATTGGCTGGGTGCTTCCGGTGGAGGCAGGATCCTGTGCGTGTTCCTCGCTGGAGTCGCTGGAGATCATCCATCGCTGGAGATCATCCATCGCTGGAGATCGAGAATTGGATTACATCGCTGGAGTAGGAGCATGGATTTATTGGATTACATCACTGGAATCTCTTTTTTATTTTTAATAAGGGACTTGTCCCAAGCCGTCTCCTGTGTTTTTTTTAACATTTTGACACTATCTTTTTGTGAAATGGTAGGGGTACAATGTACCCCTTACCAATTCACATGGGGGGGACCGGGATCTGGGTGTCCACTTTGTTAAAGGGGGCTTCCAGATTCCGATAAGCCCCCCACCTGCAGACCCCCACAACCACCGGGCAAGGGTTGTGGGCATGAGGCCCTTGTCCCCATCAACATGGGGACATCCTCCCCATGTTGAGGGCATGTGGCCTGGTATGGTTCAGGAGGAGGGGGCACTCTCTCGTCCCTCCCTCTTTTCCTGCGGCCTGCCAGGTTGCGTGCTCGGATAAGGGTCTGGTGTGGATTTTTGGGGGAACCCCACGCCATTTTTTTTTAAATTTTGGCACGGAGTTCCCCTTAATATCTATACCAGACCTGAAGGGCCTGGTAATGGAATTTTGGGGGACCCCCACGCATTTTTTTTTATTTTTATTTTTTAATGACTTTCAATCACTTTAAGTGTATTGTCGGGACCGACAATTCATTAATAGCCGGCACTAGCGCTAGTACTTTTAAATGACTTTTTTTCCTTTAGATATGTAATTTTGCTCTCGGACTGTTATAAACACAGGAAACATGTGCTATTTTACAGGCATAATATAGACACCCCCCATGTACAAAATTTAAAGGAATATTTCACTTTTATTGTTTCACTTTAAGCATTATTAAAATCACTGCTCCTGAAAAAACGTAAGGGTGGAGGCCTAACCACGCCGACACCCCATGGATTGAGAATTGGGACTATCTCGGCATTAGTTAATGACATAAGAATAGAAATATATATATATATTTCATATATGTATTATTTATTGTAATGTTTGTAATTATTAAAGTTTATATATTTTTTACATATCTCTATTTCTACTCTTATGTCATTAACTAATGCCGAGATAGTTCCAATTCTCAATCCATGGGGTGTCGGCGTGGTTAGGCAAATGACAGCAGTTGCCTCCACGCCTCCACCCTTACATCTTTTCTAGTTTATCTAACCGGGATGATGGCATTGATTTTCGATCTTTACATTTACTGATCTACCTGAGGCTATACTCTCTTTTCATGTTCAACCTTTAAAATTAGCACTTTAGATTTCTCCCATAGACTTTTAAAGGGTGTTCTGCGGCTTTTCGAATTTGCAGCGAACACCCCAAATTGTACGGAGAATGGGCAAACAGCCAATGTTCGAGTTGAACTCATGTTCGGCACAGCAGTGGCGTAACTAAAACCTTCAGGGCCCCGATGCAAGAAATCATGAAGGGCCCCCCTGACCCCTGGACAGCGCTTTTCCTAGGGGGATGTCTGATAAGAGGAGGAGCCGCGAGAGCCGCCGAGGGACCCCAGAAGCCGGTGTTCAGGGCCACTCTGTGCAAAACTAACTGCACAATGAAGTTATGACATGTTTGTTATTTAAAAAAAAAACCTTTACAATCACTTTAAGGGGTTAAAACAGGTGGTCAGGAGGCAACATATTGCCTCTTTACCGGCTGTCAAATGGCTCTGAAAAGTGATCTGAGCATGGATCGCTTTTCAGAGGAATAGCATTTTGTTGTTGGTACATTGAACGAGCAAGAAAAAAAAAATCAGTCCTGATTGTACACATATAGGGTGTCAGGATTAAACGTGCATACATAAAATGTGCATACATACATCTAAACAGTGGCGGCTGGTGCGCAAAAATTTTTTGGGGGCGCAAACATTTTTGGAAAAAAAATCATCAAATGCAGCCACTGTGCCCATCAATTGCAGCCACTGTGCCACTTAAATGCTGCCAGTGTGCCATCAAACGCAGCCACTGTGCCAAACGCTGCCACTGTGCCCATCAAACGCAGCCACTGTGCCCATCAAACGCAGCCACTGTGCCCATCAAACACAGCCACTGTGCCCATCAAACGCAGCCACTGTGCCCATCAAACGCAGCCAGTGTGCCCATCAAACGCTGCCACTGTGCCCATCAAACGCTGCCACTGTGCCCATCAAACGCTGCCACTGTGCCACTTAAATGCAGCCACTGTGCCCATCAAACGCAGCCACTGTTCCCATCAAACGCAGCCACTGTGCCCATTAAACGCTGCCAGTGTGCCCATCAAACGCTGCCACTGTGCCCATCAAACGCTGCCACTGTGCCACTAAAATGCTGCCAGTGTGTCATCAAATGCAGCCACTGTGCCATCAATTGCTGCCACTGTGCCCATAAAATGCTGCCACTGTGCCACTTAAATGCTGCCAGTGTGCCCATCAAACGCAGCCACTGTGCCAAACGCTGCCACTATGCCCATCAAACGCTGCCAGTGTACCCATCAAATGCTGCCACTGTGTCCATTAAATGCTGCCAGTGTTCCATCAAACGCAGCCACTGTGCCAAATGCCGCCACTGTGCCCATCAAACGCAACCAGTGTGCCCATCAAACGCAGCCAATGTGCCCATCAAATGCTGCCAGTGTGCCCATTAAATGCTGCCAGTGTGCCCATCAAATGCTGCCAGTGTGCCCATCAAATGCTGCCAGTGTGCCCATCAAATGCTGCCAGTGTGCCCTTGAATGCCCCCAGTGTGACCCCCGACCGCTCATCGGCACTTACCCTTTCTTGGTGGGGCAGCGGGTGACTGCGACGAGTGAGGTCCTCCATGCGTCTCCTGCTGTCCACATCTCCCGTCCTCTCCTCCTGATAGGCATCCAATAGCGGCGCCTGACGTTTCAGCCAATCAGGTGACAGGTAACAGACCCGAGCACCTGATTGGTGGAGAGGCAGTTTAGTGTTAGGAAAGCGAATAGTCATTCGCTTTTCTAACACAGCTGAGTGGCCTGTGAGGTCACCTTTTTTGATGCCTATTAGAGCATATGGCTCTAATCCGGTGCTTCAAAAACACCCCCCGCCGCTGTAATTCAGATTCCCTGCGCCCAAAAAGGGGCTGGGTGCCTGAATAGGGGGTGGCAGCGGCGGCCATTGATAGATTCATGCAATGCATGAATCTATCTATTGGTGATAGAGGGGTGGCTGGAGAGAGGGGGCGGCGCCCGTGCGCCCTTAATGCGCGGGCCGCCACTGCATCTAAACACACACACACATACACATAGATAAACACAGACATAATATACACACACATATACTGTATATACACACACAAACACATATACATATATAAATACACACATAAACACATGCAAACACATACATGAACACACATATAAACACATACATGAACACACATATAAACACATACATGAACACACATATAAACACATACATGAACACACATATAAACACATACATGAACACACATATAAACACATACACGAACACACATATAAACACATACATGAACACACATATAAACACATACATGAACACACATATAAACATACATGAACACACATATGAACATACATAAACATACATGAACACACATATGAACATACATGAACACACATATAAACATACATGAACACACATATGAACATACATAAACATACATGAACACACATATGAACATACATGAACACACATATAAACATACATGAACACACATATGAACATACATAAACATACATGAACACACATATGAACATACATAAACATACATGAACACACATGTGAACATACATGAACACACATTAACAGAAAGCCTTTTTAAAAACGGCAGTGCTTTACCTTACAGTACCTCTTCCTGCCGGGTACTGCACTGTAGGGGGAGACAAAGAGCACAGCACACACACTGCTTTCACTTTAGAACAGTGTGACAGGCTCCCCGCACAGTGCCGATTACAGGTCGGCTAACAATGGGGAGATCGATCTCAGCCGCTCCTATTATCCAGATAAACAGGGGGGCCCTCAAGGGCCCCCTGCAGCATGGGGCCCAGTCGCCATGGCGACCTCAGCGACCCCTATACTTCCGCCACTGCGGCACAGATAGTCCATCCCTACTGATCAGCCAGTTTGTGTTTCCCAGGGATGCCCAAGTTCCTTAGTAACTCTGTCACCAGGCTGCAAATCATGTACTCTCACCTTTAGGTCAAAGTTTCACTTGTTTCACTGGCCCCGGGTGTCTGAGGCAGCCTGGGCTTTCTCATATGCTGTCTTCAGACTCTTCCTCAGGAGAGTCCCAAGCATATCCAGGAGGGTGCGATTAAAGCATTCTGGCTGGGGATCTCCCTGAGGGTGGTAGGGGGTGGTTCTTGACTTCTGAACACCTAATGCCCTGTACACACGGTCGGATTTTCCAACGGAAAATGTGTGATAGGACCTTGTTGTCGGAAATTCCGACCGTGTGTATGCTCCATCACACATTTTCCATCGGATTTTCTGACACACAAAGTTTGAGAGCTTGCTATAAAATTTTCCGACAACAAAATCCGTTGTTGGAATTTCCGAACGTGTGTACACAAATCCGACGCAATGTCCGATCAATGTCCGACCGTGTGTACGGGGCATTACAGTCTTTTAATGAGTCTACTCTCAAAATCTCTCCCCTGGTCAGAGTGAATATGCTGAGGTAGGCCGTAGTGGACAAAGAACATCTCTACCAGAATTTTGGCCGCCGTAGATGCTTGCTGGTCCTTAGTTGGGAATGCCACCACCAGAACATTTCCCTGTCCCCTTGAGTCAGGCTCCAAACAAAGAAAATCAATACACACCAATTCCAGTGGTCCTTGATTTTGAAGATGTTCCATTGGGGCAGGTCTGTGGGGTAAAATCTTCCTCTGTATACACCATATGCAGGAGTGACAATATCCTTCAACTTCACCCCGCATACAGGGCCAATAGAACCGGTCTTGCACCAGTTGTCCTCTCTGGTCCTCTCAGGCCCTAAGTAGCCGTGATTGTCATGCAAGGCAGTCAGCACGGTCTCTCTATGCATTCTCGGCAAGAAGAGCTGCCACCCTTCGGTAGACCACCCCATTGCGTAACTGCAGTTGATTCCATTCCTTGTGTAATAGTCGTGCTCCTGTTGGAGAGTCTGTTAGCAGTAGATTTGGGTGTTGTCCCTCCAGGGCCTTTAGTGTTAAACTACAGAGGGGATCTGCTATCTGATCCTTTCTTAAGTCCCTATCTGAAAGCTTAGGTAGACCGTTATCCCTGACCTGGGACAAATCCCAGTAGTATTTGGGGATATCTACCACTGAGACTCCGATGGCTTCTGCCCCAGTTGTTCCTCTGGCCTGATGTTCCGCTCCCTGAAACAAGGCTTGTATCCCTTCTGGAGTCAGTTTAGTCCACTCTTCAGAGGAAATCCCCAAGTCATAGGGTCTCCTCGACAGGGCATCAGCATCTCCGTTCCCAATGCCTGGGCGGTAGCCGAAGTGGAACCCTGATAGGGCAGCCAACCACCTGTGCCTGGTGGCATCCAGTTTTGCTGTGGTGAGTATGTACATGAGTGGGTTGTTGTCAGTTTTCACCACAAAGTCTGCACCATACAAGTAGTCTTTCAACTTGTCCATCACTGCCCACTTCAGAGCCAAGAATTACAACTTGTGAGTAGGGTAGCTTTTCTCAGCAGGTGCAAGACTTTGGTTCACATAAGCAACAGGAAACAGGTGTCCATCATGCTCCTGATACAGTACCCTGCCCAGCCCATCTCAAATGGCATCAACATGTAGCTCATATGGCTTGGCTGGATTGGCATAGGCCAGAACTGGAGTAGTTGTTAGACTTCAGCTGCCAAAAGGCTTGCTCACACGGGTAAGTCCACTGTTCTTGGATTGACTCCCGAGGCTTCCTGGGCCCTCCATGTTGTTTGACCAGCTTTGTTAGGTCTGGGTTGTCATTCTCATCCTTGTTCTTCAGTAACTCATTAAGGGGGCGGGCTATTCTAGCAAATCCCTCAACTAACCTCCTGTAGTATGAGCAAAATCCCAGGAATAACCTAAGCTGAGTTACATTGGTAGGCTTTGGCCAAGAGGTGACAGCTTCCAGCTTCTGGGGGTCAGTAGCTATTCCTTCAGCGGAGACAACATGGCCAAGGTAATTAACTGAAGGCTGGTAAAACTGACATTTTTCCAGGGACAGCTTCAATTCCTCATCATGGAGTCTCTTCAGAACATTCTTCATGTTCTTCGAGAGTTTTGCCAAAGACAATGATATCGTCCAGATACAAAAACACTTCAATTAGGTTCATGTCCCCTATTGTCTTCTCCATCAGTCTCTGGAGCGTTGCTGGGGCACCAGACAGACCTTGAGGCATCTTATCAAACTCAAAGAATGCTACTGGGGTGATAAAAGCTATTTTTTCCCTGTCCTTTAGGGTGCATGGGGATTTGATGAAATCTGAACCAATTTGCCCCCAACAGGCTCTGTAGGGCATCCTCTATCCTTGGAGTGGTGTACTGATCAGGGATGGTCTTCCTGTTGAGCATCCGATAATCGATGCACAGCCTCAGGGACCCATTTTTCTTCCGCACCACCACTATGGGGGAGGCATAAGGACTCCTAGATTCCCTGATGATGCCTGATCTCTTCAATTCTGCCAGCTGCTCACATAAATGTTCTAGGTCCCCCAAAGGGATCCATCTGACTCTTTCCCTGAATGGCCTGTCTTCCTGAAGGCGAATCCTGTGTTGGGCACTTTTCGCACACCCCACATCAAACTCATCTTTCAAGAACATATTCTGCCATCTCAGGTGCTGGGCTTTGACCTTTTCTTTCCACTCAGGTGATAATGTGGTGTTTTATGGGTAAAACTGTTCTATGAGGATTTCTTCCTTCTCTCACTTCCCTAAATCAGATGGTGAGACTGGGGTGCCCTGGATTTACTTGTTCTAACAGCATTCGGGCTTGCAGTTTCAACGGTGAGGCCATAACATTCCGAATGCTGACAGGGATCTTCCCACAACTCCATTGCAGAGCCCTAATTGAAATGACTTCTGGGATTTTCTCCACTACCGTGTCCTCTCCCTGGCGGTCAGCTTTAAGGACAACAAAGGGGCCCAAATGAGCTTGACTAAAGCTTGTAGACACACCACCTCCCCAGATTGTAGTATGTTCTCACTTCTGTCCAATTGCCAAATCTTCCCAACTCCTTCAGCTGGGACTCTCTGTTTTTCGACTATCTGCTGGTACACTTGTCTCAGCATAGGGTGTATGCCTTTGGTTGGGGTGTCAGACTTCAATACAAAAGGAGTGAGCAGTTTTCTGACAAGGTCAGTGATTGTTCCTATTATCAGAGAACTCTTTTGGTTCCTGATGGGCGAGGGCATACAAGGGCTAAGGTATCAAACGTTTTTGTTTGTTCGGTCACAGAAGGGTCAAAAATCGACTTAACCTGTAAGTATCCATCATATGGGAAATTCTGGATTCCAATACCCTATATCTCCAGTTCCTCCCATTTCTGCAGGGGTAAGCCTTTGAGGTGCCGGTTATAAAAGTCTCTATATAGCAGGGTAACTTGGGGTCCCGTGTCCAGAAGGGCCTTTGTATAGATGCCTTCTACTTGAATTGACACGATGGGAGAAGGTCCCACAAGTTTGTCAGGGAAATACCAGGAGTAGGGTAGTTATTTTGTCCTGTCCTCTGTATTCGTGCCCAATTCTTGATGAGCTTCTGGTTTTGCTTGCATCTCCATTGGGCCCCAGAGGGTTGATGTGCATCTACTCCCAGCAACTGGGCACCTGAGGTCAAAGAGAGGGGGTTGTGTGGTCGTTAGGAAACAGCAGCGGGGGCCCTTTGTAAAGATTTTGGCTTCTACTTTGGTTTCTTTGCGTCTTTGAATATGGATGAATATAATGAATATAACTGAATATAACGTTTGTAGGTGAGCACCCAGTTGGCTCCTTCACCGGGGCCCTCTGAAGTTATCCGCTGGCTTTGGACGCTGGGTTTCAGACTTCGGTGGGCTTGGACAGACACGTCGGTAGTGCCCCACTCCTCCACAATTGAAGCAAACTCCTCAATTCATTGACTTCTCGACCTGGACAGCCATAGGGTTTGCAGACTGCTTGGACTCCGAGACTTCCCCAACAGGTGAGATAGTGGTTCCGGCTGTCAGTAGAGTCATCATCTCCATCAATTGTGACACCTGGGTTCAAAAGCTCTATCTCTGTGTTGCTATCAGTCACACTAGCTACTCTAACCTCAGCAACAGGCTCTGATTTCTGGGTCCTCTCTTTGTTTTCCAGCATGGCCTCCTCTTCTCGTACAACCCGGATTAGGTCAGGAAATTTTAGGATTCCTCCATCTCCTCAAGTTTTCAGCTGGATTGTGATTGGATCCAGGGGTTGAGCTCCCCTCAAAACCTGTTGTGCCCGAACATCATCTACTGACCTGGGATCCATGCCCTTTTTAGTAATACCAGGTGCATTATCTTATCCAGACACCTCATATAGTCACATAGCTTTTCCCCTTCATTCTGATGGGGAAGTATGTTCGAACTGATACATAAGGTCAGATGCATTTTCTGTTCACCCAAACACGTCTTGCAGAACACTCAAGTAGTCCTGAGCAGTACAATCCTGTTTGCTGAGTTTTAAAATGTGAATGGCTTCTGAGGCAGGCCCCCTTAAGCTCTCAGTAACTCTCTGTTTTTTCTGGGCCTCGGGAACGTCCCATTCACCTAAAGCTTGAGTGGCTTGCTCCAGCCACTCATCCAAACTGTCCTCGTCGGCTGACCCTGAAAAAGCCCCTAATTTTTTATATCCGGACCCAGTGTATGTAGGGTTATTCTTTTGGCACTTTTCCATGAACGCTCCCAAGGCAGCAATAAACTCTGGTCCTATCATTGCTACAGGTGCCAGTAAGGTAGCACCTTCCGATGATGCTGCTTGGCCCAAAATTTCTGGGCTCACATCCAGTGCATTCAGCTGGATCAGATGAGCCTCGATATAGTCAGTCAACTGTACACTGGCCCTTACTTGTTTCCAATCACCTACGCCTTCTGATCTGGGACTAGTGTCTTCACAGCTTGACTGATCCATTTCTCAGTCAAGGGCATCCCAGGGATGTCGATTACAACACTTGACTTCCGTTCACCATTTTCCTCCTCACACCACTGGTTTGCATCAGCAGGGTCCATCATGACACTCTCTGAGGTGTTTTCTTGGAAATTTTCTAGTAGGAAAGAGGATCCTGGATGAGCCCCCACGTGTAGTGCCACCCTCGAAGGAGCCGCCTGGTAAATTTGGATTCTCTGATCTTCGCCTCAACTCCAAGAATGACCTCAGCCCCTCCGATACACCTGGTTAAATAAAATTACTGCAAACACATTTAAGGACACATGTAGTAAATACCGTTATCCTGCCTGTATATTATCACCAAAAAAGAAATGCACACCTGGTAGTGATAAACAAGTTGAATATATTAGCACAGTTTAAATCATATGGAAACTTACAACACTGTTAAACCTTGCTACAAATAACTAATACATTAGAAAAGACAACCTTCAATATTTAGCAACTGCAGTTATAGAAGGGTAGTAATTTATATGCCCTTAACACAGGCGCTGAGAGGGAGGAGAGAAGGCTTGTCAACTTCTCAGCACCTTCTGGACTGCAAACACCTTTGAGAGGCAAACACACAATGAAAAGAAAAGGTTTACACAAGTACAGAAAGCACTGTTCTGTAATATTGCAGGTGAAGAATACTAGTGTCTGAGGTGAAGAATACTAGTGTCTGAGGTGAAGAATACTAGTATCTTCTGCTAGCAAACGGTGGAGCCCTTGTTTTATGAGAAGGTTTAAACAAGCATGCATGGAGCAGTAATCCTCTACAATGTTCCATTAGGTAGAGATTTAAAAGGGAAAACTACTAGAGATGGCAGCTCCAAACGAGCATCCTGTGACACTAAAAAGGGAAATTGGTGTCTGCATGCCGTGTCAGTATGGTGTCAAGAAGGATGTTGGGTTTACACCCGCTCAGCAGTCCTCTGTGCGATGCCACAACAATAGTCCCAGGTGCTGGTTCAGGCTCCTGATGCTCCTAGCGATGTTGTAAGTCACTGGATCTCTTGCTGATGGCCGATCTAGATGACTGGTAGCGAAACTCGCAAGGTGAACAGGCAGCGGCCGACCCGATACCAGGATGGGTATCTCGATCACTGAAAGGCATGGGTCATCTCTGCTGAGCTGAGTGGTGCTGGGCTGCTGAGTACAGTCCCTGGACTAAATAGTAGTGGCCCACGTGGCTGTCTCTGCTCCTGGATCCCTTCAGGCGTCCTCACTCCTCCGTCTCCAGGCAACACTCTCCTGGCAGTCTCTGGAAAAGCATGGCTTTCTCCCCCTCTGATGCTGCCAGAGTCTCTCTCTCTGTCTTCTCAGTCTCAGCGGTTTTCCTCACACCTGTCACCTCACCACACTCTCTCTTGCACTCTCTCTTCTCTCCTCAGACCACTCTCCTCAGACCACTCTCCTTATTCTCCTCACAGACTCTTTGTTTTATGGGCTTCAGGATATCCCTCTGTTGGGGCACACAGTCCCTAATGTCAGCGTGTGTCTCTCTCCTCACTCTGGCACCTCAGTTCCTTCCTCTGACACACTCCTTTTCTCCTCACTGTTAAGTGTCACTGAGTCCCAGCAAAGGACTTTTTGAGCCTTGGTATCTCCCCCTCTTTTAAGCAATCTCCTCTCCTCTGTCTCCTGTCATCACTATCTCTTTTACCTCAGTACTTCCCTCTCTTCTGTCCCCCTCAGCACTTCCTGAAAATCCCCTTTTTCCCAGTGTTCTCTCTCTCAGTTTTCTGAAAGGACCAGTCAGCATCTCTCTGTCACCATCTTGTGGCCAAAAGGAGAAATTGCATTACAACATGCCTGCTACACATTCACTACCATTGCAAAAACAGATGAAAAACTGACTTTCCTGACGCCAACATGGCAACATACATATGATATAGCTCCACCCCTTTATCCACCCACAGGACCTGTTTAGCTCTATAAAAGTCTGGCTGAGAGCTACCTCCCCCATTTTACTTTTTGTCCTCAAAGATCAACACCTACAGACCGTTACAATCAGTATAAGCTCTTACCTGCCGACTATGTCGCAGTCCATCTGGTTTCAAGCCTCTCCCAGCAGGCATTCCCATGTCTTAGGTTGCTAAATGCGCCAACAAGGTTGGGAGCCCCTTCTGGTCGTATTTTGGGGCTGAGGTGTTCTCTAATCAGAGACGATATCCCTCTTGTGGCATGCCTGCTTTGGGGTCCAGATCCAGCAGCTGGGACTGCATGATGTCTTCTCTCCTATGGAACTCTTTCCAGGTCTGTCAGTTTCTATAAAACTTTTTTCATTTTCTTGCTCTCGTGTCTCTAAAGACCCCATACACACTGTGCAGCTTTTGTTGTCTGATTTCCTTTAGATTTCCTTTAGATTTGCCGGAACCATGTAGTGCAGGGACCTGCCTGATTGCATACATGATGGTTGGTGTTGGTGTCCCTTGTTAATTTCACATTGTATTTTGGAAATGTACCTACCTACTCACAAACAAGCTGTCCTTTTGAAGTAAACACATAGGCAAGTATTTATGAAAAATAAATAGCCATTTATTCTGGGTCATAACAAAATAAGGAGAAATGGGGTGAATGGCGCTTCCTTAAGGGGGAAGATATATGAAATATGTGTAAATTACCAGTGCTAGCAAAACCAATGTATCTGTGAAGCTTATATTGTGAACAAATTAGATCAACCCCCTACACGCATATACCTGTGTAGGCACTATTCATAACGTGCAAACTTACATTAAAGACACACAGTAAATAGTACACCATCAGTATAAATAAAGCATCCCATCCGCATATACACTGAGGTGATACACGGTGCTGACCATATGTGCAAACATACCAACAACAAAATATATATTGGTGTAAAAAAATATCTCTATATGTAAAGAGTCCAACGTGCTCCAAAAGACAATATTAAATTCATAATAATATAAAAAATAAAAAAATCATAATAATATAAAAAAGGTAATGTCAGAAAAGATTCCAAATAGTCTGGTGACTGCGGTGCTCAAAAAAGAGAGTCCGTGACTTCTGTGCTCCCCTTTTGGCTCCCCACTCACCGGCTCCTTATACCCCTACAGGGGTGACAGGCAATCTTGGATTCATAGGCAGTCTTCACAGATGGTGTCCTGTGGTCGCTGTAGTATGGCTCTCATTGCCCTTGTATCCACTATCCCATCCGGATCAATCACCTGCGCAGCACAACCTCCACCACCACATCCAAGAAGGGTATCGCCAGAGATCAATCCTTTTGATCGTATGTCTGCCCTCTGGTGTGTGCCCCATTCCCCAGAAAAACAGACATCAACACATCCTTACATTCTCATCTCAGTATCACTCTCCCTGTGATGCTGAGATGAGAACCTCCTTTTTTACTTAAAGCGGGGGTCCACCTATCTATCGTTTTTTTTTTTTTGGAGTTCATTCACAAACTTTTCTTCTCATGATTATCTACTCACATGTTCTGTGTAATAAGTCTGCCTGTGTCCGATTTCGTTGTAAAGAATAACTTAAAAAAACATTGAAGGCGGTTTCCATCTTCATTGTGGGCATTTGAAGCGCACAAGCATGTATTTCCTGCATGCGGTGAATGCTGTGCTCCCAGCATTCACCGAGATGTTGTGATGACACTGTTGCACAATGCATGCTGGGAAGCCTGAGGCTAGCTCCCAGGGGACTGTGGGAGGTCTGGGAGAGGCTAGAAACACGCCTACTCCTGGCGATTTAAATTTTTTTTACACAGCATGTCAGCATCTAGGCAAGGAAGAGAATGCATAGAGATAATGTTCAAAATTTGGGTGGAACCCCGCTTTAATTATATACTTTAGCCCCTCGTGGGTCTAATAGGGGAGGCTGCATACCTTTTTTCTTCTTTTTTCTCTCTTCTTTTTTCTCCAGTCCTAAGCACGGAGCCTCTGTGTTCTTTGTAAAATAAAGAGAAAGGCAATGCTGGATAAACTGGTGAAATTAGCAAAGCCTTTGTACCCCAGGGCAGGCATCAATAATTTTACAGTCAAAATTGGTGGCCTGAGGAGTCCTTATAATAGTAATCTGGTCCAGGACTACAAGAGATCAGGAACAGCAGAAGATGACATAAATGTCCCCAAGGCTGTGGTACTACAACAGTCTGCATCTTTTGCCAGACTAGACTGAACCCAGGGCCATCACTCTCTGGTGTTCCTTACACGCTTCCTTCCAGGCTGTGGCTCTGGTGTTGGACGTGTGGCAGGAGGTGGAGGAGGAGGGGGACCTTAAGGAGGAGGAGGACCTGGAGGAGGACCATGGTTGAACTCACAAACGTGGCTTTGGCTTGTGAGTTGGCCCCTCAACCCCTTATTTAGGGCTTGTAAGATGAGATACTCACATATTAGGTGTTGGCACTCCTCCATTTCAGCATTTTGCAGGCTGTAATATAGGCAAAGTCCTCTTGAAGACTGTGGGGGGTTCCGAGGGCTGCAATAGCTTTCCAAAATAGGCCATTTGCTGCCTCCTTCATGTTACTCCTCTTCCTGCAACTTTTTGGTGGAAGGCGGAGGGGAGGGACCTGGGTATCGGGCAGGCTACTGGGCCCGGCCACCTCCTGGCTGCCACTTACCCCCTCCACCTCCTGGCTGAGACTTTCCTGTGTATGAAAAAGGGACATCGTTTTGGTTTTTGGTTCATCAATCACATACAATTTTCATCTCATGACTGTTGCAAATTGAATGTTAATAAATAGAAAAAACTATCATTCTGAGCCCAGCATTTTTCATTCTTGTCACAATCATTTGTGTCTATTGATATGTAAAACACTTTGTGAAATCAGAAATTAGTTATCAAAACTAACATAGATTTAACATCATTCATTTGACAAACAGAAATATTTAGAAGAATGCTATACCTGGCTCAAGCTGGGCTCCTCCACATGTTACTGCCTGGAAGGCCCAGGTTGGGCGTCTGAAGCCTCAGCTGGGGGGGAGGAATTGTGGAAGGAAGAGTGGAGAGTGCTGGCCTGAGTTCAGCCTGGCCTGCCAGAAAATGCAGTCTGTCATAGTACCACAGCCTGGGGACATAAATGTCATCTGCTACAGCTCCTGATCTCTGCAAATTCTGGACCTTCTTGCGCTCCCTAAGATAAGTGCTCCTCATGCCACCAATTAGGGCTTTCAAATAGGGGATGTCTGCCGTGGGGATCACCGGCTTCACAAATTTCACCAATTGATCCAGCGCTGCCTTCCTCTTTGTTTTATTGTTATAATAGGGGTGGTTTACATGCCACATACAGGGCAGCTCCCTGAACATATCAATGAATATTGGCATAAAGTCATGATCATTGACTAGATCCATTTTCTCTGCAAGAAATCTTGTCCCAATATAGGCCTCAATCTATAAGCAGTATAGGCCCAAGTTAAAATGGTACCTTCGTTATCACGATCGGTGCTTCCGATACTCCTTCCCTTGCTCACAGATCGTATGTATGACGCACGCATGTTACGCTTTATATACACTGCGCATGCGTGAAACTCCACCCGCCCCTGATGTTCTTTCTAGTCTATTCCCCACCCCTTCTCTTTCGGCGCAATGGGGGAGAGCACATGGCAGAGAGACAACAGGTGCATGATAATTCCAGCAATGAGGAGGAGGAGCCAAGCCGTCTGGATCCCACAGGTGATTTAAGGCATCAAATATGGCCTTTGTTGAGATGGTGGAGATGGTGGACATATTGAAAAGGGCCGACTATGACGGGAAGTATGGACCTTACCCCAACCCAAATGTCAGAAAGGCAAAGATCATGGCTAAAGTTGTGAAGAGTGCATAGGAATTTGGGGGTAGGGCGATCCACGGATCAACTGAGGAAACAGTGGTCAGACCTCAGATTAAGGGAGCACGATCAGTATAGAAGGATCAGGAGAGTGCTGCAAAAAAGTAAGTAGTTGTGCTGTGTTCCTATTCTTTATTTTTATTACATTCGTGCTGCTCCATGTGCTTTTCTTTACTGTTGTACAGTTTAAAATGACAATTTTCATGTTCATGGGCACATTAATCGTTCGTAAGAAACATTGTTCATTCGGCCACTAAAATACAATGTTTTGGCCAGATGCATTTCAATACCGTTTTTTTGGCCTACTTCTTTTAAAAAAAAGTTTGTTGTCTAGATGGGTTTGTAACTAGAATGAAATGCAAACTAGATTCTGTGTAAGGAGAGGACACTCAACAGCTGTTTACACATCTGAACTTTTTATTAGGATGCCCCACACAGATGCTCCAGTGAATAATATAGGGGTGTCTCCATCTGTGAATCTTGCACAAAACAGGTAAGTATTCAAGCTTTACAAAGGACAAAAAAAATTCTTCAGCTTGGAACTCTGCCAAAACAGACAATTGTACCCCACTTCCAAGCAATGTTTCATATTCCTATTTCTGCCATCAAATATCTGTGTGCTAAGTATACCTATTTTTGTTCACATAGGGGAGAAAAGACTCGGAGGACACCACTCATCAGAGGAGACCAGGGACCCCCGACCTCAGGAAGAAGGGGAAATCGCCAAAACCCAACCAGAGGAGGAGGAGGGAGACGTAGAAATTGTCACCACAACAGATGAGTGTCTGCGACCACAGGCTTAGGTAATAGATGGATGCCTGCATATTTGTAATACATGATGGGTTTTTTTTTCGTTTTTTTTCTAGGTGATCGGGATGTTGTGGAAGAGGAATGTCATTTCACCAGTGAAAGTGCCCAGATCCTCATCGGGGAGATAATGGGGTGTAATCGGGATATAGAAAATATAAAGCAAAACATCAATGATGTTCAAAACAAAATGAAGAACATCATTGATGTTTTAGGGAGAATCTAAAACACACAGAAATCCCTAAATTTCTTCTGCTTTTTTTTTTTATGACTAAAATTTTTTACGTATGTTAAAAGCCAAATTTAGAAGATGCACACAGTGTGTCAACATGTGCTATCTGCCATCACGGGAGATCAATGTACGCGTTTTGTGGGTGCAACCCCTTCCTCAATAATAAAGTAACTGAGAGGCAGGGGTTGCACCCACAAAACACGTCCATTGATCCCCCACGATGGCAGCTAGCACATGTTGACATTAGGCAATTTGTGTGCATCTTCTAAATTTGGCTTTTACAGGGGTGACATCACCCCATCTGCTGAACGCAAGTTCAAACACAGTTTGTACATACTCATGTCTGATATTGCCTTTGAACTTTGTAAGTTCCAGAGTTGTGTATTTTTTTATGGTTTTAAACATGCCTGTTTTACCTTAAAAGGTGATTTCTACTTAATGTGACGTAAAAAAATGTTATACAACAAACATGTTGGTTTGTTCAAAAACCCTTTTATAAACGGACATGTGATTGTGCTTTGATTAAAAAGATTGATAATCAACGATGTGTGGCTTCTTCTTTCAATGCTCAAAAGCATTTTTTGGAGTAAAGTTGTTGTTTTCAGTGACAATGGGGGTTATTTATTAAAGGCAAATCCACTTTGCACTACAAGTGCAGTTTCAGTGCAGTCTCAAGTGCACTTGTAGTGCAAAGTGGATTTTCCTTTAGTAAATAACACCCAACAGTGCTTTCTAATTTTACAAAATCACGCCATTTTCATGACTCCCCAAATTTCGGTCATGGTGCTTTTTGTCAGTAATGCATTATATACATTAACAACAAAAACAAGGTGTGTGTGTAGCAGACCCACAACATAATAATAATAGTTAGCCGAAAAAAAGAATGTCACCTCATGTGTCAACGAAATTTCGTTTGCACTGTTGAAGAAAAAGGCCAAAATAATATAACATTAATAAAAGATAACCGAGGAGACAGCTAAAAGAAAGCCAAGCAGTAAATCAAAGCAAATATTTGTTCAGTTTCAAATATATTTTTATTAAGAAAATGTCTCAGACATTGTCTGGCATATCGATGGCTCCCCTACCCGCAAAGTATTCCATGTATCTTATACGGACCTCGCGGGTACTCTGGGTGGGCAAGCCAGGACGGCCACTTTCAAGCGGTTCATTCTGAATTCCGGCCTCAGGCCCAACTGAGGCAGCATAGTTGAAATAATTTCTCCTTAACCACTTCCCGACCGCCGCACGACGATGTACGTCCTAAGTTTGAACGGGGATATCGTTGTTATGGCAGCAGCTAGCTGCCATAACCCCGGTATCCCTGTTTTCGTGCGGCGGCTGGCTTTCAGATAAAAGTGGTCCCTGCGGCGGATTCGCCGCGAGATCACTTTTGTCGGTGGCGGGAGAGGGGCCCCCCCCCTCCCGCTGCGATCCGGTGCCCTCCGCCGCTTACCGGAGCCGTCGGTAGCGGCGGAGGCGATCGCGTCCACTCCCGTGGTGTGTCTGAAGACAAGTGAGCCCAAGATGCCGCTCACTCGTCTCCATGACACTGCTGGGCGGAAGCGACGTCAAAACGTCACTTCCGTCCACGCCTCTTAAAGGCATATTTTTTCAAATGTCATTTTTACAAATGACTTTTTTTTTTTTTTTTTTTTAGTGTAAATATGAGATCTGAGGTCTTTTTGACCCCAGATCTCATATTTAAGAGGTCCTGCCATGCTTTTTTCTATTACAAGGGATGTTTACATTCTTTGTAATAGAAATAAAAGTGACACAATTTTTTTTTTTTTTTTAAAGTGTAAAAATAAATAAAATATTGTAAAATAAATAATAAAAATTAAAAAAAAAATTTTTAAAACCCCCCTGTCCCGACGAGCTCGTGCGCAGAAGCGAACGCATACGCGAGTAGCGCCTGCATATGAAAACGGTGGTCAAACCACACATGTGAGGTATCGCCGCGACCGGTAGAGTGAGAGCAATAATTCTAGCCCTAGACCTCCTCTGTAGCGCAAAATATGCAACCTGTAGAATTTTTTAAACGTCGCCTATGGAGATTTTTGAGGGTAAAAGTTTGACACCATTCCACGAGCGGGCGCAATTTTCAAGCATGACATGCTGGGTATCAATTTACTCGGCGTAACATTATATTTCACAATATAAAAAAAAATTGGGATAACTTTACTGTTGTTTTATTTTTTTATTCAAAAAAGTGAATTTTTTCCAAAAAAAGTGCGCTTATAAGACCGCTGCGCAAATACGGTGCAAAAAAAAGTATTGCAATGACCGCCATTGTATTCTCTAGGGTGTTAGAAGAAAAACCATATATAATGTTTGGGGGTTCTAAGTAATTTTCTAGCAGAAAAACCTGTTTTAAACATGTAAACACCTAAAATCCAAAACGAGGCTGGTCTTAAAGTGGTTAAAAAGTTGTGGAGAACACAGCAAGACAGGATGATGTGATTGAGTTTATATTCCGCCATGTGTATCGGTGTAAGAAATAGGCGTAACTGGCTGGCCATTATTCCAAACGTATACTGGCCAGCCAGTGATTAAAAATCCTCTGGTCCGGGGTGAGGGTCCTCATAGGGAATGGCCGCATAAGATGGTCCCCCAGCGCAAACGCTTTATCCGCAACTGAGTCAAACCAGAGAAAAAAAAATAGTCAAGAGAAAAAAAAATAGTCAAGAGAAAAAAAAATAGTCAAGAGAAAAAAAAATAGTCATTTTGCACGTAAACATTGAAAGCAGATTAGACACAAACATTCTTGGCCAACATCAGTATAACATTTATTTTAGGGAGTATTTAAAGACAAAAGTATAAGGTCCACCTATCAGATTCCCCACCCCCTCTGATGGCCCATTGTAAAAATTTGAGGGGGGGAAATGTTTTGGACAGGTAACCATCTCCACTTCATTGAGAGATGAATGCCTAAATAATGTGTATTACTTTGGCCAGCCCCTCCTTATTTACACTATTGGCAGCCCACTGGACAGGTAAGAAGTGTCATAACACAAAAATATGAATACACACTGTACAAATTGGAGTACAATTTTAACATTCTGCAATTACTTATCAAGATAATAATAGGATACAAAAAGTTTTAACAGTACCATTTGGAAGTATTCAGGCAGGCCCTTTTACTACATGCTTTGGGGAATTAATCCATAAATCTGACCACAAAAGAGGTAGGTATAGTGTGTATGGGTTTGGCAAAGTCAGCAGATAGAGGATCGGTATCGGTTGACTTAACAGTTGGGGGGAGGGAGGGTTTCAAATGAGTTTGGTACCCAAAAAAAGTGCCTCTGGCACTCATTTTTACACATTTTAGGGGGTGTTTAGGGTAAAGCACTACAATGGAGCTGACAAAATACATTGTTAACCCCTTCCCCCTGACCGTACGCAGATATGCGTACTCTGCTTTCCGGGGTTATACCGGGATGATGCCTGCAGCTGCAGGCATCATCCCGGTACCGTTGTTTACAGCGGGCGATCGGCTACCCGAGTATAACAACCGATGCGGCTAAAAGCCGCTCGGTTGTTATACCGGAGGAGCGGGAGGGGACTCCCCCCCTCCCGCCGCCTCCCGCCGCTGTTACCGGGCCTCCCGTGCGATCGGGAAGCCCGGTGTCCAACCGGCTCTCGGCGGCTGGGGGCGGGCTGGAACGAAGCCGTGGGCGGCTTCGTTCCAGCTTTCTCGTTGTAAACGCGGAAGCGACATCATGACGTCACTTCCCGTTTACTCGGCTGCCAGTGGCGCCGAATTTAAAAAAGTACACAGTATTCAGAATCGCCGTTTTCGGCGATCTGAATACTTTGAAGTGTAAAGGATGGATGAGGGGTCTTTTAGACCCCCGATCTCTCCATAAAGAGTACCTGTCACCACCTATTACTGTCACAAGGGATGTTTACATTCCTTGTGACAGCAATAAAAGTAAAAAAAAAAAAAATTTTTTTAAAACACAATTTATAAAGTAAAAAAATAAATCAAATAAAAAAAAAAAAAACGCATACCGAAGTCGCGCCCGCATATGTAAACGGTTTTCAAATCACACATGTGAGGTATCGCCGCGATCGTCAGAGCGAGAGCAATAATTCTAGCCCTAGACCTCCTCTGTAACTCAAACCTGGTAACCGTAAAAAAATTTTTAAAGCGTCGCCTATGAAAATTCATAGGTACCGTAGTTTGTCGCCATTCCACGAGTGCGTGCAATTATAAAGGGTGACATGTTTGGTATCTATTTACTCGGCGTAACATCATCTTTCACATTATACAAAAAAAATGGGATAACTTTACTGTTTGGATTTTTTAAAATTCATGAAAGTGTCCCTTTTCCAAAAATTTGCGTTTAAAACACCGCTGCACAAATACCGTGTGATAAAAAATATTGCTACAATCGCCATTTTATTCTCTAGATTCTCTGCTAAAAAAATATATATAATGTTTGGGAACTCTAAGTAATTTTCTAGCAAAAAATACGGATTTTAACTTGTAAACACCAAATTTCAAAAATAGGCTTAGTCATGAGGGTTAAGTGACTAGGCGAGATGGATATAGGCCCAGGAGAGCATGCTGGGGAGGTAAGTGAAGGCAAATATGCATGAAGGACAAAAAAAACCGTTTAAAAATTCCAGCATGCATGAGGACAAAGGGGACATTCACAGCATATTACAACCATGGTAATTAGGGAATGATGAAAGAAATACAATACATTATCAAATATTAAATATAATAAAACCCCGAACAGAAATTTAAAAAAAAAATGACGTGGGAGTCCCCCTAAATTCCATACCAGGCCCTTCAGGTCTGGTATGGATATTAAGGGGAACCCCGGCCAAATTTTTTTTTAAAAACGGCGTGGGGTCCCCCAAAAAATCCATACCAGACCCTTATCCGAGCACGCAATCTGGCAGGCCGCAGGAAAAGAGGGGGTTTAAGAGTGCGCCCCCCCTCCTGAACCATACCAGGCCACATGCCCTCAACATTGGGAGGGTGCTTTGGGGTAGCCCCCAAAACACCTTGTCCCCATGTTGATGAGGACAAGGGCCTCATCCCCACAACCCTGGCCGGTGGTTGTGGGGGTCTGCAGGCAGGGGGGCTTATCGGAATCTGGAAGCCCCCTTTAACAAGGGGACCTCCAGATCCCGGCCCCCCCCCCTGTGTGAAATGGTATAGGGGTAATTACCCCTACCATTTCACTAAAAAACTGTCAAAAATGTTAAAAATGACAAGAGACAGTTTTTGACAATTCCTTTATTTAAATGCTTCTTCTTTCTTCTATCTTCTATCTTCCTTCATCTTCTCTTCTTCTTCTGGTTCTTCCTCCGGCGTTCTCGTCCAGCATCTCCTCCGTGGCGTCTTCTATCTTCTTCTCCTCGGGCCGCTCCGCACCCATGGCATGGGGGGAGGCTCCCGCTCTTCTCTTCATCTTCTTCTTCATCTTCTTCTCTTCTTCCTTCTTCTCTTCTTCTCTTCTTCTCTTCTTCATTTTCTTCTCCGGGCCGCTCCGCATCCATGCTGGCATGGAGGGAGGCTCCCGCTGTGTGACGACGTCTCCTCGTCTGACAGTTCTTAAATAACGGGGGGCGGGGCCACCCCGTGACCCCGCCCCCCTCTGACGCACGGGACATGATGGGACTTCCCTGTGGCATTCCCCGTGACGTCACAGCGGGAGCCTCCCTCCATGCCAGCATGGGTGCGGAGCGGCCCGGAGAAGAAAATGAAGAAGAGAAGAAGAGATGAAAAGAAGAAGAGAAGAAGATGAAGAGAAGAGCGGGAGCCTCCCCCCATGCCATGGGTGCGGAGCGGCCCGAGGAGAAGAAGATAGAAGACGCCGCGGAAAAGATGCTGGAGGAGAACGCCGGAGGAAGAAGCAGAAGAGCCAGAAGAACCACAAGAAGAAGATGAGGGAAGATAAAAGAAAGAAGAAGCATTTAAATAAAGGAATTGTCAAAAACTGTCTCTTGTCATTTTTAACATTTTTGACAGTTTTTTAGTGAAATGGTAGGGGTGAGTACCCCCTTACCATTTCACACGGGGGGACCGGGATCTGGGGGTCCCCTTGTTAAAGGGGGCTTCCAGATTCCGATAAGCCCCCCGCCCGCAGACCCCCACAACCACCGGCCAGGGTTGTGGGGATGAGGCCCTTGTCCTCATCAACATAGGGACAAGGTGTTTTGGGGGGCTACCCCAAAGCACCCTCCCAATGTTGAGGGCATGTGGCCTGGTACGGTTCAGTAGAGGGGGCGCACTCTCGTCCCCCCCTCTTTTCCTGCGGCCTGCCAGGTTGCGTGCTCGGATAAGGGTCTGGTATGGATTTTTGGGGGGACCCCACGCCGTTTTTTTTGGCACGGGGTTCCCCTTAAAATCCATACCAGACCCTTCAGGTCTGGTATGGAATTTAGGGGGAACCCCACGTAATTTTTAAAAAAAATTTTGGCCGGGGTTCCCCTTAATATCCATACCAGACCTGAAGGGCCTGGTATGGAATTTAGGGGGACTTCCACGTCATTTTTTTTTTTTAAATTTTGGTTCGGGGTTCCCCTGTGGGGAATTCCCATGCCGTTTTTATCAATGAACTTCTATGTGTATTGTCGGCAATGCAATAGCCGCGAGTAGTTTTAAATGGGTTTTTTCCTTCGAAATGTCATTTTGCTGTCAGACTGTTCTAAACACGGGAAACATGCGCCCCTTTACAGGCATACTATAGACACCCCCCAGCTACGAAATTTAAAGGGATATTACACTTTTATTGTTTGACTTTAAGCATTATTAAAATCACTGCTCCTGAAAAAACGGCCGTTTTTAAAACTTTTTTTTGCATTGATCCATGTCCCCTGGGGCAGGACCCAGGTCCCCAAACACTTTTTATGACAATAACTGGCATATAAGCCTTTAAAATTAGCACTTTTGATTATTCATGTTCGTGTCCCATAGACTTTAACGGTCTTCGCGCGTTCGAACAAACTTTTTTCCTGTTCGTATGTTCTGGTGCGAACCGAACAGGGGGGTGTTCGGCTCATCCCTAGTCAGAACCAAGTAACAGAACGCACTGAAGAACAGCAGGGCCTGTGAAGAGCGACCTGAAAATCAGTCATGAACGGACAAGAACACACTGAATAAACCAATGGGAACTCACTGCACACACTGAAGACCAGATACAAACCCACAAGCATAAACTGAACAGCAGAAAAACGATCTAAAAACCACGAGTCTGAAAAAGCTTGAATCGTCTCCCACCAAACTTTTACTAACACGAGATTAGCAAAAGGAGCCCAAAGGGTGGCGTGCTCAGTATTGAACTGCCCTTTTATAGTCTCGTTGTACGTGGTGTACGTCACCGGGTTCTTGACGTTCGCAAATTCCGACAACTTTGTGCGACCGTGTGTATGCAAGACAAGTTTGAGCCAACATCCGTCGGAAAAAATCCGATGGATTTTTTTGTCGGAATGTCTGATTAATGTCTGATCGTGTGTACAGGGCAATAGTGGTTTTCTCTTCCTGTTCAACACTGAGCGTGAAGTCTGGGCATACAGTCAAGACAGCTGATTGGAGGATAGGCACACCCCCCCCTTCCACATAGGCAGAGATAGGCAGAGACTTGCATAGCTGTCCTGTGACAAGGCAAGCTGTCTGCTAATCTATTTATAGCAACCTCCCCTGACACAAATTTCAGGCTTGTTTTATCTCCTGTGTTGGAGAACTTGTCAGAAGTTATCATGCTGATAACAGAAGAATGGAGCAGGAGCAAGGCACAGGACTTAGTGCTTTGAAGAGAGATAAGAAAACACTGAAGATATATGTGCCTAGATCAAATTTCAAGAATCTGGTTTATATCCACTTTAATTCCACTTTAAGGCTGTCAGCAGATTGGCCTCTGCAAATTTGACAGTGCCTAAAAATAAAGAGCAACTGAGCATGTGCAGAGCAGGTGAGAAAGTGTATTACTGTATTTTAAACAGTATAGACACCTATGTTTAATGTTTTTGTCTTTACCTGCAAAAGGGGTCAGCAAGAAGTGATCTAGAAGGGCTTCATTTTCTGACTAAGGCAGGCCCCTTTCAAATGGGTGTTCCGCATGTCTGGTTTTTCTCAGTCTGTTAACGGATATAAAAGGACACCAATTTATTTCTATGGGCAAGCTGATGTTAGCGGATGATTATGATCATCCACTGACATCCGCCGTCATTAACATCCGTATTTTGAAACAGAAGAAAGCCCTATGTTTCTTCTGTTAAAAAGACGTAACGGACGGTTAGCAGACAACATCCATTTATATCCGATCTGCTGATATCTGTTTTTCTGCAAAATATAATTTATTTGTTTTTAATTTTCAATAAAATATGCAACCTAAGACCCAGGTAGTGGTCTAGAAGGATAACATCCATCCCAGTGGATGGAGAGTTGGAGACATGGCAAGAGATGTTTCCCATGAACATCTTTTCAACCTGGTACATGCCAGGCCAGGTATATGGGACACATCCTGTCGTGACCACATTGGAAGGATTACCAAGAAGAGACTCTGGGAAGAAATATTTGTTGAGGTCACACCTAACTGGGCATCGCTCAGGGAGAGGCAGCGTGAGAAACATGGTAAGTGTCTGTGGAATGTCTATCTTGGAGGGGTGGCATGCTGAGACTTGTAGTGCACTTATTTTACCCTTGGCATGCTGAGACATGTAGTCCACCTATATGTGTCTCTTGGCATGCTGAGACTTGTAGTGCCCCTACATGTCACTAATAGTATGCTGAGACTTATAGTCCTCCTATATCTTACCCTTGATATGCTGAGAATTGTAGTCCACCTATATATCACTGTTTGCATGCTGAAACCTGTGGTTCACGAGTGTGTTTCAAATTACATACGTTTGTTTAATTTGGGAGTTCGCTCTGTTCATTGTGTCCACCATTCCTGTTTACATAGGTAAAAAGATCATGTCATGGTGGAGATCTCAGAGGGGCTGCTATAATCGGGAGCTCAAAGACCAAGCCAAAGAAAGCCAGAGTCGTGCAGGAGCCAGTAAAAAAAAAAAAGAAGCCCTTTCTTCAAGATGTTGAACTCCCTAAAAAATGTGATGGACTTTGTCAGACCGTAAGGATCAAATTGTCTTTAATACCTTAGTTGGACAAAAGTTGACCTAATGATAGACTCCTATTCAACAGCGATAACACACATGGATCTATGTATTGTATATCTCCTGTACTGACCTAATTGTAATTAATCTACGACATAATACCATTATTTATTACAATACCAGCTCCAACATTTTTGATATGGTGGAGGAGAGGGAAGCGTGAGCTGTGGAAACTAATCTAGAGCCAGAGGAAGAGATGGGAGGCCTAGCACGTGAACAGAGGCCGGAAAAAGCAGCATCCATCCAAGCATCCTCTCCTCCTTCAAGAAGTACCACTCAAGAAAGAGAACCTGTGCCTGTAAGAATCCTATAAATAAAGCCCCATTATAAAATGTTAAAATAGCCAAATGTTCTAAATAATTTCACACTCTAAAGATTCGTCCTGTTCGAACCATCAGTTCCAGAACCTCTCAATGGCATAGAGAGCAATCCAACCCTGACATGGAATCAGCAATGATGTCATTTAAGGAGGACAGGAGGCCATGAGGAGGGCTGACTCTATGGATCCATTTGCTGACCTAGCATATCCAAATGCTACATTTCTTTTAAACCTGTATCATCATATTAGTCAAACCCCCACCCCCCCCAAAGAAATGGCGGTTTAAATGGCCATCTTTAGCTTTACAGGTTTATGTGTAAGAGCTGTAATGGCTGGAAATCCCATGCCATGCTTCATTTATGTTGGTCAGCAACAGCAGCCATCCCAAGGTTATCCATTAGTGCCAGCTCCACCAAACCCATCCACTCTGCATGTATATGCTCAGCAGCAATACCCCCCAAACAATCCCATGCAGCATCACCAACGCACACCAACCACCATTGCACACAATACGTTACCTCCATCCTAAGTGTCACTGTTTAGCCAACATAAAACACCACCTCCCACTCATATGCGTCCTCAAGTTCTCAAGAACACTCCTATGGTAATTCCTCACAACCAAACACCCAGTATTTAAATTCCCCCAGTCTTTATGACCAGGAGTTTTAAAGTAGAACTATAGGCAAAAATTTTTTTTTTTTTTCATTTTGAATAGAGTAATGGAGGGTTTTAACTGTAAGTTTATTTTTGGGCATCTTTGTCCCATTGGGAAGATTTACCTTCACGTTCTGTCCCATAGCCGAACAGGAAGTGAGAGAAATTCACTGTAAATGAAGGTAATTCCTTGGGGACCCCCAAGTCACCAGAACTCGTTTCCCAATTGGAACATTTACCCTCTAGTACTTCTTTGGGGACAACCCAATATTTGGGGTTTTGCTTACTTTCACTTACGTTTTCGCTCAAATATCTTCCAACTCTCCAGTCTCCTCACGTGATACATCATGGCAAAGCATGTCAAATCATTCCAAAATCTGGCAGAGGCCATTGCTCTCAAGCACAAAATTGCAGCAAAGCCCCAGGAACACACAGGAAAAACACTGTGAGACACACTGGGGTTGATTTACTAAAGACAAATAGACTGCACATTTTGCAAAGTGCAGTTGCGCTCTTCAATTGCAGTTGCTCCAGAGCGTAGTAAATGAGATAAAGCTTCACTTTGCAAAGAATACCCAATCACGTGCAAGGAAAATAAAAAAACAGAATTTTTGCTTGCACATGATTGGATGATGGAAGTCAGCAAATCTGCTCATTTGCTAAGCTCTGGAGCAACTGCTCTTGCAGAGTGCAACTGCAATCTGCAAAGTGCACAGTCTTTTTGCCTAAATCAACCCCACTGAGTCACTCACTGAGATCGCAAAGCAGTATGGGAAGCACAATGCATGTTTGGGAAAAGCAAAGTGTCTTGGAAAATTTCCAAAAAATGATAAACGATGTAAAACGGCTGAAAAAAGGGATGAAAAACGTATGCCAACAGATGAAAACGGATGTAAAAACTGAAGTCTAAATCCATTTTTCATCCGATCTTTTTCCTAAAAATAAGTGACTGAACGTATGAATCAAACGGAAAGCCTGTGTGAAAGGGGCCTAAAGTTCCACTATAATGATTTTTAAAAACAGGAATAATATTCAGAGGACCTTAATTATTTGCAATTGTAAGGAGAAGGCGACATATAGTTCCATAGTTACATGGTTAGTCAGGTTGAAAAAGACACAAGTCCATCTAGTTCAACCAATAAAAAAAAAATCAAAAAAAAAAATCATACAATCCCATATTCCTATACCCACAGTTGATCCAGAGGAAGGCGTAAAACCCCAGCAAAGCATGATCCAATTTGCTACAGCAGGGGAAAAAATTCCTTCCTGATCCCCCAAGAGGCAATCGGATTTTCCCTCATAGCTGAGCACCTCCATGTTTTCCCGATATCCTTTTTGAGAACTGGTGCCCAAAACTGAACTGCATATTTCAGATGAGGCCTTACTAATGATTTGTACAGGGGCAAAATGATATCTCTCTCTGCTGTCCATACCTCTCTTAATACAAGAAAGGACTTTGCTTGCTTTGGAAACCGCAGTTTGGCATTGCATGCTATTATTAAGCTTACAATCTACCAAAACCCCCAGATCCACTATAAATCCCCCCAGTTGTACTCCCCTAAGTATGTATGATGTATGCATATTCTTAGCCCCCAAGTGCATAACTTTACATTTATTGACATTAAACCTAATTTTCCACACAGTTGCCCAAATAAACAGTGCATTGAGGTTGGTTTGTACTGTACGTTGAAGACATCCTGTAAGTGACAACTTGGGCCCTATTCTGTCTTCCTGGTGGAACCTGTTCCTACAGAAGTTACACCATAGACAGGTTGACAAAGCCAGATGTCATCACACACAGACATTGCAAGACATTATTTATAACGTTTACAAGAGCAACCAAATTCAAAACTTTTGAACTTTTGATTTAGAAAATAATTAGAACCCCAACCACTTTCCACTGTTTTCTGTGTCCCCACTGGGGAGATTCTCTCCCTCTATTTGTCCTGATGGCCATTGTCACCAGGCCTGAAAGTGAGGTATAATAACAATTTTCAGTTGTCACCAAAACAGGACTAGAGAGGACATCTGGAGCATTTTCTTCTAACTTTCTGTTGTGTCTACAAATTATGAAGTGAAGAAAAAAGTTAGCATTTTCTTACGTAGTGCTATGCATGAATACAGAAAAATAGGCCATGTTGCTATTATTGAAAATGCTAACACCTAATAGCTTCCAGATTTGCACAACTAAGGCAGCTGTTTCCTGATGACTGCAGCCTTCTGGATAAGACCTGTTTTTTTTTTCATTTTGCTGTCTCCTCACATAACTATGGAAAGGTTAAAACAAGTTAGCTCAGGAGGCAGATGTGTGGATTTCAGGCAATGTCCTATGGGACAAGTAAAATAACTACAGTCAATATCTTACCACTGCAACAGTTTTGTAAAGTCCATCGTGGGACTCTACAAGGCACAGAGGCAGGCCTGTACTGGCCATAGGGACTACCGGGAGATTCCCGGTGGGCTGATGGCTCAGTGGGCCAGTCAGATGCAGTCCTGGAGCCACTCCTCTCTCACAGTGAGTGATCGCTTCCTTCCTTTAGGCGTTATGCTCCCTCCAGCCTGCAGGGGGAGATAGACCAATGGCAGACTTTCCTTCCTCTCTCCCCTATCACTTGTTATCACATGACTGGAGAGAGGAACGAGAAGCTGCCTTCAAAACGGTAAGTACATGTGGGAGGGGGAGGAGAGGGAGGACACTGATGTGAAGGGCTGCTGATGGGGGCTCTATGGTGGGGACTGTGATGTGAAGTGGGCTGCTGGTGGGGACTGTGATATGAAGTGGGCTGCTGGTGGGGACTGTGATATGAAGTGGGCTGCTGGTGGGGACTCTGATGTGAAGGGAGCTGCTGGTGGGGACTGCTATGTGAAGTGGGCTGCTGGTGGGGACTCTGATGTAAAGTGAGCTGCTGGTGGGGACTGTGATGTGAAGTGGGCTGCTGGTGGGGACTCTGATGTGAAGGGAGCTGCTGGTGGGGACTGTGATGTGAAGTGGGCTGCTGGTGGGGACTCTGATGTGAAGGGAGCTGCTGGTGGGGACTGCTATGTGAAGTGGGCTGCTGGTGGGGACTCTGATGTAAAGTGAGCTGCTGGTGGGGACTGTGATGTAAAGTGAGCTGCTGGTAGGGACTCTGATGTGAAGGGAGCTGCTGGTGGGGACTGTGATGTGAAGTGGGCTGCTGGTGGGGACTCTGATGTGAAGGGAGCTGCTGGTGGGGACTGCTATGTGAAGTGGGCTGCTGGTGGGGACTGTGATGTGAAGTGAGCTGCTGGTGGGGACTGTGATGTAAAGTGAGCTGCTGGTGGGGACTCTGATGTGAAGGGAGCTGCTGGTGGGGACTGTGATGTGAAGTGGGCTGCTGGTGGGGACTGTGATGTAAAGTGAGCTGCTGGTGGGGACTCTGATGTGAAGGGAGCTGCTGGTGGGGACTGTGATGTGAAGTGAGCTACTGGTGGGGACTCTGATGTGAAGTGGGCTGCTGGTGGGGACTCTGATGTGAAGTGGGCTGCTGGTGGGGACTCTGATGTGAAGTGGGCTGCTGGTGGGGACTCTGATGTGAAGTGGGCTGCTGGTGGGGACTCTGATGTGAAGTGGGTTGCTGGTGGGGACTCTAATGTGAAGGGAGCTGCTGGTGGGGACTCTTATGTGAAGGGAGCTGCTGGTGGGGACTGTGATGTGAAGTGGGCTGCTGGTGGGGACTCTGATGTGAAGGGAGCTGCTGGTGGGGACTGCTATGTGAAGTGGGCTGCTGGTGGGGACTCTGATGTGAAGTGGGCTGCTGGTGGGGACTCTGATGTGAAGGGAGCTGCTGGTGGGGACTCTGATGTGAAGGGAGCTGCTGGTGGGGACTGTGATGTGAAGGGAGCTGCTGGTGGGGACTGTGATGTGAAGGGAGCTGCTGGTGGGGACTGTGATGTGAAGGGAGCTGCTGGTGGGGACTGTGATGTGAAGTGAGCTGCTGGTGGGGACTGTCATGTGAAGTGGACTTCTGGTGGGGACTCTCTGTGAAGGGAGCTGTTGATTGGGACACTCTGATGTAAGGGGGGCGCTGTTGGGGACACTCTGATGTAAGGGGGACGCTGTTGGGGACACTCTGATGTAAGGGGGACGCTGTTGGGGACATTCTGATGTAAGGGGGACTCTGTTGGGGACACTCTGATGTAAGGGGGACGCTGTTGGGGACACTCTGATGTAAGGGGGACTCTGTTGGGGACACTCTGATGTAAGGGGGACTCTGTTGGGGACACTCTGATGTAAGGGGGACGCTGTTGGGGACACTCTGATGTAAGGGGGACGCTGTTGGGGACACTCTGATGTAAGGGGGGCGCTGTCGAGGACACTTTGATGTAAGGGGGACGCTGTTGGGGACACTCTGATGTAAGGAGGGTGCTGTTGGGGACACTCTGATGTAAGGGGGACGCTGTTGGGGACACTCAAAATTAAAGTGGGCCAGTCATGAGGAAGTCCAGGGCCAAATTTTTGTCCCAGTCCAGCCCTGCACAGAGGTATACATGGTGCACAGAAGATGTTCTGATAAGTCAAATTTTATTCATAGGTACATTTTTGAAAAATTCTCTTTTATCATATCTACTTGAAAAAGTATTCATACCCCTTGAAATTTCCATGATTTGTCATGTTACAACCAAGGCTGGGCAAGGAGAGCATTAATCAGAGAAGCAGCCAAGAGGCCCATGTTAACTCTGGAGGAGCTGCAGAGATCTACAGCTCAGGTGGGAGAATCTGTCCACAGGACAACTATTAGTCATGCACTCCACAAATCTGGCCTTTATGGAAGAGTGGCAAGAAGAAAGCCATTGTTGAAAGAAAGCTATAAGAAGTCCTGTTTGCAGTTTGCGAGAAGCCATGTGGGGGACACAACAAACATGTGGAAGAAGGTGCTCTGGTCAGATGAGACCAAAATTTAACTTTTTGGCCTAAAAGTAAAACGCCATGTGTGGCTGAAAACTAACACATCACCCTGAACACACCATTCCCATCATAAAAAAATGGTGGTGGCAGCATCATGTTGTGGGGATGATTTTCTTCAGTAGGAACAGGGAAGCTGTTCAGAGTTGATGGGAAGATGGATGGAGCCAAATACAGAGCCATCTTAGAAGAAAACCTGTTAGATTCTGCAAAAGACTTGAGACTGGGGCGGAGGATTACCTTCCAGCAGGACAATGACCCTAAACATTCAGCCAGAGCTACAATGGAATGGTTTAGATCAAAGCATATTCGTGTGTTAGAATGGCCCAGTAAAAGTCCAGACCTAAATCCAATTGAAAATCTGTGGCAAGAAAAAAAATTGCTGTTCACAGATGCTCTCCATCCAATCTGACAGAGCTTGAGCTATTATGCAAGGAAGAATGGGCAAAAAATGTCACACTCCAGATGTGCAAAGCTGGTAGAGACATACCCAAAAAGACTTGCAGCTGTAATTGCAGCGAAAGGTGCTTCTGCAAAGTATTGACTCAGGGGGACTTAATACAAATGCACGCCACACTTTTCACATATTTATATGTAAAAACTTTTGAAAACCATTTATCATTTTCCTTCCACTTCAGAATTATATGCCACTTTGTGTTGGTCTATCACATAAAATCTCAATAAAATACATTTACATTTTTTGGTTGTGTAGCTCTGCCCCTTGGGGATTGCTTAGCATTTCATGTTCATCTGTGCCACTTTGACCCTGTAAACTTTCCAGCCCTCCTGACACTCTAGGTTCAGACATGTATGTACCTTTAAATAATACACCGACACAATGCAGATTGATTAGCTCTCTCTGATTTTACTTGTTCAAAGGGAGAGTCATGAAACAGGGTATTAGTCAGCTAAGCCTTTGAGGAAGAAGGAATTTCTTTGAAACGCGTCAGCCAGCAGTGGTTCTAAGGTCTTCCCCTCTGCTTTCTGGAGACGGTTGGTTCTAGGACTGATTGCCACATTTTAGTGGCTTCTACAGGCTTTTATTCATCACATTTGTGAGTAGTGTTTTATTGCTTTTTATCAATAAATTATCTTGGGATAATGCACAAGGCTGGTGTGCCCTCTTCTTTTTATCTTTTTTGTGACTATTAGGATACCCCCTATCCAGGAGGGCAGCAAGGCCAAAGACATTATCACTTGAGTCACTGATCGCCCAGCTATCGTACTTATGCAGAAAACAAACACTCCTGCGCACAAGTGCATTACCAGACAATCTATGTATCATGATTGTATATGCACAGGCCTTGCTGCCCTCAAGGATAGGGGTATCCTAACAGTGAAAGAGAAAAGGAAAAAAAGGGCGCACCAGCCTTGTGCATTATCCTTTGGATGTATTATATTAAAAGTAGATAAAAGGAAAACTACTCACAAACATCTGTAGAAATCTTGCAATGTAAATAGTCTCCAAATAGCAGCAATTGGTTTAAGACAGATGAACTCCAGAGGTCACAGAGGAGATAACAGGGGCTACTGCCGCTGACGCGTTTCAAATGAATACCTTCTTCCTCAGAGCCCAGCAGTGCAGCCTCCTTCAGAAGTCCTTATATATACACACCTATGCACCCTCAATCAATCAAGAAAATCCCAGAAAGGCCTAGAGGACCCTCCCACGCAGGCTAAGGCCAAAAAATAGCGCCCACTAGAGGGAAATGGCGTTGCCCTTACTATAAACAAATATACGACTGATGCAACTGATTGATAAGGAAGACCAGTCAATTGTCGATATGAATGAATAGAGACTCTGGCAAGCAAGGTACAGGAATATTTGAATGTGCTGGCAAAACTAGTAGGCAGGGGATCATTACCGTGTAGACACGACAATGTGGAAGCATATGTACACAGGGCCTCATCTAATCGAGTTATGGGGCGAGAGGGAGAACTAAATCAGATAAGTACAATGGCCTCTCACAAAAGATCTCCCAGGCAATGTCACCATGGCACATAGCGCCACCAAAGATAGCCAGTCTTACCAGTATGTGGCATCTCCCCCCATATCGATAGTGTCTCTCCTGGCCTGTTCCTGGGTCTGGAATGCATGCTGCCGTGTTTGTGTTCCAGACAATAGGAAGAGCAGGCCTGACATCACTTCCTGCTCATCAGCTGCCGCTCTTTAGTGACATTAGCTGCGACAATGGATCACCGCCATTTTGTTGTAGAACAATCAATAGAGGCCAAATGAGGACAATAGATGTCACTTCTAGCTAAGATATAGGAGATGGTGAGACAGACAGTCGCCATACACCTCATAAAGGCAATTCATTTGCTAATGACTGAAAGGTTATGCTAGGCATCTATCTTGCATCTATCTTGCTTTCTGTCAGCCATCTTAATATTCACAAATTTCCAAATATCTGTCTCAGCGTGAGAATGAAATGAAATGAAATATTTCACACGTTCCTTATCTAAAGTTTTCTCAGCTTCCCTTGTATCTAGCAGCTGAGAACAAAGAGTATTTGTTTTAAATAGTTGGAACTGCATATGAAATTAACTTTTACTGCGCATGTTTCTTTTTTTTTCTGCGTGACTTGTAATTTTCTTTAAAGACATAATTGATGTATGCGTGTTGTTTGTATTTTGGGACTTGGCTCCGGATTTATCTGCAATTGCATAATACATCGATCTGAGGTCTGAGAGGTTAAAGGGACCACCCTAGACACAGGATTAAACCTTTCAATGACATACAATTAAACATATATCTATACACATTTTTGGTGTAGAACTTGCTTTCCTCCTTCAAGTGCCCATTCAGGTATAGGCTGCTCTCCTGACAGGGGGGGGTCTGCGCTGATTGATTATCAGCGCAGCCCCCCTGAGGATGCCCACCCAGGGCCACCAGAGCTACCACCAGGGATTACCACCACTGATAACCACTAGGTATGCCACCCATGACCAGCAGGGATGCCAATCTGTGCCCAAAAATGATGTCAATCTGTGCCCAAAAATTATGCCAATCAGTGCCCATCAGTAATGCCTACCAGTGCTTGCTTTACAGGGATGCCCATCAGTGCCACCCATCAGTGTCCATCAGTGTTACCTATCAGTACACATCTGTGCCCATCAGTGCTGCCTATCAGTGCCCATCAGTGCCACCCATAAGTACCCATCAGTGCAGCCTTTCAGTGCACATCAGTGTCACCTATCAGTGCCCATCAGTGCCACCTATGAGTGCCCATCAGTGCTGCATATCAGTACCACCTATCAGTGCCGCCTATTAGTGCCCATCAGTGCTGGATATTAGTGTCCATCATCAGTGCCACCTCATCAGTGCCATCTCATTAGTGCCACCTCATCAGTGCTGCCTTATCAGTGCCCATCAGTGCAGACTCATCAGTGCCCATCAGTGAAGGAGAAAACGTCCTTATTTACAACATTTTATAACAGAAACAAAGAAAAACTTTTTTTTTCAACATTTTTGGTCTTTTTTTATTATCTTTAGCAAAAAATCAAATACCACCAAAAGGAAACTTTATTTGTTGGAACAAAAGGATAAAAAATTAGTTTGGGTATAGTGTTGCATGTGCAATTTTCATTTAAAAAGCAACAGCGCTAAAAGTTGAAAATTGGCTCGGGCAGGAAGGGGGAAAAGGGCCTGGTATTGAAGTGGTTAAAGTGGAATTAAACCTATGCATAAAGAAAATTAGAACTTGCCTCTGGGAGCTTGATGTTAAAATGTACTAGTTTGCATAGCACAAAAGCACAATATGGCAGATTTACATGTCAAATGGGGCCCTCCAGTACTGAAGTGTCTGTGCTTTTGGCTATCGTGAGCGATTACACTTTCTCCCAATCTTCCTTCTGGGTTCAGGATCTTTTTCCACTTGGCTGGGTCATAATAATGTCACTCCTGCGCATGCACACAGGAGTGACATCATTACAGCACAGAGTGATGCTGTAAATGTATGCTGAACTGCACATGTAGGACAGATACGGAAAAAAGTTTATGAAAGAAGAGACCAGTAGGACCCTTTTGAAGAGAATGGAGTAATGTTATGACATCTGAAAAACCAAGGAAATAAATTCACTAGTTGTGGACTCAACCAAATCTGGAAATGGGTTACCTAAACATATTCTAAATTCTAAACCAATGCGTAGAATCAATTCACTTTATTGTACACAAAATATCACAATGTTAAAATACATGCCTAAAAAACAACCCTCCATGTTGCTTGACCAAACTTAAAGATGCCCTTATATATTGTATAATTCAAATATCAAACAGTAAGCCTGGCCAACCTTTTATGCCGTGTACAGACGAGCAGACTTTTCAGCATTAAAGGTCTGACGGTCTTTCCGACGGATTTTCGACGGAGTTACTACGGACTTTCGAATGACCGTACTTGCCCACTAAAGTCCTTCGAAAGTCTGTTTGTTTGAACGTGATGATGTACGAAGGGACTAGAAAAAGGAAGTTCATAACCAATAGCCAATAGCTGCCCTTGCGTCGTTTTTTGTCCGTCGGACTAGTATACAGACGAACGGACTCGAGTCCGTCGGAAAGATTTGAAACATGTTCTAAATCTAAAGTCCGTCTGATTTTCAACAGAAAATGTCAGCTGAAGGTCCGATGAAGCCCACACATGGTCGGATTGTCCGACAGATTAGTTCCGTCGGACCAGTCCGGTCGAAAAGTCTGGTCGTGTGTACACGGCATTAGAGTCCCATCTTAGCCAAAGGTACTATATGAATATTGTAGCAGAAAAATATTTTCCCTATGTATCATGCTCATTTGTTGCACAGAGTACTAAAAGCTTGCATAGCCTCTTCCTGACACAGGACATGCATTTGTATTCACACCCCTTGAAATTTTCCATGTTTTGTCATGTTGCAACCAAAAACATCAATGTATTTTATTGGGATTTTGTGTGATAGACTAACAAAAAGTGTACTACTGAAGAAAAGCATCCCCACAACATGATGCTGCCACCACCATGATTCACGGTGGGGATGGTGTGTTCAGGGTGATGTGCAGTGTTAGTTTTCCACCACGCATAGCATTTACCTTTTATGCCAAAAAGTTCAATTTTGGTCTCATCTGATCAGAGCGCCTTCTTCCACATGTTTGCTGTGTCCCCCACATGGCTTCTCACAAACTGCAAACAGGGCTTCTTAAGGCTTTCTTTCAACAATGGCTTTCTTCTTGCCACTCTTACATAAAGGCCAGATTTGTGGAGTGAGCGACTAATAGTTGTCCTGTGGACAGATTCCCCCACCTGAACTGTGGATCTCTGCAGGTCCTCCAGAGTTACCATGGGCCTCTTGACCGCTTCTCTGATTAATACTCTTCTTGCTCTTTTTGTCAGTTTAGGTGGACCGTCATGTCTTGGTAGGTTTGCAGTTGTGCCATACTCTTTCAATTTTCAGATGATGAAATGAACAATGCTCTGTGAGATGTTCAAAGCTTGGGATATTTTTTTTATAACCTAACCCTGCTTTAAACTTCTCCACAACTTTATCTCTGACCTGTCTGGTGTTTTCCTTGGCCTTCATGATGCTGTTTGTTCACCAATGATCTCTAACAAACATCTGAGGGCTTTACAGAACAGCTGTATTTATACTGCGATTAAATCACACACAGGTGGACCCTATTTATTAATTAGGTGACTTCTGAAGGCAATTGGTTCCACTAGATTTTAGTTAGGGGTATCAGAGTAAAGTGGGCTGAATACAAATGCACGCCACACTTTTCAAATATTTATTCGTAAAAAAATTGAAAACCATTTTCCTTTTACTTCACAATTATGTGCCACTTTGTGTTGGTCTATCACATAACATCCCAATAATATACATTTAGATCTTATAACATGACAAAATGTGAAAAATGTCAAGCGGTATGAATACTTTTTCAAGGCACTGTATGTTGTATATTTATTTCAGATCCAAGAGACATGCATGATTTCTCTTTAACTTGGGACATGCGTCTATCATATACAGTATACATTCATTTCAAATCCAGTGAAGCATTAGAAAAACTGTATCAAATTAAAGCGAAGTTTCACACACTTTTAAAACTTGGTCTTAAAGGAAAGACCACCCCTCCACCACTCGTTTTTAGAGAACAATTTTTTTTCTTTCTTACCTACAATTTACCCCATGCCATTCACATGGGGGGGGGGGCAGGATCTGGGGGCTTCCAGGTTCTGATAAGCCCCCCACCCTTGTCACCATCAACATGGGAACAAGGTGCTTTGGGGAGGACCCCAAAGAACCCTCCCCATGTTGAGGGAAAGCGGGCCTGGTATGGTTCAGGAGGGGGTAAAGGGCCGCTCGCTCGCCCCCCCCCCCCCATCCTGACCTGCCAGGTTGCATGCTCAGATAAGAGTCTGGTATGGATTTTGGGGGGACTCCCACACCATTTTTTTAACATTTTGGTATGGGGTTCCCCTTAAAATCCATACCAGACCTGAAGGGCCCCAATTGGGACCCCCAATAAGTGTCTGTGTATAAATAGTCAATGAGTTTGTTAGCTCTCACATAGATGCACTAAGCAGGCTAGACACTGAGCCATGAGGAGGTGGAAAAGAACATTCAAAAGACCTGCGTAACAAAGTAATGAAACTTTACAAAGTTGGAAAAGGACATAAAAAGATATCCAAAGCCTTGAATATGCCAGTCAGTACTGTTCAATCACTTAATAAGAAGTAGAAAATTTGGGGATCTCTTGATACCAAGCCAGGGTCAGGTAGATCAAGAAGGATTTCAGCTACAACTGCCACAGGAACTGTTCAGGATACAAAGAAAAACCCACAGGTAACCTCAGGAGAAATACAGGCTACTCTGGAAAAAGATGGTGTGGTTGTTTTTAACCACTTCTCGACTGGCTCCTGTACATATACGGAGGCAGGATGGCTCTCCTGCGCGAATCGGCATTTATGTACGGCGGCTCCTTTAAGACCCATAGCAGGCGCGCGTGCAAGTTGCGATGCGAGGAACCCAATGCGCATGGCCAGCGGGCGTGATTGCCGTCGGCCAGCCACAATCGCGGGCACGAAAGCCAGAACAGGGACTTGTGTATGTAAACACACAAATCTGTTCTGACAGGGGAGGAGAAACAGATCGTCTGTTCCTCCTAAGTAGGAACAATGATCTGGCTCCTCCTCTAGTCAGTCACATCTTACAGTTAGAAACACACCTAGGGAACACACTTAACCCCTTGATCGCCTTCTAGTGTTTTAACCCCTTCCTTGCTAGTGACATTTATACAGTAATCAGTGGCTATTTTTAGCTCTGATCGCTGTAAAAATCAATGGTTCCAAAAAAGTGTCAAAAGTGTCTGATCTGTCCGCCGCAATGTCGCAGTCCTGATAAAAATCGCTGATCGCCGCCATTACTAGTAAAATAACATTTTTAAAAAATGCCATAAATCTATTCCCTATTTTGTAGACGCTATAACTTTTGCGGAAACCAATTCATTTTTATTTGCTAGTTTATATAATTTATTATATATATATACAATAGTTTATTGCAAGTTTTTCTTTTTTTACCACAAATATGTAGAAGACTACATATTGGCCTAAACTGACATATTTTTTTTTTTAAATTGGGATATTTATTTTAGCAAAAAGTAAAAAATATAGTGTTTTTTTTCAAAATTGTCGCCCTTCTTTTGTATATAGCGCAAAAAATAAAAACCGCAGAGGTGATCAAATACCACCAAAAGAAAGCTCTATTTGTGGGGAAAAAAGTGCATACATTTTTTATTTGGGTACAATATTGCATGACCGCGCAATTGTCAGTTAAAGCAACAGTGCCGTATCGCAAAAAATGGCCTGGTCAGGTAGGGGGTAAATTCTTCCGGGGCTGTAGTGGTTAGGGAGCACAATACAATAAAACTTGAACAAAAAAGAGCTGCATTGTCAAGTTACCAGAAAGAAGCCTTTACTGTACAAGTTCCACAAAAAAGCCTGGTTACAATATGCCCAACAACACTTTGACATGCCTCATTGGCTTTTTTGTGGCATAGGTGCAGTAAAGGCTTCCTTCTGGCAGCTCAACCATGCAGCTCTTTTTTGTTTAAGTATCGTTGCTCCTCAAAAACAACCACACCGTCTTTGAAGGGAGAGCAGCCTGTATTTCTCCTGCAGTTACCTATGGGTTTTACTTTGTATCCTGAGCAATTCTTCCGCCAGTTGTGGCTGCAATTTTTCTTGGTCTACCTGACCTTGGCTTGGCATCAAAAGAGCCCCTAATTTTCCCCTTCTTAATAAGTTATTAAACAGTACTGACTGGCATATTTAAGGCTTTGGGTATCTTTTTATATCGCTTTCCATCTTGGTAAAGTTTCATTACCTTGTTACACAGGTCTTTTGACTGTTCTTTTCTACCTCCTCATGGCTCAGTGTCTAGCCTGCTTAGTGCATCCATGTGAGAGCTAACAAACTCATTGACTATTTATTCACAGACACTAATTGTGATTTAAAAAGCCACAAATGTTGGAAATGAACCTTTAATTGCCATTTTAACCTGTTTGTGTGCCACCTTCTGTGTCTGTACCAAGGTCAAACATTCCAGGGTATGTAAACTTTTTATCAGGGCCATTTGGGTGATTTCTGTTATCATTATGATTTAAAAAGGGTCCAAAACTGTGATAATAAATGGCTTCATGTAATTTCTATCCTTAAATAAAAGACAGTTTTTTTGGCATGATCAGTCATATTTTTAATATTAATAACAAAATTTCACAATTTCTGCCAGGGTATGCAAACTTTTGAGCATGACTGTATATATATTACCGCTTGCCGACTGCCGCACACAGATGTACGTCGGCAGAATGGCACAGGCAGGCAAATGGGCGTACGTCCCTTTAAATTTGCCACCTTTCGGGCGCTCGCACGCCGTGGGAGCATGCCCGCGGGTCTCGGGAACTCAATGTTCTCTGGCAGCCCGTGATTGTGGTGTGGAGAGGTAAACAAGGCATTTCCCTGTTCTGCCTTGTGTCATGACAGAGATCCACTGCTCCCTGTCATGTCCTAGGAAGCCCCTCCCCCCACAGTTAGAACCACTCACTAGGACACATTTAACCCCTTCATCGGCCCCTAGTGGTTAACCCGTTCCCTGCCAGGTGCCATTTACACAGTAATCAGTGCATTTTTATGGCACTGATCGCTGTATAAATGACAATGGTCCCAAAATAGTGTCAAAAGTGTCCGATGTGTCCGCCATAATGTCGCAGTCCTGATAAAAATCTCAGATCGCCGCCATTACTAATAAAAAAATTAATAATAAAAATGCCATAAAACTATCCCATATTTTGTAGATGCTATGACTTTTGCGCAAACCAATCAATATACGCTTATTGCAGGGTTTTTTTTACCAAAAATATGTAGAAGAATACATATTGGCCTAAACTGAGGAAAAAAATTTTTTTTTTATATATTTTTGGGGGATATTTATTATAGCGAAAAGTAAAAAATATTGCTTTTTTTTCAAAATTGTCACTATTTGTTTGTTTATAGCGCAAAAAATAAAAACCACAGAGATGTTCAAATACCACTAAAAGAAAGCTCTATTTGTGGGAAAAAAAGGATGTAAATTTTGTTTGGGTGCAGCGCAACACGACCGCGCAATTATCAGTTAAAGCGACGCAGCAGGAAGGGGGAATGAACTTAGTCCCCCTGAGCCATGATTGGCCAATTATGGCTCTCTCAGCAGAGCGCGCTGTGATTGGCCAAAGCATCCAGGTCAGGTGCATGCTTTGGCCAATCATCAGACGTCAATCGATCTCGCAGCTCATTATGGGGCGTTCCACGGCACTCGAATTTCTCATGAGCAAACGAACACCGGATGTTCGAGTCGAACTGTTGGCTCATCCCTACACACCACATACACTGTTAAAAACTTGTTCATTAGGGAAAAAAATTTCCATCTTGCTCCTTCAATTTTCCTTGTCACTGTGGTTGAAAACAAATTTATTTTTGACCCCACTAGTGATTAGAAAACCGAAATAAAGTTCTTAAAACAAATAATGTGGAACTAAATTCTTTTAGTGCATAGCTTGCTTAATGTGCTGGGTTAACCACAATTAGCATACTCAAAAACCTAGTGAAGTTAGCATTGTTCTTCTGAGTTCTTGCATCGGGCCCCCAATGAGACACTGCCAGATCTGCCCTCTAACCACGGTGTGTCCTTCCTGGAATTTGTGATGGGCACATCCTAGACTCAGCAACAGAAATGCGTCATTCTCACCTTAGCAGGAATGGAGGGGGCAGAATGGAGTAAAAAAAAAAAGGAAATAAACAAAGAAAATGATTTTTATCTAGTGAGGGGAAAGGGGACATTAGGACAAAGCTTGTTGTTTAAAGTGTTACTAAAGGTTAATTTTTAAATAAAATAACAAACATGTTTTACTCACCTGCTCTGTGCAGTGATATTGCACATAGCAGACCCAATCCTCCTCTTCTTGGGTTCCCCTGCTGGCTATCTTGGCACCTCCTCTTCTTTGTGTGTCCCCATAGCAAGCCGTTTCTGCACTCCATAGGCACACACAGCGGGGCTTAGACCCACCCTCCACCTCTACTATAGTCCCGGGCCACTCATTTTTCTTTACATGTAACAAAAATGATACTGAAACCCTTTTGGCTTATTGTTGCTATAAGGCCCCTTGCAGAAAAAGTTGTTATTTTTAAAAGCCAAGCTAGAACAATTCTTACCAAGGTAGCAGTGTTATACTATGCAATATTTGTTAGTCCCAGCCCAATCTGCTTGGAATTTAATATTAAGCCCTTAATTCTACTTTTCTCTCTCTCCAGAGGAAACCTCTAATCCTCCTATTTAATCTTAACATATCCTTTGTATAATTTGAAAGGGGTAGGGATTACATCATGTGCATGAATCTTTGTAATGTATTGTATTTTGCTAATTTTACTCGCCCACTTAAAAATATTGGTAACCCTTCCCGCTCCTTCAACAAATGAAGTACAGAATCCATAGAAGGGGGTAGGTAAGAGCATACAACCTTTCCCAATTATTAGCAAAATAATTAACAAATAATTACACCTCTGTGTACATTCTCTACCACATATATCTATATACTTACTATCCTTATTTAACGATAAATATTCTGACTTTGCATAATTATTCTTTTTTTTATCCTGCAAAAGGCCCAAATCTTTAAATTAAATCCATAATTATATGTATTTCAAAATGTAATGTAATGTAATTCAAAATACTAACCACAACATACAAGGCCATCCATGATATCGCCCCCAACTACATCACCAGCTTCATCTGCAGATATCACCCAAATCGTCCTCTCCGCTCTTCCCAAGACCTCCTGCTCTCTAGCTCCCTTGTTACCTCCTCTCATGCTCGCCTTCAGGACTTCTCCAGAGCCTCTTCCATCCTCTGGAATTCCCTGCCCCAGTATGTCCGATCAGCCCCTAACCTGTCCACCTTTAGGAGATCCCTGAAAACTCATTTATTCAGGGAAGCCTATCCCACACCCACCTAACAACAGTCCCCGAGCCACCCCCATCAAATCATTCTCCACATCTATTACCTTTTGTACCACCACCCCCTCCCTTTAGAATGTAAGCTGTACGAGCAGGGCCCTCCTGTCCCTTCTGTATTGAACTGCACTGTAATTGTGCTGTCCCCCCTCTACATTGTAAACCGCTGCGTAAACTGTTGGCGTTATATAAATCGTTAATAATAATATGTAAGTGCAAGCTTGGTGCAGAGACGTACAAATGTAAATCATCTGCATAAAATTATTTTGATTTAGTTCCCACCAGTATACAAGGATATTGTTTTCTAAGCACAAAAGATTAAAACCAAAAGTGAAAATAGTTGTCCTTAACCTCTTGCTTACTGGGCACTTAAACCCTCCTCCTGCCCAGACTAATTTTCAGCTTTCAGCGCTGTCACTCTTTGAATGACAATTGCACGGTCGTGCAACACTGTACTCAAATTACATTTTTATCATTTATTTCACACAGATAGAGCTTTCTTTTGATGGCATTTAATTGCTGCTGGGTTTTTTAATTTTTTGCTAAATAAAACAAAAAGGGACCGAAAATTTTGGGGAAAAAAATGTTTCATAGTTTGTTATAAAATTTTGAAAACAGGTAATTTTTCTCTTTCACTGATGTGTGCTGATAAGGCTGCACTTATGGGCACTCATAGGCTGTTATGATGGGCACTGATGGGCACTGATAGGAACTGATAAGGTGGCACTGATAAGCACTGATGAGGCGACACTGATAGGTGGCACTGATGGGTGGCTGACAGCTGACAGCTGATCACATACTCGGATCTGTGATTAGCCGAGTCTCATAGACTCAGCGATCATAGAGCCCGCCGCGTGTGACCCGCAGGGATGAGCAGACAGCGCTTGCTCAGGAGGACGTCCATTGATGCCCTCCCGGAAATTAAAGGCTGCGATGTAGCCGTCTTTCGGCTCTAGCGTGGGAGGCAAGTAGTTAAAGCCAAATCTCACCAGCATCTCCATAATATAAAAGCATTGGGGTTGATTAAGACTCGGTTCACACTAGGGGTGGCACGATTTGCAGGTCGCCTCATTGAGGCGACCTACACACGACTGCCACGGCGACTTGCAAAACGGCTTCTGCATAGAAGTTTATGCAAGTCGCCCCAAGTCGCCCCCAAAGTAGTACAGGAACCTTTTTCTAAGTCTGAGCGACTTGCGTCGCTCCGATTAGAACGGTTCCATTGTAGAGAACGGGAGGCGACTTGTCAGGCGGCTAGGTCGCCTGACAAGTCGCCCCTGTGTGAACCGGCTCTTACTAAAATTGGAGAGTGCAAAATCTGTTGCAGCTGTGCATAGAAACCAATCAGCTTCCTGTTTTTTTTTTTTGTCAAAGCTTAATTGAAGTTAGAAGCTGATTGGTAACCATACGCAGCTGCCCCAGATTTTGCACTCTCCAGATTTAGTAAACCTAGTTTATTGTCAATGCTGTATTTTTATTTTATAAAAAAAAAAAAAAACAATAAACTGTTTTTAAAATTGCTTTCCTATAGCATTCTATAGAATTCTGACCTATACTATATTACCAAAAGTATTGGGACGCCTCCCAGTCTTAGTTCGTAGGGTTCAATATTGAGCTGGCCCACCCTTCGCAGCTATAACAGCTTCAACTCTTCTGGGAAGGCTGCCCACAAGGTTTAGGAGTGTGTCTATGGGAATGTTTGACCATTCTTCCAGAAGAGCATTGGTGAGGATGCCTGCCTTTACACACACATGAACTTTAATGGCATCCCAGTCTTAGTCAGTAGGGTTCAATATTAAGTTGGCCCACCCTTTTTAGCTATAACAGCTTCAATTGTGTGTCTATGGGAATGTTTGACCATTCCTTCAGAAAAGCATTTGTGAGGTCAGGCACTGATGTTGGACGAGAAGGCCTGGCACGCAGTCTCTACTCTAATATATCCCAAAGGTGTTCTATTGGGTTGAGGTCAGGACTCTGTGCAGGCCAGTCAAGTACCTCCACCCCACTTCACTCATCCATGTCTTTATGCTTTGTGCACTACTCCAAATAAATTGGTGGAGGGCGGACTATGGTGTGGGGTTGTTTTTCAAAGGTTGGGCTTGGTTCCTTAGTTCCAGTGAAGGAAGCTCTTAAGGCGCCAGCATACCAAGACATTTTGGACAATTCCATGCTCCTAACTTTGTGGGAACAGTTTGGGGATGGCCCCTTTCTGTTCCAACATGACTGCACACCAGTGCACAAAGCAAGGTCCATAAAGACATGGATGAGCGAGTTTGGGGTAGCAGAACTTGACTGGCCTGCACCTCAACCCAATAGAACACCTTTTGGATAAATTAGAGCAAAGACTGGAAGCCAGGCTTTCTTGTCCAATATCAGTGCCTGACCTCACAAATGGAGGAATGGTCAAAGATTCCCATAGACACACTCCTTGTGGACAGCCTTCCCAGAAGAGTTGAAGCTGTTAATACTTTTGATCATGTAGTGTATATCTATCTAGCCCAGGAGTCTTGCAATCTGGATTACTAATTATATCCCTCACTTCCGGCTCCAGTATATCAGTATTTAATTCAATTAAATATAATTTTTCGATTCAAGTTATTCGACTTGAATCAAACCCAAAATTATTTTTTCATTAAAGTTATTGGAATGAATAGCCTTATAAAGGTTTAAATGATAATTGAACATGCGTGCATTTACGGATGTTTGGATGCTAAATATGATACCCATTAAAATCCATGGGTCTCTGCTATAAAAAAATATGTAATGTTTGGGGTTCTAAATAATTTTCTGGCAAAAAAATACAGAAAAAGTGCCAGAAAAGGCCTGGAGCTGAAGTGGTTACTATATGAAGACCATCTTCCCAGGTTATTTTAGTTCTCTTAGTATCCTGTATTATTAAGGCAGTATTCAACCCAAAACCAAAAAAGTAATATATTGTAGCTAATCAATCATTAGATGTTGTAGCTGCATTTGTTTTTTTTTGTAGGCTTTTCCCCCTCTTTTTTCATCTGTTGATTCGGCCAGTAACACACCTTCTGTGGGTCCAGCAGACAGCAGCATTGTCAGTCTAGGGGGACGAGAGTGTTCGATATATGATCAGATTTAAATACACTAGCAAATTAAAACCACACTCAAGTTTAAGCAACAGTTTTTTCCATTTGGGATGAAGGTTTTACAGAAATAAATAAAAGCTGATCATTGTAAGCACCCCTGTCAGTAGTAAATGTTTCATCTCATTCCTGTAAACTAAAACTTGGACTAGAGCTTGTTCTTATGAAAAACAACAGACTTACTGGCCCGATCACCAGCTGAAAGCAGAAGGAAGACAACAAAATAAAACAAATGCGGCCATCACATCTAATGATAATTAGTAAGCTGCAATATAATAAATGTGTGCTCTTGGGTTTATTACCGCTTTATTTTCTCCAGTTTTTATGTAGCATTGAAATATTCATCATACCCTTTTTGAGTGATCTATAATCATTCAGCTTCTTTCATCTTTTTACTCAATTCATCTTAACATGTGATTTTTTTTTTTTTTTTTTGTGAGCTACGAAAGAACAATAATATGTCCCCTATGTATGTCTTTATGTATTTCTAAAACAATACACTGAAATTTGTGGGGCTTTACATGTACCTTCTAGGGTTTAACCACTGGCTGACCAGCCGCCGCAGTTTTACTGCGGCAAAAACGCATGGCTGGGAGCGAAACAACGTTATGTAACGTTGCTTCACCCTGTGGTCACTAGGGGCGCACGCACGCACGCTGCTCACTCCCAGAGCCGTTGTGCGTACCTGGCGGTCGCGATGACCTCCGAGCTCCCACAATCGTTTGTGACACAACGAGAACCGGGATCTATGTGTGTAAACACAGTTTCCGGTTCTCTGAGGGGAGAAGGGACAGATCCTCTATTCATACAAAGTATGAACAGTGATCTGTCATCTCCCCTAGACAGTCCCCTCCCCCCCTTCAGTTAGAACATGGAGAGGGAACACAGTTAACCCCTTGATCGCCCCCCACTGTTTAACCCCTTCCCTGCCAGTGACATTTACACAGTAATCAATGCATTTTTATAGCAGTGATTGCTGTATAAATGCCAATGGTCCCACAAATGTGTCAAAAGTGTCCGCCATAATGTGGCAGTCCCGATAAAAATCACAGATCACCACCATTACTAGTAAAACAAAATTAATAATAAAAATGACATAAATCTTTCCCCTATTTTGTAGACACTATAACTTTTGTGCAAACCAATCAATATACGCTTATTGCGATTTTTTTTTACCAAAAATATGTAGAAGAATACATATCGGCCGAAACTGAGGAAAAAAATTGTTTTTTTATATATTTTGGGGAATATTTATTATAGCAAAAAGTAAAAAATATTGCGTTTTTTTCAAAATTGTCACTCTTTTTTTGTTTATAGCGCAAAAAATAAAAACCACAGAGGTGATCAAATACCACCAAAAGAAAGCTCTATTTGTGGGAAAAAAAGGATGTCAATTTTGTTTGGGTGGAACATCACGCAATTGTCAGTTAAAGTGACGCAGTGCTGCATCGCAAAAAGTGCTCCGGTCAGGAAGGGGGTAAAATCTCCTGGGGCTGAAGCAGTTAACAAGTGATTTTCATTTTGTTGTTTTTTTGTGAGCTACGAAAGAACAATAATATGCCCCCTATGTATGTCTTTATGTATTTCTAAAACAATACACTGAAATTTGTGGGACTTTACCTGTACCCTCTAGGGTTTAATAAAGGCTAAACCAAACTGATTAAAAATAAACCAATCTTAATTGAAAGATACACATACATTGTTTAAAAAAGACAAAATAGGTTAAAACCAAAGTTACAAGCTGGTTGTCCAGGGTGTTGTCATCCTGGCTAAAAGATCCAGTTTAAAATTTCCAACGCATTTCGTGGGCTAACCCACTTCGTCAGGGCCTTGGAACTTGTCAAAAAACTGTAACAATATATTGACATGATGTTATCACAAAGAGACATTTAATATGACATATTAAAAACATTATTTTGTTCTTAAATAATAATTCTTCTCATCATAATCACATTCCATAATAACTTTTTATGAAAAATTGATAATATTGCTCAATTCATCCACCATGACGGAATATGAGGTAAAGGTGAGCATTTAGGACAAAAACACATATAACACCTAATAAAATGAAAAAAAAAATGTAAAAATAAACATATTAAACCACAAAGTAAAAATGGGTTCACCTGTATATTATTATCACCATGCTGATGGTAATTGAGCCTGGGGGTCCCGTGGGAATTATCTCCAGCCACCTCCGATGGAAAGAGATGTCCTCATATGTACAGTAAATGGACAGAATTTGCAATGTGGGTATTTTTATTAATTATTAAGGTGTACCTATAAAAGGCCAATATTGATATGAACCATAAGAGCTAAATGAATGAGATTGCCTAGAAAGGGTAGGGATGGGAAGGGGAGCTGGGTGGAGAAAAAGGGGAGGGGAAGGAAGGGGAAGGAAGGGAGAGGGAAAGGGAAGGGGGAGTGGAAAGAATGGGAATGGAAGGGAAGAAGAGGGTGGAAAGGGAGGGGCGTGGGGGAGAGAAGAAAGGAGAGGGGGAATGGGGAAAAGGGAAAGGGGAAGAGAAAGGAATGAGGGGGGCAGGGGGAAGGGAGGTGAAGGGGGCCGGGTGGAGGAAAGGGGGAAGGGAGAGAGAGGGAAAGGGGAGGGGGAGAGAGGAAAGAATGGGAAAAGAAAGGGAAGAGAAGAAAAGAAACAGAAAGGAAGGGGCAAGGGGAAGAGAAGAAGAAGGGAGAGGGGGGAAATGGAGAAAAGGGAAAGGGGAAGAGAAAGAAGGATGGGGGTAAGGGGAAGGGTGGTGAAGGGGCAGGGTGGAGGAAAAGGGGAAGGGAGGGGAAGGGAGAGGAAGGGAGGGGAAGGGAGGGAGGGAGAGGGAAAGGGGATGGGGAGGGGGAGGGGGGAAAGAATGGGAAAAGAAAGGGAAGAGAAGAAAAGAAGCGGAAAGGAAGGGGCGAGGGGGAGATAAGAAGGGAGAGGAGGAAGGGGAAAAGGGAAAGGGGGAAGAAAAAGGAAAAGGAAAAGGGGGGGGGGGAAGGGGAGAGGGGAAAGGGGGGAGGGGAAGGGAGGAAAAAGGGGGAAGGGAAAAAAAGAAAAAAAAAGCTAACCACACAAAGATAACTCAACTAAAACAATCTATTGAATATAATAGGGAAAGCCCAAAATTGGGGGAAGAGAAAAATAATATCAAATACGCCCTGGAGAGTCCTGATAGATATTTTGAGCTGGGTAATTCATCCAGGCGATCTAAATAGAAGTCAATAACATCATATTCATGAAAAACTACCTCCATACAAAGAGGATGGAAAGAAAATTGTAATGTTCACAAACAGTCAATGTTTGGAATGAATCCAAACATCGACAGATAAATAGATGAATCCTTACAAGGACATCTTACTTAGATTCAAACGGTTAAAAATAAACATCAACATAACGTATGTGTGTCCATGTTGATGGCTAGCCATACTTCACCACTCACCGGTCACAGCATATATAGGGAAGCTGATCCATTCCGGGGGAATGGGAGGAGGGATCCCTCCCCAAAAGTACCGATAAATGGTGTGGACCGCACATTCAGTAGCCTTGTGATCCATCTCCAGGGAGTATCTCCTGATAGAGGATCGTCGATGTTCGCATCACAAACCACCTGTGAGGAGGGGAATGTGTCCCGACGGGGAGACGGAGATGGTTCCAGTACTGCACAGGTGACGGTGTATGTATTTCTAGCAAACATCTTTATCTAAATGTGTCTACATGGTTTATTTAATATCTCAAAATCAGAAACCTCCACCTAGTCCCTCTTCACTTTTTTTTAAAGCAAAATGACGTAACTACTGGGGAGCAATCTGAATTAAATATATTATACATTTTTGTGTCTACTCTTTTAACCACTTCAGCCCCGGAAGATTTCCCCCCTTAATGACCAGGTCATTTTTTGCGATTCGGCACTGCATCACTTTAACTGACAATTGCGCAGTCATGCGATGTTGTACACAAACAAAATTGACGTCCTTTTTTTCCCACAAATAGAGCTTTCTTTTGGTGGTATTTGATCACCCCTGCTGTTTTTTTTTTTTTTTGCGCTATAAACAAAAAAAGACCAACAATTTTGAAAATAAAAAAACAATATTTATTACTTTTTTATATATTAAATATCCCCAAAAAATGTAAAAAAAAAAAAAAATTTCTTCATCAGTTTAGGCCGATATGTATTCTTCTACATATTTTTGGTAAAAAAATCACAATAAGAATATATTGATTGGTTTGCGCAAAAGTTATAGTGTCTACAAAATAGGGGATAGATTTACGGCATTTTTTTTTTTTTTACTAGTAATGTTGGCGTTCTGCGATGTTTAGTGGGACTGCAACATTGCGGCAGACTAGTCAGACACTTTTGACACTTTTTTGGGACCAGTGACATTTATACAGCGATCAGTGCTATAAAAATGCACTGATTACTGTATAAATGACACGGGCAGGGAAGGGGTTAACACTAGGGGGCGGACAAGGGGTTAAATGTGTTCCCTGGGAGGTGTTTTTAACTATGGGGGGAGGGGTGTGCATGGTAGTACACAGAGATCGCTGTTTCTAATCACTAGGAATAGACGATCACTCTGTACTTTCCTGTCAGAACGGGCATCTGTTTGTTTACATTGACACACGCATCAGCTCCTCTGCTATTCAGCGGGCGCACACGCACACGCACGCCCGCTATAGCTCTTAAAGGAGCCGACTTACCGGTATGGCGATTCATGAGAACGAGACGACCTGCCAAAGTATAATGACGGCGACTGGTCAGCAAGGGGTTAATCAAAACATTCCTTGATACCAAATGTAATCTATCCATAAAAAAAAAAGGTCTTTGCTTTTGAGCGACATGTGAAATCTAGCTTTTCCCTAGAATAAATAACTCACAGATCAAACAAATCCAACTAAATATTAAACTTTGTTATACAGTAATTGCTGTCTCACTTTTTATTACAGCTTGGGGTTGATTTACTAAAGTCAAATAGACTGCACTCTGCAAAGTTGCTCTAGAGCTTGGTAAATAAGTAAATCTTGACTTTACAAAGAATACCAAATCACATGCGAGGAAAAAAAAACAAAAACAAAAAAAACAGCATTTTCCTTGCACACACATTTTCCGTGCAGTTGCTCCAGAGCTTAGTAAATGAGGTAAAGCTTCACTTTGCAAGGAATATCCAATCTCATGCAAGGAAAATAAAATAAAAAAACATAATTTTTGCTTCGACATGATTGGATGGTGGAAGTCAGCAGAGCTTCCCCTCATTTACTAAGCTTTGGGACAACTGCACTTTGCAGAGTTCACAGTCTATTTGCCTGTAGCTACTAGACAGAATCTCCCTGCTTCTTGGACCACAGGGGGTCACTCACTGGGCATGCTCAGCACAAGTGCCATTCAGAGAATGCCTTGTGTTTTCTGATTGGTTGAGGTGAAGATCACTGCCCTACCTATTCTCTCCACCTCATTCAATCAGAGAGTACTTTAGATTCATTGAGTAACTTCAAAACATTCTCTGAATGGCACCTGGTTGAAGTGAGCCACCACCTGTGGTTACCATGCAGCAGAACAGCCTCTGGGCATGGGATTTGGAAGACAGCAGTGGCTTTCTTTGCAACCTTCTCTGATTGGATGAGGTGGAGAAGTAGGGCATCACGTTCTCCACCTCATCCAATCAGAAAACACTCAGCATTGATTAAGAAAATGCAAAGTGTCCTTTAAATGGCGGCCATGCCATGTGAGTGGCCTCCTGTGTTCACTATGTAGCTGGCAGTCGATCCCCAGGAGCTAGTGGAAAAGATCACTGGAGTAGCGGTGTCTACTTCAGTGATTTCCAGTTTCTACGGGGTTTAGTCAGGTATGGCATATACAGTATCTCACAAAAGTGAGTACACCCTTCACATTTTTTAAAACTTTTTATTATATTTTTTTCATGTGACAACACTGAAGAAATGACACTTTGCTACAATGTAAAGAAGTGAGTGTACAGCTTGTATAACAGTGTAAATTTTCTGTCCCCTCAAAATAACTCAACACACAACAAAAGTGAGTACACCCCTAAGTGAAAATGTCCAAATTTGGCATAAGGTATCAATATTTTGTGTGGCCACCATTATTTTCCAGCACTGCGATAACCCTCTTGGGCATGGAGTTCACTAGAGCTTCACAGGTTGCCACTGGAGTCCTCTTCCACTCCTCCATGATGACATCACAGAGCTTGTGGATGTTAGAGACTTTGCGCTCTTCCAACGTCTGTTTGAAAATGCCCCACAGATTTTAAATAGGGTTAAGGTCTGGAGACATGCTTGGCCAGTCCATCACCTTTACCCTCAGCTTCTTTAGCAAGGCAGTGGTCGTCTTGGGGTCGTTATCATGTTGGAATACTGCCCTGCGGCCCAGTCTCTGAAGGGAAGGGATCATGCTCAGATTCAGTATGTCACAGTACATGTTGGCATTCATGGTTCTTTCCATGAACTGTAGCTCCCCAGTGCAGGTAGCACTCATTCAGTCCCAGACCATGACACTCCCACCACCATGCTTGACTGTAGGCAAGACACACTTGTCTTTGTACTCCTCACCTGGTTGCCGCCGCTCACGCTTGACACCATCTGAACCAAATTAGTTTATCTTGGTCTCATCAGACCACAGGACATGGTTCCAGTAATCCATGTCCTTAGTCTGCTAGTCTTCAGCAAACTGTTTGCTGGCTTTCTTGTCCATCATCTTTAGAAGAGGCTTCCTTCTGGGATGACAGCCATGCAGACCAATCTGATGCAGTGTGCGGCGTATGGTTTGAGCGCTGACAGGCTGACCCCCCACCCCTTCTGCAGCAATGCTGGTAGCGGTCATACATCTGTTTCCCAAGGACAACCTCTGGATATGACACTTAACACGTGCACTCAACTTCTTTGGTTGACCATGACAAGGCTGGTTCTGAGTGGAACCTGTCCTATTAAATGTTGTATGGTCTTGGCCATCATGCTGCAGCTCAGTTTCAGGGTCTTGGCAATCTTCTTACAGCCTAGGCCAGTGATGGCGAACCTTGGCACCCCAGATGTTTTGGAACTACATTTCCCATGATGCTCATGCACTCTGCAGTGCAGTTGGGCATCATGGGAAATGTAGTTCCAAAACATTTGGGGTGCCAAGGTTCGCCATCACTGGACTAGGCCATCTATATGTAGAGCAACAATTCTTTTTTTCAGATCCTCAGAGAGTTATTTGCCATGAGGTGCCATGTTGAACTTCCAGTGACCAGTATGAGAGAGTGAGAGCGATAACACCAAATTTAACACACCTGCTCCCCATTCACACCTGAGACCTTGTAACACTAACGAGTCACATGACTCTGGGGAGGGAAAATGGCTAATTGGGCGCAATTTGGACATTTTCACTTAGGGTGTACTCACTTTTGTTGCCAGTGGTTTAGACATTAATGGCTGTGTGTTGAGTTATTTTGAAGGGACAGAAAATTTACACTGTTATACAAGCTGTACACTCACTACTTTACATTGTAGCAAAATGTCATTTCTTCAGTGTTGTCACATGAAAAGATATAATAAAATATTTACAAAGATGTGATTGATGTACACACTTTTGTGAGATACTGTACATACACTACTACATACTGTCCCCAAGGTTTAGGAGTGTGTCTATGGAAATGTTTGAAAATTCTTACAGAAGTGCATTTGTGAGGTCAGGCACTGATGTTGGACAAGAAGGCCTGGTTTGCAGTCTCTGTTCTAATTCATCCCAAATGTGATCTATTGGGTTGAGTTTAGGACTCTGTGCAGACCAGTCAAGTTCCTTCACCCCAAATTTGATCATCCATGTCTTGTGGACAGCCTTCCCAGAAGAGTTGAAGCTGTCATAGCTGTAAAGGGTGGGCCAACTCAGTATTAAAACCCTATAGACTAAGATTGGGATGCCATTAAAGTTCATGTGCGTGTAAAGGCAGGTGTCCCAATACAATGACAATATTGATTACTTCTATTGCTCCATGCTGGAAGAAGGTAAATATTGTCATACGTACAATTCAGCTTTAAAAGTGATCATACAGTTGTAAGGTCTTTACTGTTGATACCAAAATGACTAAATAAGCCTAAATAAGGCTAACTTAACAATTTAAACCATGGTGGTAAACTTATTGCCAAAATGGTTATTTTTATTCAATAGGCTTAAGGGCTCAATTCCAAAGTATAGCTGTTTGCAGTAAACTGTGCCCACCAAATAATATAAAGGCTAAATTCACTGTTTCCAGAAATTAGCCTATGCACTCAAAGAGCTTCAGTAAATTTAAAAAAACTGTCCAGCTTTGTAACATGTTCATTCATTTTATTATCATTTTATTATTACCTGTAGACCATTTGGTTCCACCAAAAGCATGGCTGAAAAAATGGCAGTTAGCAACCCCTATGTTCTATCTTGTTGTTAGGACATGAAACGCATTGGACACTCACTTTTAGCATTACAGGAGTGAAAAAGAAGGATTTTTCCATCCTAGCAACACGGCAGGATGTGGGTATTGCTAACTGGGTTTTTCAGCCAGGCTTCTGGGAAAATCAAATGGCCTAGAGGAATGATATAAAAAATCCATGAAAATTTCTAAACCTGCAGAGTTCTTTTTAATATCTACAGCGTCCTTTTGACTGCATAAGCTGTTTTCTGGAAAAGGTGAACCTGGCCTTTAAATAACATATACTGACACAACTATTTTTCATGTGAAACATGAAATATTCATCTTGGTTCAACAGGAGAAAACACAGACAAATCAGATAAGCTACTCAAGGTCTTGCTGAGCCAAGTGCCCCTACATACAAATAAAGTGAAAAACATGCCATATTCCCCAGCAATGAAAGGGGACATGGCAGTCTAGCCCATGCACCTTACATATTTCATCTCCAGCAGCTCTCCCGCCTTGAGTCCTTCTCTTTTCCTTCATTAAAGATCTAATCTCCACAAAAAGAAACGTTAATTGCTCATCTGTTGTGTGTTAACCTTTGCACTAGAAAACAAAACATTAGGTTTGTCACTCATGTGATAAGTTACAGGTTCGTGTTCCCAGTAGGGGTAATGTTCCGAATTACATCAGAGTGGACTGTTATTGCTACAGGTCTTTAACAACCCCACCTGGGACATAAGCAATAGAAGGAACATTAGACTGGTCTCTTCTGACTTCTCCAAGTTTGTCATACAATAACACAGACAAATACTACTCACCTTATTAGAAAAGAAGTCAGCAGACATCTTACAGAGTATCAGTTACTGATAATAAACAGCTTCTGTCCTGCAGACCCTGTTTAGTCTACACTCAAAGAATAGACTAGGGAAATGGGATAAAAGGGCTTCAGTACAGTAAGTTTTTTTTTCTAGGTACGTGAATCTTATTACAGTGCAACAGCCCTTTATTAAACAATCATTTTACGAGGGCTGTAGCAAAGGCAATGGCAAAGTTTGACGGGATTTTTTTTATTAACTCACATAAAGTAGCTTGTTCAAATTTCACATATTGGTAGAGGAACTCTTCCTCTATAATAACTTTTCTTTTTCTTCTTTTTTATTGCAGGTAAATAATGGATTCCAAGCAGAAACCATCATTGAGTTTTTCATTGAGTTTTTGACGAAGTAAGGGTGCAAGGTGTCTGACATCCATAGAAGGCTACAGAATATTTACAGAGATGACACCATTGGCAAGAGTCACCAATGAAAAGACATTGCTCTTGTTAATGGTGTCATCTCTGTAAACATTATGTAGCCTTCTGTGAATGCTAGACGGCTCAATGATGGCACATTGCTTCTGCTTGGAATACATTATTTACCCACAATAAAAAAGAAGAGTTACTATAGACTAGGGATGAGCTTCGAGTTCGAGTCGAACTCATGTTCTACTCGAACATTGGCTGTTCGCAAGTTCGCCGAACAGCGAACAATTTGGGGTGTTCGCGGCAAATTCGAATGCCGCGGAACACCCTTTAAAAGTCTATGGGAGAAATCAAAAGTGCTAATTTTAAAGGCTTATATGCAAGTTATTGTCATAAAAAGTGTTTGGGGACCCGGGTCCTGCCCCAGGGGACAAGGATCAATGCAAAAAAAAGTTTTAAAAACGGCAGTTTTTTCAGGAGCAGTGATTTTATTAATGCTTAAAGTCAAACAATAAAAGTGTAATATCCCTTTAAATTTTGTACCTGGGGGGTGTCTATAGTATGCCTGTAAAGGGGCGCATGTTTCCTGTGTTTAGAACAGTCTGACAGCAAAATGACATTTGGAAGGAAAAAACTCATTTAAAACTACCCGCGGCTATTGCATTGCCGACAATACACATAGAAGTTCATTGATAAAAACGGCATGGTAATTCCCCACAGGGGAACCCCGAACCAAAAAAAAAAAAAAAAAAATGATGTGGGGGTCCCCCTAAATTCCATACAAGGCCCTTCAGGTCTGGTATGGATATTAAGGGGAACCCCAGCCAAAATTTAAAAAAAAAATTGACGTGGGGTTCCCCCTAAATTCCATACCAGACCCTTCAGGTCTGGTATGGATTTTAAGGGGAACCCCGCGCCAAAAAAAAAAAAAAAAAAAGGCGTGGGGTCCCCCTAAAAATCCATACCAGACCCTTATCCGAGCACGCAACCTGGCAGGCCGCAGGAAAAGAGGGGGGGACGAGAGTGCGGCCCCCCCCCCCTCCTGAACCGTACCAGGCCACATGCCCTCAACATTGGGAGGGTGCTTTGGGGTAGCCCCCCAAAACACCTTGTCCCCATGTTGATGAGGACAAGGGCCTCATCCTCACAACCGTGGCCGGTGGTTGTGAGGGTCTGCGGGCGGGGGGCTTATCGGAATCTGGAAGCCCCCTTTAACAAGGGGACCCCCAGATCCCGGCCCCCCCCCTGTGTGAAATGGTAAGGGGGTACTTACCCCTACCATTTCACTAAAAAACTGTCAAAAATGTTAAAAATGACAAGAGACAGTTTTTGACAATTCCTTTATTTAAATGCTTCTTCTTTCTTCTTTCTTCCTTCATCTTCTTCTTCTTCTGGTTCTTCTGGCTCTTCTGGTTCTTCCTCCGGCGTTCTCGTCCAGCATCTTCTCCGCGGCGTCTTCTATCTTCTTCTCCTCGGGCCGCTCCGCACCCATGCATGAGGGGAGGCTCCCGCTCTTCTCTTCATCTTCTTCTCTTCTTCATCTTCTTCTTCATCTTCTTCTTCTTCTTCCTTCTTCTCTTCTTCCTGTCTTCTCCGGGCCGCTCCGCAATCCATGCTGTGGCATGGAGGGAGGCTCCCGCTGTGTGACGGCGTCTCTTCGTCTGACGGTTCTTAAATAACGGGGGGCGGGGCCATCCGGTGACCCCGCCCCCCTCTGACGCACGGTGACTTGAGGGACTTCCCTGTGACGTCACGGGGAATGCCACAGGAAAGTCCCGTCATGTCACCGTGCGTCAGAGGGGGGCGGGGTCACCGGGTGGCCCCGCCCCCCGTTATTTAAGAACCGTCAGACGAAGAGACGCCGTCACACAGCGGGAGCCTCCCTCCATGCCACAGCATGGATTGCGGAGCGGCCCGGAGAAGACAGGAAGAAGAGAAGAAGAGAAGAAGGAAGAAGAAGAAAAAGAAGAAGAAGAAGATGAAGAAGAAGATGAAGAAGAGAAGAAGATGAAGAGAAGAGCGGGAGCCTCCCCCCAAATGCCATGGGTGCGGAGCGGCCCGAGGAGAAGAAGATAGAAGACGCCGCGGAGAAGATGCTGGACGAGAACGCCGGAGGAAGAACCAGAAGAGCCAGAAGAACCAGAAGAAGAAGAAGATGAAGGAAGAAAGAAGAAAGAAGAAGCATTTAAATAAAGGAATTGTCAAAAACTGTCTCTTGTCATTTTTAACATTTTTGACAGTTTTTTAGTGAAATGGTAGGGGTAAGTACCCCCTTACCATTTCACACAGGGGGGGGGCCGGGATCTGGGGGTCCCCTTGTTAAAGGGGGCTTCCAGATTCCGATAAGCCCCCCGCCCGCAGACCCTCACAACCACCGGCCACGGTTGTGAGGATGAGGCCCTTGTCCTCATCAACATGGGGACAAGGTGTTTTGGGGGGCTACCCCAAAGCACCCTCCCAATGTTGAGGGCATGTGGCCTGGTACGGTTCAGGAGGGGGGGGGGGCCGCACTCTCGTCCCCCCCTCTTTTCCTGCGGCCTGCCAGGTTGCGTGCTCGGATAAGGGTCTGGTATGGATTTTTAGGGGGACCCCACGCCTTTTTTTTTTTTTTTTTTTGGCGCGGGGTTCCCCTTAAAATCCATACCAGACCTGAAGGGTCTGGTATGGAATTTAGGGGGAACCCCACGTCAATTTTTTTTTTAAATTTTGGCTGGGGTTCCCCTTAATATCCATACCAGACCTGAAGGGCCTTGTATGGAATTTAGGGGGACCCCCACATCATTTTTTTTTTTTTTTTTTTGGTTCGGGGTTCCCCTGTGGGGAATTCCCATGCCGTTTTTATCAATGAACTTCTATGTGTATTGTCGGCAATGCAATAGCCGCGGTAGTTTTAAATGTGTTTTTTCCTTCCAAATGTCACTTTGCTGTCAGACTGTTCTAAACACGGGAAACATGCGCCCCTTTACAGGCATACTATAGACACCCCCCAGGTATGAAATTTAAAGGGATATTACACTTTTATTGTTTGACTTTAAGCATTATTAAAATCACTGCTCCTGAAAAAACGGCCGTTTTTAAAACTTTTTTTTGCATTGATTCATGTCCCCTGGGGGAGGACCCGGGTCCCCAAACACTTTTTATGACAATAACTTGCATATTAGCCTTTAAAATTAGCACTTTTGATTATTCATGTTCGTGTCCCATAGACTTTAACGGCGTTCGCGTGTTCGAACGAATTTTTTTCCTGTTCGCATGTTCTGGTGCGAACCGAACAGGGGGGTGTTCGGCTCATCCCTACTATAGACTGGAAGAGTTAAGCATCATACACACGATCGGATTGTTGGCCAACAAAACCATGGACTTTTGTCTGAAGGGCGTTGGCTCAAACTTGTCTTGCATACACACGGCACACAAATGTTGGCCAACAATTAGGAACATAGTGACGTACTACGTTGTTTTTCAGCTCTTTAGCGCCACCCTTTGGGCTCCTTCTGCTAATATCGTGTTAGTAGAAGTTTGGTGAGTGTTGATTCGCACTTTTCATTTCGCACTTTTCAGTTTGCACTTTTCATTTCGCACTTTTCAGTTTGCGCTTTTCATTTAGCGCTTTTCAGTTTGTGTTTTTCATTTTGTGCTTTTCAGTTCGTTTCTGAACAGCCATTCGTCAACCAGACATGTTGAGGAATCGGAGGAGATAACGTGTTATTTATTATTGGCCTTGGAGTTATTGCTTTGACATTATTTTTTTGGTTGAATAATGATTTGATTTGGTATATTTTCTATATTTTTGGATGCATAGAATGCACTTTTTGGTTAAGTTCTATTGGCAGATAGCATGTCTAATTTTATTTGTTTTCTTTTTTTAATGCACAATAAAAAAATTGTGGAGAATAATATTTGGCTATGTGTTTTACTTCAAATGACAGTTTTGGAGTAGGCAGTTATATTTAAAAAAAATACAATTAAAATTGACAAGGAACACCAACATAGTTTTATCTTTGATCTTAAAAACTACGGAATAATGGTGTTGTGGTAACTTGCCCAAATAAAAAAAAAAGCATAATAATATTATTCGTTATCACTAGAAAAAAAAAGCCTTTGAAAATTCACTTGCAATAACTCCATCAGTATCACCAGCAAAGCAGCTTCATTATTATCCCATTAAAGAAGAAGAGAATGCGCTGCATTTCGAGATTTCATAATTTGCCGTGTCACGAATGTTAATTCTCCATTACGAACGCTAGTTTACAAGACCAAGCACTTCTAGCTCGTCCTTGATTCCAAGCATGCGTGTTTGTACTTTGGACTTTTGGCCAACGGACTTGTGTACACACGCTTGGAAAAACCGACAACACACATTTGTCCGCAGAAAATTTTAAAACCTGCTATCCAACATTTGTTGGCGGAAAGTCCGACAATTGTCCGATGGAGCATACACACGGTCGGATTTTCCGCCAACAGCCTGACATCACACATTTCTCCCATTTGTATATATTATTTGGTATTTCATCCTATATATTATAGCAGACACCTTTACAGCTGCACAGTCCAAAAAAGAGGTGAAATCAGCTAAACCAGCATTGTTTATCAGCGCAGCCCCCCCTTGGATGCCCGCCCAGGACCACCAGGATGCCGCCAGAACCACCAGGGATGCCACCACACTGGATCACCAGGTATGCCTCCCTAGACCACCAGGGCAATGCCAATCAGTGCCCAGGCAGCTGCCAATCAGTGCCCAGGCAGCTACCAATCAGTGCCATTGAAAAATGCCTGCCAGTGATGCCTATCAGTGAAATTCAGTGCCAGCCATCAGTGCCCAACAATGCCCATCAGTGCCCCCTTTCAGTGCCCATCAGTGCCGCCTATCAGTGCCCAGCAGTGCCATCTATCAGTGCCACCCATAAGTACCCATCAGTGCAGCCTTTCAGTGCCCATCAGTGTCGTCTATCAGTGCCCACCAGTGCGACCTTTGAGTGCCCATCAGTGCAGCCTATCAATGCCCATCAGTGCCGCATATCAGTGCCACCTCTCAGTGCTTTCTATCAGTGCCCATCAGTGCCGCCTATCAGTGCCCATCATCAGTGCCCATCAGTGCCACCTCATCTGTGCCATCTCATTGGTGCCACCTCATTGGTGCTGCCTTATCAGTGCCCATAAGTGCAGCTTATCAGTGCCCATCAGTGAAGGAGAAAACTTACTCATTTACAAAATTTTATAACAAAAACAAAGAAAAACTTTTTTTTTTTTAAATTTTCTGACTTTTTAAAATCGTTTAACAAAAAATAAACACCGCAGAGGTGATCAAATACCACCAAAAGAAAGCTCTATTTATGGGAACAAAATGATAAAAATTTAGTTTGGGTACAGTGTAGCATGACCGCGCAATTGTCATTCAAAGTGCGACAACGCTGAAAGCTGAAAATTGGTCTGGGCAGGAAAGTGCGAAAGTGCCCAGTAGGTAAGTTGTTAAGGTGACTATTAAATATGGAGAAGAAAAAACATGCATAAAATATAAATTTTACATATATACAAGTAATAATAGAGAAACTATAGCATTCCGCTTCACACAACCCAGAGGTGGCTCAATCGTAGGAACCCCCACAGGAGCAAACCAGGCAACCCAAACAACAATGGGGGCGTACATAACATGATAACAGTATACTAACAGAGTATAAAGAACACTTTGAGCAACCAAGTCATATAAATTATCTAGTTTTCAGAAAACAGGAGGGGGGGGGGGGGAATGGGAAAGGGGAAAGGAAAGAAAAGGAGGGAAACCTAGATGGATAAGAAAATAGCATAGATAATCAACCAAACAGGTAGGAAATACTCGCTATATAGTGGAGAACATAAGCTTGGGACTAAAAACAAAACAAACTGGGAAACAGGGGGTTGCTTTGTAAAGGAGAGGGGGAGGGGGTGGCGGGAGGACGGTGGAGAGGGGCACCAAAATGCACCTTCGCCTGTGTAGACAAAAATGGTCAATAAACTAGGTATTGGTACTTTGGGCAGTGTGGACAGTTGCCAAGTCCTGCTGGAAAATGAAATCAGCATCTCCATAAAGCTGGTCAGCAGAGGGGAGCATAAAATGTGCTAGAATTTCCTGGTAGAGGGTTGCGCTGACTTTGGACTTGATAAAACACAGTGGACCAACACCAGCAGATGACATGGCTCCCCAAATCATCACTGACTGTGAAAAATGTTGATTTTCATTTGGAAATCAAGAACCCAGAGTCTGGAGAAATAGTGGAGAAGCACAGAATCCAATTTGCATGAGGTCAAGTGTGAAGTTTCCACAGTCAGTGATGATTTGGGTAGCCATGTCATCTGCTGGTGTTGGTCCACTGTGTTTTATCAAGTCCAAAGTCAGTTGGAGCAGGACGAGGAAATTTTAGAGCACTTCATGCATCCCTCTGCTGACCAGCTTTATGGAGATGCTGTACCAATACCTAATTTAATGATCATGGTGTCACTGTGCTTGATTGGCCAGCAAACTCGCTTGACCTAAACCCCATAGATAATCTGTGGGGTATTGTCAAGAGGAAGATGAGAGACACCAGATCCAACAATTCAGATGAGCTGAAGGCCACTATCAAAGCAACCTGGGCTTCCATAACACCTCAGCAGTACCACAGGCATCGCCTCCATGCCATGCCTCATTGATGTAGTAATTCATGCAAAAGGAGCCCCGACCAAGTATTGGTATAGTGCATACCATACTGTACATAGACATATGTTTCAGTAAGCCAACATTTCTGTATTAAAAATATTTTTTTAATGTAATATTCTAATTTTCTAAGATACTGAATTTTGGGTTTTCACTAGCTGTAAGCCATCAATCATCAAAATTAAAAGAATAAATGCTTGAAATATATAACTCTGTGTGTAATAAATCTATAAGTAGCGCTACCCCTGGAGGAGCCGCTTAAGTATGTTTGGTTCTGTACTCTGTCTCTCAACCCTAAAAAACTGTCTCAGCCCCTCTGACACACCTGACAATAGTGTAATGCCCCGTACACACAGTCGGACTTTGTTTGGACATTCCGACAACAAAATCCTCGGATTTTTTCCGACGGATGTTGGCTCAAACTTGTTTTGCCTACACACTTTCAGATCGTTTTCTGACGTTCAGTTTGTGCTTGTGGGTTTGTATCTGCTCTTCAGTGCATGCAGTCAGTTCGTATTGGAGTTTTCTGTGCGATCTTGTCCGCTCGTTGCTGTTTTTCAGGTCGCTCTTCACAGGCCTTGCTGTTCTTCAGTGCGTTCTGTTACTTCGTTCTGAGCAGCCGACCGTTTTCTAGCCATGTTTAGTATGTGTACTCCTCGTAGAGTTCGTGCTGTGCGGGGGCTTGGTGTTGGGGTCCTGACCTTGACACAAGTCCAGTCCATGAACAGGGTGGGGAGGAGTTCTTGGGCCAAGAATTGGTTGCTTCAGCGTGACCAGTTCTCTCATATGCCTTTGCTCCGTGAGATCCGTGAGAATAATCCTGATGATTTCAGGAACTTTCTCAGGATGACGGACCCCGTGTTTCACCGTCTGTTGGCTTCGCTGACCCCCTATATCAGCAGGCAGGATACTTGCATGAGGCAAGCCATCACTCCGGAGCAGAGGTTGGTCGCTACCTTGCGGTATTTGGCCACAGGGAGAAGCCTGCAGGACCTCAAGTTCTCGACAGGCATCTCCCCCCAGGCTCTGGGGATCATTATCCCAGAGACCTGTTCTGCCATCATACAGGTCCTGCAGAAGGAGTATATGAAGGTAAGATTTTTATCCTTTAATATCACATTTTATTGTATTTAATGTTTGCTAATATATTGTATTTCTTTCCTCATTCCCTAATTACCATGATTGTATTATGCTGTGAATGTCCCCTTTGTCCTCATGCATGCTGGATTTTTATGTAATTATTATTTTATGTCCTTCATACATATTTGCCCTTCAATAACCTCTCCAGCATGGTGTCTCCTGCCCCATATTCACCTCATGTAGTCACTTAACAATGTATTTTATCTGCTCCATAGTAGTGCTTTACCCCAAACACCCCCTAAAATGTTTGGAAATTTTATTTTTGATTTAAATTCAGGCAGAGGGCCAGAGGCTTTTTTTTGTGGTGTCCCCAAATTTTTTGTAACCCTCCCTCCCCCAACTGCTAAGTCAGCTGATCCCAATTCTCTATCTATCCTCAATCATCTATCTGCTGACTTTGCCAAACCCATACACACTATACTCACCTCTTTAGTGCTCAGATTTATGGATGAATTGCCCAAAGCATGTAGTGCAAGGGCCTGCCTGTATACTTTCCAATGGTACTGTTTAAAGTTTTTGTATCCTATTATGATCTTGATAGGTAATAGCAGAATGTCCAAATGTGCTCAAATGTGTACAGTGTGTATTTATATCTTTGTATTATGACATTTCTTACCTGTCCAGTGGGCTGCCAATAGTGTAACTAAGGAGGGGCTGTTCCAAGTAATACCCTGTATTTAGGCATTCATCTCTCAATGAAGTGAAGAGGGTTACCTGTCCAAGAGTTCCCCCCCCCCCTATAATGTTAGAAATGGCCCATGAGAGGGGGGGGGAATATGGTAGGTGTACCTTATACTTTGTTGTTGTTAAATTCCCCTTAATAAATGCTATCTGGAGGTTGCCCCATAATGTTTGTGTCTAATCTGCTTGCCATGTTTCTGTGAAAAAATAGTAATGTTTATTGTTTTTTCCTCAACAGTTTCCTTCCACGCCACAGGAATGGCAGACTGTGGCCTCCCACTTTGCCCAGCGGTGGGACTTTCCTAACTGCGGAGGGGCAATTGATGGGAAACACGTCCACATCGTCCCACCACCCAACTCGGGGTCTTACTATTATAATTACAAGGGGTTTAATAGTATAGTGATGTTGGCGGTGGTGTCAGGTAATTACGAGTTCTTGTATGTGGACGTGGGGAAGAATGGCCGGATGTCCGATGGTGGAGTGATCGCCCAGACGGAGTTCTACAGGCGTCTCCAGAATGGCAGCTTGGACTTGCCACCTCCAGAGGACAATGTTGAAGGTCTCCCATTTGTGTTCGTTGCTGATGAAGCGTTTGCGCTGGAGGACCACCTGATGCGGCCATTCCCGATGAGGACCCTCACCCCGGAACAGAGGGTTTTTAATTACCGGCTGGCCAGAGCCCGAAGAGTGGTGGAGAACACATTTGGAATCCTGGCCAGCCGGTTCCGATTATTTCTGACACCCATCCATATGGCGGAGTATAAACTGAACCATATAATACTTGCCTGCTGTGTTCTCCATAATTTTCTACGAAAACATTCAGCCAACTATGCTGGCTCAGTTGGGCCTGAGGCCGGAATCCCAAATCCATCAACACTGACGGCGCTTGAAAGCGGCCGTCCTGGCTTGCCCTCCCTGAATGCCCGTGATGTCCGGTTACGATACCTGGAGTTCTTTGCGGGTAGGGGGGCTATCAATATGCCAGACAATCTGTGACACCTTTTTCAAATAAAAAACAACCAAAAGAAATTCTTTGTGGCCATTTACTGCTTGTGTTTGTTTTAGCTGACCCTGACAGAAATGTGTGGAGTGCAGAAAATGTCGTGATTGTGTAACCTTATACAAAGCACTGTTGGCTGTTATTTACTAAATGCAAAGACACTTTTCACTACAAGTGCACTTGCAACTGCACTGAAACTGCACTTGTAGTGCAAAGTGGATTTGCCCTTAGGAAATAACCCCCATTTTCTCATAAAACAACAATTACATCACCCCAAAAGTGTTGTAGCGTTGAGACAATAATCCACACATTCTTGATGAACAATCTTTTTAATACCTGCACAATCACATGTGCATTTACCAAAGGTTTTTCTGACAAACCAACATGTTTGTTGTATACCAATTTTTGTGGTGTCATTATCCAAAATCAAAATGTCCATTTTATAGAAAACAGGCCTGTGTAAAACCAACAAGAAAGACACAAATCTTGATCTTACAAAGTTCACATTTGGTAGAACGTGAAGGCAATATCAGACATGAGTATTTAGGAACTGTGTTTGATATTGCGTTCAGATGGGGGGAAATCACCCCTGGAAAAGCCAAATTTGGAAGATGCACACAAATTTCCCAATGTCAACATGTGCTAGCTGCCATCACGGGGGATCAAGGGATGTGTTTTGGGGGAGAAAGCCCTTCCTCACCGCTACTTTATTATTGAGGAAGGGGTTGCACCCCCAAAACTCGTCCCTTGATCTCCCGTGATGGCAGATAGCACATGTTGACACACTGTGTGCATCCTCCAAATTTGGCTTTGGGAAAAATCACAAAAACATTTCGCACATTGTAGCACACAAAAGAAGAAAGTGATTTGGAGGGGTTTTAAACTCGCCCCAAAACATCAATGATGTTTTTATATTTTGGAATAACATCATTGATGTTTTGCTTGATGTTTTCCAATTGTAAATTACACCCCATGATCTCCCCGATCAGGATCTGGGCACTTTCTGATGTGAAAGGATCTTCATCCACAACCTCACGATTACCTAAAAAGAGAGGAAACCCAAAATAAATTAGGTTTCCAAAAAAATGCCGCCATCCATCTCTTATCTGAGCCTGTGGTCGCAGACACTCACCTGTTGTGGTAACTACTTCCACCACATCTTCATCCTCCTGCTCATCTTGTGTTGGGGGTGTTTCCCCTTCTTCCAGAGGGGGGGGGGGCTCTGGTCTCCTCGGATGAGGGGTGTCCTCCGAGTCTTTTCTCCCCTATGTAAAACAAAAATGGTATAATTAGCACACAGATATTTTTTTTTTTTTCTTTTTTTTTTTTTCCAGCCACTTCAGTTAACTTAATGCGGAGACAGCTTTCAGCTTGGTACTCATGTGTGTCTCTTACCCAGTCACATCATTGTGGCCTTTCAAATTTTCCTTCTTTTACTTTATGCATTCCATATTTAAATAATTACAATAATACAAAAGTGTAACACGTAAGACACCCAATTTGTACATCAAGGCCAACCGGCCGCATAATCTCTTATTATTCCCATACGTGTTTATATATTGTTACTATTCTGTCTGATGCGCCATTCCCCCCCCCCACCCCCAGTCACCCCCCCCCCTATCGGGCCCGCATAATTCCAAGGCACACCTATATTTGGCTACTGTTCTTTTTCGTTGCTTTCTCTTGATTTCGAAACTCTAAGCCATACCCAACACAACATCTCTATCTGGGTGGAAAGAGGATTGCTCTCGGCACTAAAATAGCACTGGTAAAGAGCACGGCATTGCTTGGACCCACAGGTTCCATAATTTCACAAATGTATTATAGTTGCCTGATCTAGTATAGAATGTCCTTTCACTCCATACTGTAGCGTTAATGGTTTCAATCCAAGCTTCAGGGGTTGGTGGTGTTCTTGATTGCCAGGATTGTGCTATTAGTTTTCTGGCTTGGAACAAACATCTTGCTATCGCTACATCTATACTCCTACCCCTCGGGCCGTTATTCACATAGCCCAACACACAGGTCTTGGGATCAAGTTCTAAGTTAACTCTAAAGGTGGTGTTTATTTTCTTTAGAATCTCGGACCAGTACCCAACTAATTTTGGGCACCTCCAGACCATATGAATTAGATCACCTGTTCCCCTGCATCTAGGGCACTCATCATTGACTCTATGACCAAACATGAACAACATTTTTGGTGTGTAATACGATCTATGCAGCAACATCAGGTGGGAGGCTTTTTGTGAGGGAGAGACCGACACCTCCGATCCAAATTCAAGAATCCTTCTCCACTGTTCGTCCGTTATCTCCCCCACATCGGCCTCCCACTTGTCCCTTCCCCCTATTGGACCTGCCTGCGTATTTATTCTCTTTGTAAGATGGGTATATATCGTTGAAATTAAACCCTTGGTAGTCTCTGACTTAACTATTGTTTGCAATAGCGGGATCCTACACCATACTAGGGGTTGTCTATTAAACTGCTTGCTCAATGCATGCCTAATCTGTAGGTAGCTATAGAATACTTGGTTTGGTAACCCGTACTCGTGTCTCAATTCCTCGAAAGATTTCAGAGTGTCCCCCTCATATAATTGAATCAGTCGGTTTATCCCACACCTTTCCCATATCTTGTTCTTATGGACGGTTAGTAATTCATGCAGTTGCTTGTTGTTCCACATTGGCGAGAGTTCTGAAGTCCCTTTGTACCCCATTATTCTCTTCGTTGCCTGCCAAACCCTAGTGATCATTTTAAATGTCGGGATTTCCCCTTGCAGTGAATCTGCCTCCAGTGCTCCCACTAGTGAACTATGTGGGTTCCCCTGTAGAGTACTTTTGACATTGTTGCTTCCACCTCCCTCGGTGTCGCATCCCCCTAGTTGTTGCAACTGGGCTGCCAAAAAATAGATAAATGGTTGGGGAACCCCCAGTCCCCCCTCCGTGGCAGGGCGCTGCAGTTTTTGTAGGCCAATCCTGGCCTGACCTTTTTTCCATATTAACTCCCTGAAGAGGGATTGAATTTTTTGAAACCACTTCTCCCCAATCCAAACTGGGGAGTTGTGGAGTAAGTATAACAACTGCGGCATCCATACCATTTTTATCAAGTTAGCTCGACCCGCCACAGACAGAGGGAGTCTACTCCAGGTATCACATTTTCTCTTAAATTTTGATAAGAGGGGGACCAAGTTGTCCTCAATAAACGCACTGGGGTTCTTAGACAGGACAACACCAAGATACTTCATCTTCCCCGTAACCTTCAATTGGGGCAAACACGTCGAAATAGGATTAACCAATGAATCAACCGGCAGGAGCGATGATTTCTCCCAATTAATGGCTAATCCGGAGAACTTTCCGAAGTCCTCCACTAGGTGCATTACTTTCTCCAATGAGACAGTCGTGTCCCCCAGGAAAAATAGGACATCGTCCGCGAAAAGCGCTATTCTCTCTTCCCCCCCTTTTCGCTGAAATCCCTGCATTTCGGCTGATGATCTCACTGCTCCCGCCAATGGCTCCATAGCCAGGACGTACAGCAAAGGAGATAGGGGGCACCCCTGCCTTGTCCCTCTTTCGAGGGGGAAGTTTTCCGAGTATTCGCCGTTTATCTTGAGCCTTGCCCTTGGGTGATTATATAAGATTTTTAACCAGCTGATAAATGCGGGGCCGAATCCAAACCTCTCTAGCACCCTCCATAGATATTCCCACTCCAGGCTATCGAAAGCCTTGGCAGTATCCAGAGACAGTATAGCTCTGGATCCTACATTTTCTGTTGGTACCTGAAGGTTCAAATAGGCCCTGCTGATATTTGTGCTAGTGGACCGGCCTGGGATAAACCCCGATTGGTCCAGGTGCACAAGTTTTGCAATACATTTATTTAGTCTGGATGCCAACACCCTTGCACTGATCTTAACATCTGTGCATAACAGTGATATCGGTCTATATGAAGAGACTTCCAATTGGTCTTTCCCCTCCTTTGGTATAACTACTATATCAGCCTCCAGCATTGATGGGGGCAACCTTCCGTCCTTGACCGTTTGCTCCAACACTTTTAGAAGCTTCGGAAGCAGGACCTCCCCGTATTTCCTATAGATCTCCAATGGCAGCCCACATGGGCCCGGAGATTTCTGGCCTGACAACTCCGATACTGCCTTTTGCAGCTCCTCCAAAGTCAGACAGGACTCCATCTCATCCCTATCCCTCTCCGAGAGTACAGGCAGGTTTACCCTTTCCAAGAACCCGTCCATCTCGCTCTGGTTCAAACCCCGGCGCGACCTATACAGGTCTCTGTAGAATGTAGAGAAGGTCTCTAAGACCTCGGCGGGATCGGATGTAATCTTTCCAGCCGGTGTCTTGATTGAGGAGATGGCCGGTGAAGATAGGTTGGACTTAATTAAAAGGGCAAGCGTCCGACCTACTTTCTCCCCTTCGCCGAAGTAATTTTGTTTCTGAAAGAGTCTCTTATTCTCTGCTCTTCTGTTAATTACTTCTCTATACTCTTGTTGTTTGTTGAGCCAGATCTCATGTTTTTCAGGGGTTGGGTCTAGCACATATTGTGCTTCTGATTCCATGGCTTCCCTCCTGGCCCTCACCTCCCATTCCCTTGACTTTTTCTTTGCTATAGCAACCTGCTGATATAATAGTCCCCTAAGGTATGCTTTTAGGGTGTCCCGCACTACCCCTACTGATGCTGTACCTGAATTGAATGTTATAAACTCTTTTAGTTTGAAGGCTACTTCTGCTGGACTACATATCAGGTCCAACCATAGTGGATTTAATGTCCACCTTTTATGGCTAGATCTAATGTTTAAATTTAGGGTCAAGGTCAGGGGTGAGTGGTCCGATATTCCCCTCGGTCCATACTCTATGTTTCCTGTTATTCGCAAAGCTTCACTATTACCCACTGCCATATCTATACGCGAAAGAGTAGAGTATGACCCTGAGTAACAAGAGTACTGCCGAGTGTTTGGATTATAAGATCTCCACAGGTCACACCATCCAATCTCTTCGAGGAGTTGGCCTAGGCGCCCCTCTGAAATCCTTTCCGCCCGTGAGGCGGGCGGGAACCGATCCATTTTGTTATCCAGAACTGCGTTAAAGTCCCCTACCACTATTATAGGAGTATCCACCCTACTATCCACAAACTCCAACAGGTCCAAGATGGTCTCTGTTCTAAACGGAGGAGGGATATAAATATTTGCTATCACCAGAGGTTTATTTTCCACAACGCAGCTCAAGAAGACATAACGTTCCAGCATGTCTATCTTGGCTTCCCTGCAGGAAAATGAAATACCTCTCCTCACTAGGGATGAGCCGAACACCCCCCTGTTCAGTTCGCACCCGAACATGCGAACAGGAAAAAAGTTCGTTCGAACACGCGAACACCGTTAAAGTCTATGGGACACGAACATGAATAATCAAAAGTGCTAATTTTAAAGGCTAATATGCAAGTTATTGTCATAAAAAGTGTTTGGGGACCCGGGTCCTCCCCCAGGGGACATGGATCAATGCAAAAAATTTTTTTAAAAACGGACGTTTTTTCAGGAGCAGTGATTTTAATAATGCTTAAAGTCAAACAATAAAAGTGTAATATCCCTTTAAATTTCGTACCTGGGGGGTGTCTATAGTATGCCTGTAAAGGGGCGCATGTTTCCTGTGTTTAGAACAGTCTGACAGCAAAATGACATTTTGAAGGAAAAAACTCATTTAAAACTACCGCGGCTATTTCATTGCCGACAATACACATAGAAGTTCATTGATAAAAACGGCATGGGAATTCCCCAAAGGGGAACCCTGAACCAAAATTAAAAAAAAAAAAAGACGTAGGAGTCCCCCTAAATTCCATACCAGGCCCTTCAGGTCTGATATGGATATTAAGGGGAACCCCAGCCAAAATTTAAAAAAAAATGACGTGGGGTGCCCCCTAAATTCCATACCAGACCCTTCAGGTCTGGTATGGATTTTAAGGGGAACCCCGCGCCAAAAAAAAAAAAAACGGCGTGGGGTCCCCCCAAAAATCCATACCAGACCCTTATCCGAGCACGCAACCTGGCAGGCCGCAGGAAAAGAGGGGGGGACGAGAGTGCGCCCCCCCTCCTGAACCGTACCAGGCCACATGCCCTCAACATTGGGAGGGTGCTTTGGGGTAGCCCCCCAAAACACCTTGTCCCCATGTTGATGAGGACAAGGGCCTCATCCCCACAACCCTGGCCGGTGGTTGTGTGGGTCTGCGGGCGGGGGGCTTATCGGAATCTGGAAGCCCCCTTTAACAAGGGGACCCCCAGATCCCGGCCCCCCCCTGTGTGAAATGGTAAGGGGGTACAAAAGTACCCCTACCATTTCACTAAAAAACTGTCAAAAATGTTAAAAATGACAAGAGACAGTTTTTGACAATTCCTTTATTTAAATACTTCTTCTTTCTTCTATCTTCCTTCATCTTCTGGTTCTTCTGGCTCTTCTGGTTCTTCCTCCGGCGTTCTCGTCCAGCATCTCCTCCGCGGCGTCTTCTATCTTCTTCTCCTGGGGCCGCTCCGCACCCATGGCATGGGGGGAGGCTCCCGCTCTTCTCTTCATCTTCTTCATCTTCTTCTCTTCTTCTTTTCTTCTCTTCTTCTCTTCTTCTCTTCTTCATTTTCTTCTCCGGGCTGCTCCGCACCCATGCTGGCATGGAGGGAGGCTCCCGCTGTGTGACGGCGCTCCTCGTCTGACAGTTCTTAAATAACGGGGGCGGGGCCACCCGGTGACCCCGCCCCCCTCTGACGCACGGGACATGACAGGACTTCCCTGTGGCATTCCCCGTGACGTCACAGGGAAGTCCCGTCAAGTCACCGTGCGTCAGAGGGGGGCGGGGTCACCGGGTGGCCCCGCCCTCCGTTATTTAAGAACTGTCAGACGAGGAGCGCCGTCACACAGCGGGAGCCTCCCTCCATGCCAGCATGGGTGCGGAGCGGCCCGGAGAAGAAAATGAAGAAGAGAAGAAGAGAAGAAGAGAAGAAAAGAAGAAGAGAAGAAGATGAAGAAGATGAAGAGAAGAGCGGGAGCCTCCCCCCATGCCATGGGTGCGGAGCGGCCCGAGGAGAAGAAGATAGAAGACGCCGCAGAGGAGATGATGAACGAGAACGCCGGAGGAAGAACCAGAAGAGCCAGAAGAACCAGAAGATGAAGGAAGATAGAAGAAAGAAGAAGTATTTAAATAAAGGAATTGTCAAAAACTGTCTCTTGTCATTTTTAACATTTTTGACAGTTTTTTAGTGAAATGGTAGGGGTACTTTTGTACCCCCTTACCATTTCACACAGGGGGGGGCTGGGATCTGGGGGTCCCCTTGTTAAAGGGGGCTTCCAGATTCCGATAAGCCCCCCGCCCGCAGACCCCCACAACCACCGGCCAGGGTTGTGGGGATGAGGCCCTTGTCCTCATCAACATGGGGACAAGGTGTTTTGGGGGGCTACCCCAAAGCACCCTCCCAATGTTGAGGGCATGTGGCCTGGTACGGTTCAGGAGGGGGGGGGCCGCACTCTCATCCCCCCCTCTTTTCCTGCGGCCTGCCAGGTTGCGTGCTCGGATAAGGGTCTGGTATGGATTTTTGGGGGGACCCCACGCCGTTTTTTTTTTTATTTTGGCGCGGGGTTCCCCTTAAAATCCATATCAGACCTGAAGGGTCTGGTATGGAATTTAGGGGGAACCCCACGTCATTTTTTTTTTTTGGCCGGGGTTCCCCTTAATATCCATATCAGACCTGAAGGGCCTGGTATGGAATTTAGGGGGACTCCTACGTCTTTTTTTTTTTTAAATTTTGGTTCGGGGTTCCCCTTTGGGGAATTCCCATGCCGTTTTTATCAATGAACTTCTATGTGTATTGTCGGCAATGCAATAGCCGCGGTAGTTTTAAATGAGTTTTTTCCTTCAAAATTTCATTTTGCTGTCAGACTGTTCTAAACACAGGAAACATGCGCCCCTTTACAGGCATACTATAGACACCCCCCAGGTACGAAATTTAAAGGGATATTACACTTTTATTGTTTGACTTTAAGCATTATTAAAATCACTGCTCCTGAAAAAACGGCCGTTTTTAAAAAAATTTTTTGCATTGAGCCATGTCCCCTGGGGCAGGACCCAGGTCCCCAAACACTTTTTATGACAATAACTTGCATATTAGCCTTTAAAATTAGCACTTTTGATTTCTCCCATAGACTTTTAAAGGGTGTTCCGCGGCATTCGAATTTGCCGCGAACACCCCAAATTGTTCGCTGTTCGGCGAACTTGCGAACAGCCAATGTTCGAGTCGAACATGAGTTCGACTCGAACTCGAAGCTCATCCCTACTCCTCACCAATATACTCACCCCTCTTGAATAAGAGGTATGGACTGAGTGGTACTGTTGTTGAAATTTGTTACTCTGGACTTGTAATTTAGTTTCATTGGTGAGGTGAGTTTCCTGCAAACAAGCCAACTCAACGCCATAAGCTTCCATCACCGAGAACACCGCTGCCTTTTTGGCAGAGTCACCCGTACCCCTGATGTTCCACAAGCCTATTTTTAGAGTTTTAGAAGGCATCTAAAAAAGTTAGAAAAAAGAAAAAAGAAAAAAACAACAACAAAAGAGAAGAAAAGGAAAAGGCAAATTACTCGTGCGTTTGTGTCTACAAATCTTGACATCATCTCTGTGGTTGTGACAAACGGGAAAGTGAAAGGGGGGAGGGGAGAGGGGTCCCCGCGTCCAGGGATCGCCCCACCCCCACCCCTTATATTATTTGGCTGCAAGAGTAAACACCATGTGCAAATGTACTTTGTTTTTATAAGCCACCTCCTCCTAAGTGCATGTACCTTTCGTTCACCCCATTGTCTAACCCTATATCTCACTGTAAGCCCCCCCCCCCAACCTCCACAAAGTATATCCCCCTTCTCCCCACCCTTATACGTGACCCCCTCTCCTGCCTAACTAGGCTAGCCCTAGGGGCTTTACTTGTGACCTTTTCCCTCCCTCCCAACCATTCAAGAAAAAACTCCCTGCTCAAGTACTGAGCAAGTACTTTGTGACTCACTTCCAAACTCCTCCCCCCTCCCCCCCTTCCACAACCCTATTACCAAGCTTCATAACAACACCTTGCAAACTCCTCCCCCCCTCCCCCCCTCCCGCAACCCAGTTCCACAACATCAAAGCAATACTTAGAACATACATAGCTAGTGCAACCGCATCCCTCATCCGTGCTTCCATCTGTTACACCCCCCCCTTCCCCTGTGCCATCTGCTTTTATGCTCCAAAAAAAAAAAAAAAAAAACCTTAACCAGCCTTATTCAACCCATAGCTCTACAGGTCCATTTTGTTATCTTCAAGCCATTTTGTTGCCCCTGTTGCTGTGTCAAAAAAATGGGTAGCCCCCAGGGCAGTAACACGCAGGCGTGCCGGATACAGCAGGGCATATTCAATTTTGTAGTTCCGTAGGTTACGCTTAATGTCCCTAAATTCGGCCCTTCGTTTCTGCAAATCTGGAGAGTAGTCGGGGGAAAAATAGGATTTTAGCGCCGTTGTGCAGGATATCCCCCATCTCTCTGGCCCTGCGCATCAAGATGACCTTGTCTTTATAATTAAAGAGTTTCATGATTATTGGCCTAGGATACCCCCCTGACGATGGGGCTCTAGTTGGCACTCTGTGGGCTCTTTCAATAGAAAACAGGTGAGAAAAAGATTCCGTCCCGAATATTCCCCTAAGCCACTTTTCCAAGAACTCCTCAGGGTGGGGGCCCTCACACCTCTCCGGTAAGCCCACCACCCTCACGTTGTTCCTGCGAGACCTGTTTTCCATTTCCTCCATTTTGATTTTATATAGGCCCATCTGCGTTTTCATTGCTTTGAGCTCTAGCTTCATTGGGGCTAAATCGTCCTCCACCTGGCTCAACCTCTCTTCCAGTGTGGTTGTTCTAGCAATAGTCCTTTGCAGTTCTTGGTTTACTGTTATTAGCTCTTCCTTTAGCCCCTTCAGTTGGTCACACAGGTCACTTAAGGAGGCCTTGCAGGAATTGACGGCGCACAGAACATCTTTCAGTGTGGGCTCAGCTGTTGCTGATGCGTTTTGCTCAGCGGCGTTATTGGTTACTGTCCCCAAAGGCTCACCCGCAGGGCTTTTACTGCTTGCAGTTTTTGTGGTATGCATTACAGCCAGTCCTTTTCCTAGGCTCTTCCTATCCCCAGGACCCCCCACGCAAGGTTTCTCCTGCTTTTGCTGGGTGCCTTTAAGTGGTGAAGAGGTAGAGGGGTGCGCAAATTTTTCCAATTTGGCCGCTGCTGCTGCTGCCTGATTCCCCTTCTCTTTAGTTGTACGGGTTGTTTGGGAACTAATGTTCTCCTGCTGCTGCGATTCCTCACCCTTTTTTCTAGTCATAATTTATTATGTAGGCCAAGGGAATATGTGAAAGGATTTAATTGACCGTCAAGTTTACCTTGTCTTCAATATAATCGCAGTCCCAATGGTGTCCTTCTTGTGTTTAATTACTATTGGGGCTATCACTCAACCTGATACAATGAATGTTTCAGTGCTATTTAAGGTTTTGCATTATTGCCATGGATCTGCATACATCTTGTTTGTATAGCCCTCCACAGACCAGTGGGATCCTCTTTCCCTCACAGGGGACAAGCCACCGTGTTGCTATGTATCCAGCCACCTGAATCTCCACCTCACTACTTCAAATTACAGCAATTCAACTCCTGAGGGGAGAGGGCAGGCAATCTACTTTTTAAGCAGCAGAGAAGAGAAAAAAAAAGACAGGTTGTACCTTAATGCTGCCAGATTACCTGGGCAGCGCAGGACTCTCCTGGTGATCACTTGCTTTACTGCTGACAGACTCAGTTTCCGCTGCCTCCTTCCACGGATGTCGGAGCCGTTGCCCAGGCAACCTCTCCTAACACGGCGGGTGTCCCGCTCACCACTCCGAAGGGGGAGCCCCCGGCGTCCTCCTCCTCCAATCTCCCGCTGTCCGAGCAGCAGCGCCGGTATTCCGGCGTCCAACACAGGCACAAACTGGGTCAGAGGGAGCCAGGCGGCCGAACAAACGCCAGACCTTGTGGGGAGACAGAGTGTATCTGTCTAAGCTAGATCCTTCAGGCTGGTTCGGACGGTCACGGAGGCATTGGGCTGGGGGAGGATCTCACACGCTGCCTCTCCGGTCACGCCCCCCCCGAGGTCAGGACATCTCTGAATGCCCAGCACACAGATATTTAATGTCAGAACTATAAAGATGAAACATTGCTTGGAAGTGGGGTACAATTATCTATTTTAGCCGAGTTCCAAGATGTAGCTTTTTTAGTGCCCTTTGTCAAGCTGCAATACTTTACCTGTTTTGTACAAGCTTCACAGATGTAGCCCCCCCTATAGTATACACTGGAGCACCTGTGTGGCCCCCCTAATAAAAATGGTGTTCTGGGGTCCCACACTAGTGCTCCAGTGTCCAGATGTGAAAACAGCTGCTGAGTGTCCTCTCCTTACACACAATCTAGTTTGCATTTCATTCTAGTAACAAAGCCATCTACACAACCCAATTTTTTGAAGACAAGTATAGGGCATCAAAATGGTGGCCAAATGCATATGGCCTAAACAATGGTATTTTATCATCCGAAATAACAATATGTGATCCGAACGAATAATGTGCCCATGAACATGAAAGTTGCCATTTTAAACTGTACAACAGTTCCTAAAAGCACATGGAGCAGCACGAACGTAATAAACATAAAGAATAGGAACACAGCACAACTACTTACTTTTTTGCAGCACTCTCCGGATCTTTCTGTACTGCTCATGTTCTCGTAATTTCAGGTCCGACCACCGCTTCCTGAGCTGATCTTTCGATCGTCGTACCCCGAATTTCCGGTGCAGACTCCTGACCACTTTCGCCATGACCTTGGCCTTTCTGACATTGCAGTTGGGGTAAGGCCCATACTTTCCATCATAGTCGGCCTTCTTCAGGATGTTCACCATCTCCAACATCTCCCCAAAGGACATATTTGAGTCCTTTAATCTCCTTCTGGATCGGGACGTTTCAGGCTCCAGCCCTTCCTCCTCCTCCTCCTCGTTGCTACAATTAGCACGATCCTGCTGTCTATCCGCCATGTGCTCTTCCCCCACTGCGCGGAACGAAAAGGGGCGGGGAGTAGACTAGAAAGAACGTCAGGGGCGGGCGGAGTTATACGCATGCGCAGTGTGTATAAATCGTAACGCGCGCGTCTTACGTACGATCTGTGAGCGGAGGAAGGAGCATCGGAGACGCCGATCGTGCTAACGAAGGTAGGATCTAAACTTGGGCCTATACTGCTTCGAAATGGAAGCCTATATTGTAACAAGATTAGGAGAGTTTGGCCTGACATTAGGCTTTGTCTTGTGTTGTGTCTTACAGAGAAAATGGATGGGTTCAACGACCACAATTTCCTGCCCCTGTTCATAGACAAGTACAGGGAGCTGCCCTGTCTGTGGCAAGTGAGACACCCCCACTATAATCACAAACAGAAGAGGCAGGCAGCGCTGGAGAAACTGCTGGAGTTGAAGAAGCCGGTGGTCCCCACAGCAACCATCCCTTATTTAAAAGCCAAAATTGGTGGCCTGAGGAGCACTTATCTTAGGGAGCGCAAGAAGGTCACAGATTCCCAGAGGTCCGGAGCTGCAGCAGATGACGTTTATGTCCCCAGGCTGTGGTACTACGAGAGACTGCGATTTCTGTCAGACCACACTGAAGTCAGGGAATCCCTCTCAACCCTTCCTTCCACTCTTCCTTCCATACCAGCTGAGGCTTCCGATGTCCAACCTGGGCCTTCCAGCCAGGAAGAAGTGGAGGAGCCCAGCTGGCGTCAGGTATAGCATTCTTTTACAGATTTCTGGTCAATAAATAAATGATGTTTACTAGATGTTATTATTGATCACTAATTGCTGGTTAAAAAAAGTGCTTTACATATCAATAGACAGTAGTGGGCACCCAAAATTGGGAAAAGAATGAAAACTGCTGGGCTCAGAAGGATAGTCTGTTATATTTGTTAACATTCAATTTGCAGCAGTCAGGATGTGAAAATTGTGTGTGATTAATGAAGAAAATACTAAAACTATGTCCCTTTTTCATACACAGGAAGACCTCAGCCAGGAGGAGGTTGTGGAATGTGGCAGTCAGGAGGAGGCGGGGATTAGTGTCAGCCAGGAGGAGGTGGGGCTAAGTGTCAGCCAAGAGAAGCCTGGGACAAGTCGCAGCCTGACTGAGTCTCAGGTTCCTCCCCTCCGCCTGCCATATAAACGAGCCAGGAAGGCGACTCCGAGTCCCGTGCAGGATTCAGCGTACAGGCTGATCCAGGAGGCTTCGGCGTCCCTCCGAGCCTTCCCCAGTCCTGAAGAGGCCTTTGCCTGCATGGCTGACACAAAATTGCAGGGCATGCAGGAGGGCCAACGCAAGATCTCTGAGGACATGATTTATAAAGTCCTACGTAAGGGGGAGAGTGGGGAACTGACACACAAGACGGATGTCATGGAGAGGGACGATCCTCCTCCTCCTCCTCCTGCTGCCACAACTCCACCACCACAGCCAAAGCCTGGAAGGAAGCGTGGAAAGAAGACCAAAGAGTGATGACCCTGGGTTCAGTCTGGTCTGACAGAAGTTGCAGTCTCTCGTATGACCACAGCCTGGGGACACAGATGTCATTTGCTGCTTTCCGGATCTCTGGGACTTCTGGACCAGACTGCCCTCCCTTATGATATGGACTCCTCAGGCCACCAATTTTGCTTTTAAATAGTTGATGGGGGTCCAAGGCTTCGCCCACTTCTGCAGTTTCTCCAGCGTTGCCTCCCTCTTTGTTTATAGTTGTGACCCCTTAATAAAATATTTTTAGGTAAATTCTACTCTCCTGTGTGTGTTTTCATCCAAAAAGGACCGTTTGTTGGTGACGATTCAGGTACATTTCTAAAGTACAATGTGAAATTAACAAGGGACAACAACACCAAACAATCTCCTACAGATTAAATAGAACAACATATTAGTGGTGTTGTGGGAACTTGTCACCAAAAACACACAAACATTTTCGGGAATACAAATCAAAATCACCAAAAAATAAATAAATAAATAAGAGAAACACAAAAAAAGAATCTACATTAAAGTCCAAAAAAAAAAAAAATTTTGTTGTCAGATGTGAGAAATCAAAATATATTGAGGGAATCCCGATAAATAGTAACGAAATAAGTTTGTGAGAAGTGTGTGTGAATATGAGCAGCAAAACGACTTAATTCTTGTCACATTATAAAGAAGAAGAGAGTATTAAACCATTTTGAACATTGCAGCGTGACGAAAGTGCTGTATCCATTGCGAGCGCTAAGTTTACCAGAATGAGCTGTCCCGTGTCGGAATTTCTTCTGAGCATGCGTGGCACTTTGTGCGTCGGAACAGGCCACACACGGTCGGAATTGACGCGATCGGATTTTGTTGTCGGAAAATTTTATCTCCTGCTGTCCAACTTTGTGTGTCGGAAAATCCGATGGAAAATGTCCGATGGCGCCCACACACGGTCAGAATTTCCGACAACACGCTCCGATCGGACATTATCCATCGGAAAATCCGACCGTGTGTACGGGGCATAAGTGTAAGGACCAATGAGAAACACACAGAAATTGTCTTTACTGCAATATTTTTGTGGAAAAGAGTAACAAACAGTAACCATAAATATTCAAGTAATGCAATTGGAGAGCAATAACTGAGATTAAGAGCAATATAGCTCAATATCATATTTAGGCTGATTTCAGGGGATCCAAAACCTGAGAATAGCCCCAAGAGCAGAGACAAACACTTCAATACCAATAAATCACAATATGGCAAACTGTACCAGATTGGTTACCTTTACTCAGGTTGGCTCTATGAGTCCAGGCTGGAGGAGAGCAGAGGAACGACCCTCTTTGTGTCAGGCCTCTCTCTTCTGTCCCCTGACACCACAGGCCTAACTTTAAACACTTTATTCAAATCAACATGTAATGGCTTGACTTCCTAGATAAACTGTCCCACACACACCTACTGCATATACAGAGCCCTGAATATGTGTGTGCGGGTCCGTATGGCACTAGTAGCTTCAGTCCTTTTGAAGAAAAGATAAAACTTTGTGTCTTCAGTTTGCCACTTTCGTTGGTGCACTTAAACTCTTGAATAACAGGACCAAACAACAACTGGCCCGGATTATCAAGTGAGGAAGGCAGGATCTTTCTCAGCCAGGTGAAAGGACAATGGTGTCTGTATACAGTGTCCCTGGGAATGGATGAACTTATCCTTTAGACCTGTGGCACTACAAGTGTCCTCAAGATGACTAACAGCAATGATGTCTGTATACAGTGCCTATTTAACTTCTTCTCTGGTGCAGTGTCCTTGTTTCCTGAAAATGGGAAAAAGCCCCCTCACCCAATTCTGCGGTCAAGGCCCCAAGGAACGTCCTGGAACAAGCAGGCTCTCCTGGCGACCTGACTGGTCACCTCACACTGGAACCCTTTATGCTTCAGTGCAGGTGCGCCTGAATGTGGGTCCTCCTCTCTCAGGCTGGATGTAACGACCTGCGGCAGAGGCCTTAATCGTGAGTGAAATCACCTAGGAGGCAGTACCTCTCCGTTAGGTCTGATCTCTTCCCCTGCCTCGTGCTGTCTCAGCTCTTCTCAGGAAATCAAAATGGAGTTTCTCCTTTCCTGCTCTCAGAGCATACTGAATCTCGCAGGAACGTGGTTTGCATTCCTGTGCAATTTCTCTTCGATTTAGTGCAGTGCAATTTTCAGCCCATTCCTTTGAATGGGCTGAAATCACACTGGAATACATCAAAAGTGGTGCATGCACTACTTTTCAAAAACACACTGCACCGAATTGCATGGTACTACAAGACTACGGCAATCTGCTGCAGGTAAATGTACACATCTGCGATATGCGTTTGAAGTATTGTTATGAATACACTGATACCCGCAGCAGATCGCACACAGTCAAGGAAATAAGCACGGAATGTGGGTTTCCTGCACCACGTTCTGGCATGATCAAGCCCTTTATCAGAATAACCAAATATTTAAAAGGAACAGGTAGCAAATGACTCTAGGGTTAATATACTAAAGGCAAATAAAATGTACACTTTGCAAAATGCAGTTGCTCCAGAGCTTAGTAAATGAGGTGAAGCTTCACTTTGCAAAGAATATCCAATCTCATGCAAGGAAAATAAAATAAAAAACATAATTTTTGCTTCCACATGATTGGATGATGGACGTCAGCAGAACTTTTGCTCATTTACTAAGCTCTGGAGCAACTGCTCTTGCAGAGTGCAACTGCACTTTGCAAAGTGCACAGTCTATTTGTCTTTAGTAAATCAACCCCTCTGCTTTTACCTGTTACTGCAGCTATACACCCAGCATCATTCAACCCATTTTTCTATGAGCTCAGGTCATTGTTGACACACACTGTGTATGTATCATCACCCTGTCTGGGCTCACAATACTGTCACAGAGAGGAATGAGGGACAGAAGTACATTGCTCCAAATCAGGGACAGTCCCTCCAAATCAGGGACAGTTGGGAGCTATACGTATCAGACAAATTTTTTACACATTATTTGGGAAGGAAGGGGGCAAAGTGCTTAACCTGATAAGTATATTTTTTCATCCAGGTACTAGTACTAGTATAAAACTATTTTTTAGTACAAAACATAGTAAAGTTATTTACAAATTATTTTTTTTTGTAAAATGAATACACAAAAAAATTGTATATGAACATTAAAAGAAAATAGCAAAAGGACAATTTGGTATGATGGATTTAATTATAACTATTTATGAATAACTAAGGGAAAATAAGGGGTTTCATGTGAAAAAAAACTTTTATTGAAAACTTTTTATGCAAGTGCACATTTAAAGTAACGTAAAAGAACAATTTTTGGTTTTGCATGCAAGCACTTACCAAAATAATTCATAACAATATTATAAAAATATATTTATGAATAACTTGGGTGAACACTGTATACTAGCTTCAATCATACAATCTGTTACTTAATTGCATTGTAACAACCACCTGATGCCCTATTGATACACAAGTCAGTACCTGGCTTTCAAACTGACAGCTGAGTTATAATATACCTGGACAACAGACACCCTCATTGAAGTGCCCTAAAGAAGGCACCTCTTTTGCTTTTGGGTTGGCCTACAGTTGCACAGCCCTTTACCCTTTTACATTTGTCATCCATTGCTCAATACTAATTATAAAATGTGTGTGTGTTTGTTCTGTAGTTGTGCTGTATTTGATGATGATGGACCTCTGTTGCAAACTTGGCACTCCTGCCTAACCTCATTCCATGTCTAACCACCTCATGACTTTTCCCATGTCTTATTCCTTATGTTGTCCCTGTTCCTGTCCTGGTACTGTACCTACCTTGTAACTGACCCTTGGCTGACTACATGCCTAATGTCTCCCCCTCAGCCTCTCAAACCTGCTGTTTGTCACCAACAAGACCATTTCATGGTTTACCCTGTCGTTTTGGAAGCCACACAAGCTCCAACCAGATCATTAATTCATTTTTTTTCCATTTTAATGGTGGCCAGGAGCACCTTCCTTTATTTACCATGTTTCAGATGTCCAGTAGCACAGCTCTCCGCGTTTACCTTATTTGTTTCCAAGCAGAACACTAGTCTTTTAGCACATGAGTCTGGCATCCTTAGATTCTTCCAATTGTTCCAGAGAAGCTAAGTTGGTAATAGCATAAGCACTAAGAATGTAGGAATTTCCTTGGCTCATGAATGCTTATTTGTATACTTTAAACTGTTCACTACTTTGTCATCTTCAGAAAAAACAGACGGCAGAGGGTCTAAGACAACTATGGACTCTCATGGTACGATAACGACTTATATACACATTGGTATAAAAAATATATGATTTATTGGAACAAAGACATGATTAAAAAGGTCCAGAAGAGAGATAATATATGATATACATATAAATTCATTCTCTGTACAAGAACTGAGCGGTTGGGCGTACATCCATCCAAGGAAGGAATCGGAATGTTGTCCTAGGTCAGTTCAGACTCAAGATGCTTTGCGGTGCAACCGCTTTTTCAGGAGTATGTTTCCAGAGTCATTATATGCAATAATCTCTATAAGGACAAATATATAAATAATCAAGCTTATGAACAACCGAAAATACATACAATATTAATTGTAAAAATTGGAACATACATGGACACTACTCAAATTGTCAAATTTGGCATCTTCATCCACTTATTCACTTGTAAAGCCAAATATTTTTTCTTTTAATTTAGTTGTGGATAAACTAGGGGAGGGTTAGACCCTTTGGGAAGTTTTATCGCTATACCTGCCTGCCATGGAGATTCACCCCTCTAGCTGTCCTGATGACCCTTGTCAAAAAGGCATGAGGTAAGGGAAAACCCTTCAATGAGGACATCTTTTTTTGTAATAATCTTCTATGGTGGGAATTCTGCTCATTTTAGAGAGCTTTCCTCTCATTTCTCATTTTGTCTACTGGACAAGAACCGAAGGGGGCACAGTGGTGTAGTGGATAGCACTTTCACCTAGCAGCAAGAAGGGTCACAGGTTCGAATCCCAACCATGACGCTACCTGCCTGGAGTTTGCATGTTCTCCCTGTGCCTGCGTGGGTTTCCTCCGGGTACTCCGGTTTCCTCCCACACTCCAAAGACATGCTGGTAGGTTAATTGGATCCTGTCTAAATTGTCCCTAGTATGTATGAATGTGAGTTAGGGACCTTAGATTGTAAGCTCCTTGAGGGTAGGGACTGTGAATGTACAATGTATATGTAAAGCACTGCGTAAATTGACAGCGCTATATATGTACCTGAAATAAATAAATAAAAGGGAAATCTCCCAAGCTGGACACAGGCAGCAAAACATAAGCTGATGGGGGTTTTAATGCTTCCCTACCTTATCTAAAACTAAAACTTTTCATACACATTAAATTCTAAGACTGTAGCTATGAGCATGTAAGGGGGATGGGATGGTCATCATGTCCTCCATATTTCCCTCCTTGTTGTGTGCCAAGCAAGGGTCACATGAGAGGCATACCCCAGGGTGGGTTCCTCTGGGCTACGCTAGACACCTGTAACAGGATCGTGCAAGGGAACCAAGTGGAGCAGCTGGAGCCTCACATGCAGGTCTGTGAGACGAGAGCAAGACAAGCCAGGAGTGGGACTGTCAGTGCTGTTTGGACTGGAGTGGACTGAAGGGACCACGTGGCGTGGAGAGAGACTGTCACTGTGACTCAGGAGGGGATGTGTCGGTGAGGTGCAATCATCATCTGTGCTGCTGCACACTACTGTCAGTGTCACCATGAGAGTGATTTTCATGTGTGTGCCTGCCTATTCTACTTTCTTACCCTCCCGAGTCCTCTCCCTGAGCTACTTACTTACTATATGAAAAATAAAACAGGAAATATGTTTTTTCCTTAATATCTACCTTAAATCACATTAAACATTGCATATTGTACTTGTTTGTAGCTTAGGTACTGAAACTTGCACTTAAAACGGTCATTTTATAACTTTTGGAAGTGTCAGTAAAAACTTGACTGTGCCAGTAAATGTTGGGTGTTGTGCCAGTAAATTTCAATCTGGTAGGTTGGCAACACTACCTCCCAGAACCCAGCACCCTGTCTGCCTCCTACGGCACGTATCAGGTGCGCTCTGTGACCACTGTGTCCTTCAGACACATATGATCACAGATTTGGGTACACACCAATCACAGCGGCCCTTTACCATGCGATCAGCTGTGTTCAGTCAATTGGCACTTTTTTAGTGCACATTTTGTTGCGTAATTTGTAGTGGTTTTTAAAGGCAGAATTTGGCATGCTTTTTTTAACATGCATTTTGGCACTTAATTTTAATGCTTATTTTGGCACTGTTTTTACATGTGTTTTCTGTGCTTTTTTTTTTTTCTGAACGTGTACCAAAGATGCAGCAAGCAACCACAGGAGATAAAAGATGGCAATGTAAAAGCGCAGTTAACCAGCACCAAACCGTGGGTACACTGCACCCCATCAGAGTGGAGCTTTAACCAGACTTTTTCAGTCTGGGAGTAATGGACATTTCACATTGTTTAGACTGGCCATCTCAGACTTGTGTATCAAGTATAGTGTAGGAATATCTCCCATGCTGGAAGCAGAGCTGCATTGTATTCCTTTTTCTATGCTTTATAAAAGGGGTAGGCAACCCCCGGCACTGGTGCCACAAGCGGCACGCGAAGCCTCTTTTGCCGGCACTTGACTCCCTCCTCATCAGCAGAGCAGCGCAGGGAAGTGTCAGTGAGACACTAATGCATCCCAATTTCAGAATTCCCCACGCCGCACCTGCAGTAACAGATGGGAAACATTGTTTGGTTCTCTAACTTTGCTGTAGCTGCAAGCGTAATTTTTTTGTGTTTGGGAAGAGATTGGGTGCAGTTCTGCTGGGGGGGGGGGGTGGTCCCTGTTTCCAGGAGGAGGAAGAGGACTGTCATTGGCCAATCACAATTCTGCTGGCCCCACCCACCATTGGAGGAAGATGACTTGCTTGGTTGCCACTACCAATCTCAGAAAGAAGGGATTTCATTGTAATTGAGAACCACACTCAAGTGACAGTTTGTGGAATTACTGTTGAGCTTCTGGGAACTTTGTTAAAATTATTGCTGAATTTTTGTGTCACTTACTACTGAACCCCGGCACTCTGTGTCCCTTTAAGCCACAGCTAGTATTCAGAGCAATGAAAATCACAACCAACCACTCAGCTGCGGGGGCCCAACTTATGATCCTGCACACAGGCCCACTGCTTTCAGAAAATACCCCTGACCTGAGCTCATCATTGCGCATCCATTCCAGATGCTTGTATGTGACATTACATACATCACATACATCCCATACAAGAACGTGAGATGGGTGCGAGAGGTGGATCAGCAGGATGAGTGTGCCAGGACAGGTAGTTGTGTCTCATATCATAGATGAGAAGAGGGTACAGCAGTGGAGCAGATGAGCAGGAGGGTACAGCGGTGGGGAAAATGAGCAGGAGGGGCTCAGAGGTGGGGCAGATGTACAGGGAGGTACAGTGGTGGAAGACATGAGAAGGGGGTTCAGCAGTGGGACAGAAGAGCATGGGGGTTCATTGTTGGGCCAGATGAGTAGGGGGGTTCAGTGTTGGGGCAGAAAAGCAGGGGGTAGAGCAGTGGGGCAGATGTGAAAGGAGGTGTATTGGTGGGGCAGATGAGCAGGGGGTTACAGTGGTGGGGCAGGAGAGCATGGGGAACAGAGGTGGAGCAGGAGAGCAGGGGGGTACACAGATGAGACAGATGTGCATGAGGTACATTGGTGGGGCAGATGAGAAAGTGGGTCACAGTGGTGTGGCAGATGAGCAGATGGGTTCAGTGTTAAGACAGATGAGAAGGTGATTCAGTAGTGAGACAGAAGAGCATGGGGATACGACAATGGAGCAGATGTGCAGGGAGGTACAGTGGTGGGGCAGATGAGAAAAGGAGTATATTGATGGGGCAGATGAGCAGGGGGGTTACAGTGGTGAGACAGAAGAGCAATGGGGTACAGTGGTGGGGCAGATGTGCAGGAGGTACAGTGGTGGGAGGGATGAGAAGCGGGTTCAGTGGTGGGACTGAAAAGCAAGGGGCTACAATGATGGGGCAAATGAGTAAGGGGGGTTCAATGTTGGACCAGATGAGAAGGGGGTTACATTGGTGGAACAGATGAGCAGGGGGTTACATCGGTGGGGAAGAGGAGCAGGGGGTACAGAGGTGGGGCAGATGTGCAGAGGAGAAAGAAGGTAGAACACATGAGCAGGGGGTTACAGTGGTGGGGCAGAAGAGCAGGGGAACAGAGGTGGAAAAGATGTGCATTAGGTACAGTCGTGGGGTAGATGAGAAAGGGGAACATTGGTGGGGCAGATGTACAGGGGGTTACAGTGGTGGGACAGATGAGCAGGGGCGAACAGTGGTGGGGCAGGTGTGCAGGGTAGTACAGTGTTGGGACAGATGTGCAGGGAATTACAGTGGTGAGGAAGATGAGCGGGGTGGTACAGTGGTGGGGCAGATGAGCAGGGTGGTACAGTGTTGGAGCAGATGAGCAGGGTGGTACAGTGGTGGAGCAGATGAGCAGGGGGTTCCAGTTGTGGGGCAGATGAGTAGGGGGTTACAGTGGTAGTGCAGATGAGCAGGGGGTTACAGTGGTGGAGCAGATGAGCAGGGGGCTTACAGTGGTGGTGCAGATGAGCAGGGGGTACAGTGGTGGAGCAGATGAGCAGGGTGGTATAGTGGTAGAGCAGATGTGCGGGGGGTTACAGTGGTGGGGCAGATGAGTAGGGGGGTTACAGTGGTAGTGCAGATGAGCAGGGGGTTACAGTGGTGGAGCAGATAAGCAGGGGGGTTACAGTGGTGGTGCAGATGAGCAGGGGGTACAGTGGTGGGGCAGATGAGCAGGGGGGTACAGTGGTGGGGCAGATGTGTAGGGTAGTGCAGTGGTGGGGCAGATGTACAGTGGTGGGGCAGATGAGCAAGGAGTTACAGTGGTGGCGCAGGTAAGCAGGGGGATACAGTGGTGGGGCAGATGAGCAGGGGGTTACAGTGGTGGGGCAGATGAGCAGGGAGTAAAGTGTTGGGACAGATGAGCAGGGGGGTACAGTGGTGGGGCAGATGAGCAGGGGGGTACAGTGGTGGGGCAGATGTGCAGTGTAGTACAGTGGTGGGGTAGATGTACAGTGGTGGGGCAGATGTGCAGGGCAGTACAGTGGTGGGACAGATGTGCAGCAGGGTACAGTGGTGGGGCAGATGTACAGTGGTGTGGCAGATGTACAGTGGTGGGGCAGATGTGCAGCGGGGTACAGTGGTGGGGCAGATGTACAGTGGTGGGGCAGATGTGCAGGATAGTACAGTGGTGTGACAGATGTGCAGCGGGGTACAGATGTATAGTGGTGGGGCAGATGTGCAGCGGGGTACAGTTGTGGGTCAGATGTACAGTGGTGGGTCAGATGTACAGTGGTGGGGCATATGTACAGTGGTGGAGCAGATGTGCAGTGGGGTACAGTGGTGGGGCAGATGTACAGGGGGGTACAGTGGTGGGGCAGATGTACAGTGGTGGGACAGTGATCTGAGGTGTGAAGGTGCATGAATTGGGGCTGATCTGAGGCGTGAGAGTGCAGGATGGTCATTTCTCACTACTAAAGTAGTTTACAGCATTTACTTTATAAAAAAATCCTTTTCGTGATTGAGAGTGTGAAGTTGACATTTTTTTGTTATAAAATCGGCGTGCTCAATTTCTTTGAAAACATTTTTCGGCACACTGTGCTCAAAAGGTTGCCTACGCCTGCTTTAAAAGCATCAGTGGAACTCCTCATGAACAATTTTATTCATCATAATACTATGTTAGTATCACATATTTTTCTAAAAGAATTTTTTTTTTTTTTTTTTTACAAAATTAGAATGGACATCCATCTAAATATTTCTATGTAAACTATATCAGTTAAAAATGTATTCGTCTTGTTTTGTGCAAATCTAAATTTCATTGGCCTTAGGTGCCCCTTTACCATATGGTATATTCTCTCTCCTAAAAATCGGGCTTACATAATTTCCTTTTTTAATCCCACATAGCATTCTCCCTAAAAGCTCTGTTTATAAATGAGTAATGTTTAACCCGTGATCTTTCAGATCTTGCTGAAAGAAAAAGATTTGTTTTGTTATCTCATTAAAATATCACGTTCCCCAGTAGGTGACCACAAGCAGGACAGCCAAGTCCATTTACAAGTGGAAGAACATTTGGTTAACAAATTATCTATGTAATTCTACCATTCTATATAAAACTTGTTTTGTAGATGTGTTCCTTTTGCTGCATACATGGGTTAGGGCTCACTGTTTACAAGTTGACTATGTCTTTTTATATTTATATTAAGACCAGGAAATATATAGAATATAGGAACCTCTTGAATGGGAAAGAGTTACTTTTCATTACATTTAAAGTGCACAAAAAGCTGCAGAAAAGTTATATAATCAGCCTCCTTCTTTTTTTTTTTTTTGTCAAAGTTTAATTGAACAAGCTGAAGTTAGAAGCTGATGGGGCATGGCTTGGTGCCGAACGGGAATGGCTGCCTGAACTCCTTGCTCTGTCCCAAGGAGGTCCTGCAAGCTGACTAAAGGAGCCCTTCAACACAGCTAACATGGGGAAACCGAAGGACAAAACATCACAGTCCCGGTCCCGATCCCCTAGAGGCACAGACTCGCTCTCCGGACACAATATTCCGGAAATATTCCGGCCGCGATCACGGGAGGCCCCGGCTTCAACTCCGGCCTACTCCGGAGCACGCTCCTCCAGCCTCAGCCCTGCCAGGAGAAGCTCTCAGCACGCGGAGAGCCCCTCTGCCGCCCGACCACTTAACATGAGTGATCTCAGATCGGTAGAAGCAGACATAAAAGAATCTTTTGCTGCTGCTTTTACAGATCTCAGGAGAGATATCCAATCGATGCATATGCGGATTGATGACTTAGAAACAACCACAACCCACCATGATGCCGCCTTACAACAGCTACAGCACTCATCTCAGATGTACAATAGCCAGCTTAGAGACTTACACAGACACATGGAAGATCTGGACAACCGCGGACGCCGCCATAATCTACGGGTAAGAGGTATGCCTGAATCCGTTGAGCAGAACCACATAACACAGGCCACAATCCAGATCTTCAAATATTTGCTGGGTAGACCCCCATCGAATATGAGCATCTACACAGAGCTATTAAACCCAGAGGCAGAGACACAGATCCTCCCAGGGCTGTGATATGCTGCCTAATAAATTTCAGTTTGAAGGAAGGCATCTTGAGAAGAGCTAGGGAGCGCCGCAACTTGCTGTACCAGGGAGCAGAAATCAAGATTTTTCAAGATCTGTCCCCCATAACCCTGCAAAACAGAAGAGACCTGCGCCCGCTGCTCGACCTGTTACGCCATAAGGGGATCCAATATCGCTGGAAATTTCCCTTTTGCCTATCTGCATCAAATGCTGGACGCACTGCCAATCTGAAAGTCCCGGAAGATCTCAGGGGGTTCTGCAATACACTACAGATACCATTCATTGAACTCCCGGACTGGTATAGAGCTTTTCGTACCCCCTAGCTCCAAAGGACCAACTCCATGGAAGCTATTCCGGTAAGAGATGAATTCCACATTAGAAGGCGCAGATCATCCTCTCCAAGACCACTTCCTCAGAGGGATCAGCGGGATAGAGATCGACAAAGCCCAACAGCATCCCCGGCCCACAGGCGGGCCAGGCCAGATCAGTCTTAATGACTCCCTTCCGAATACTTGAGAACAGCACAACTCATGTTCAGAGTTGCCGTCTTTTTCAGGTCGCCGCCCCACCCCAAGCCCCAGCGCCATCGAACCAGGACAGGACAACAAAATGACCGGCGCCTCAAATCCATCCTGCAATGGCCTATTTAACACTCGACTCGGACCTGCCCCTCCATATACAGATAGACACTATTGCATTTCTACAAGTGTAGAAACCCCTGAAGATCCCATGCTTTCTCTCTCCATATCAGCTCAACAACAGAACATCCTCCCCAGAGAGATAACCCTCTTCCACAGAACCCAACAGAACCCAAAGTATACCTCTAAGAAGCATAATTTAAGCCGAATCCATCACCAGTGGAACATTAACTGATCGAATTCACCTGAATGACCGCAATATACAGGGATATGTAATGTAATACTGACACATAATCACACACATAGGTTGGACTTGATGGACTTGTGTCTTTTTTCAACCTCACCTACTATGTAACTATGTAACTATGTAACTATATTTCATGCTTTTGAATATACTTTTGCTAAATTACTTGATATGTATATCGGGAAAAAGGGGGGCTCGTCCCGCATGGAAAATGTTTCTCTCCTTGAACATCGCACCCCTACTCGCTGTACCCATACCAGGGACTTCCATGTGGGACGAGTTTCCTAATGGTGGACAGGTTCTTTTGAACTAGCAACTCTAGGGCTAAAACCGCTGAGTTTTGTACTGACAACTGAATACCCATAAAATGCCTCTATATACCTAACTCATTGATGATTATTACCATGAACAGCTATGGGCCACTCTTGGGAAACGCAACCGCTTGAGGTGAGGTTTTGTCTTATCCCGCTGAGTGGACCATACCTCGACCAGTTCATATACCTAAACATCAATGAGTCCATACTCCTTCCCCCCCGTAGCCAAATTACCCCTCTAAATTATAGCGAACTAACCTTCTTGAAGTTGCTCTACCCCACGCCCCCATAAATCCCCATTACCAAGTACGAGGTCACATATTGCACTAAGTCCGACTCATTATTATTATTATTATTGTTATTAGTATCATTATTATTATTAAGATATGTTTATAGATGGCTTAGTCCTACAACTCTTCCTGTGCCTTTATACTTGCTCTCAGGGTGGCAACCTCCCCGAGTTTATTAGCATAGCGAGATACTCTCTTGGTACATAGTCTAAAGTTTAATGTTTCAATTGTCTATAATGTTAACTGTTAATGATACCACAACATCAATCTGAGATCTTTCACCACGTCTTTTTCCTTTGCTATGAATGCAGGCTCCCTCCATACAAGTTGAATAGACCTATGACGACCTCCCACGGACCGGACATCCTACAAACCTACCTCCGGACACTTTCCACTCCTCCACACAACAGGACAGTGACTATCCTAGTTGACCCACACCGGACGTTTCAACCCTTAACAGGGTAAGGTAGCTGGACTACTTTTACCTCCGGTAAGTACATCCAACTCCTCGCTAAAAAACCCCACTTGACTAACCTCCTCCCTTCTATCTCTCAACCCCCCCTTCCCATACCCTCTCTCCCCTACCCCCTTTCTTTACCTGGGTTTCGCCCCCCCCTGGTCTCCACCGTAGCATTCCCCACTGTAACGATTAAAAACCTATCAAGGGTGTATATTTCTCCACAGATTCCACCTACCCACATTGGTCACATTTGTAAACTGCAGCCCCACCTCGTGACTAATCCATCAACTGGGTAATACCCAAATACCATGGCTCCCCTACATTCTAGTCCACAACACAACACTCTCAAAGTGGTCTCTCAAAATGTTAAAGGGCTAAATATCCCTGAGTAGCGAAGTCAAATCCTCAACATGATGAGTAAATTGAAAGCAGATGTGGTGTTTCTGCAAGAAACGCACTTCCGCATGAAAAACACCCCTAAACTCGCAAGCCGTATGTACCCTACATCCTTCCATGCCACTAACTCACTAGCCAAAACGAAGGGGGTCTTGATTTTGCTCTCTAAAAACCTCCCTTGGCAACTGACAGATTCCCTCGTAGATCCAGAGGGCCGCTATTTATTTCTAAAGGGAGTCATCCATAATCGGACGGTCACTTTAGCAAATATATACAGCCCCAATACTGCCCAGGTCAGTTTCTTCCGCTCTATCGCAACTACCCTCGCAGGCTTTCAATCGGGGATTACAATCCTTGGGGGCGATTTTAATGTGACACTTCAGTCCATCCTAGACTTCTCATCGGGGTCCTCCACCCTGCCTTACAGAGCACTGAGACAAATTAAGATACAAATACAGGAACTCCTTCTACACGACACATGGCGTACCCTACACCCGAATGAAAAAGATTACTCTTTCTTCTCCGCACCTCATAACAGGTACTCCAGGCTAGACTACCTCTTTCTCTCCCAAAAAGATCTTCCCTTCCTAAAATCTGCTACCATTGAACCCCTACTCCTTTCAGATCACCACCCGATTACCCTCTCCCTAACCTTCCCGGAAAAAAACTTGGTCACGAAGATATGGCGTCTAGACCCATCTCTCCTCACTTCAGAAATTGATACCAATCACATCCGCACTAGCCTAGGTAACTACTTCAGGGAAAATGACAACTCCGAAACAGCACCCCTCACCCTTTGGGAGGCACACAAGTGTGTCATCCGAGGGGAATTTCTAACACTTAAGGCCAATCCGAAAAAAGCACAACAAACAACTATGCGGGAACTAACTAACAAAATAAAGAGACTAGAACTACTTCACAAGCAGTCACAGACACAAGACACATACCTAGAACTTACACAAACTAGGAAACTTCTCCTGGAAGTCCTCAACCGCAAAACCCGACGCAAATTTATGCTAAATCAAAAACTATTTTATGTACAGGGAAACCAATGCGGGAGACTATTAGCCAGAGCTATCCAAACTAAGAAAGCTAGCACTAACATCCACACCATAAAAGACCCCTTAGGCAACTCGAGCTTGAATTTAGCAGACATAGCATCTCAATTTGAACGCTACTACACAGAACTTTATAATATACCCCAGCAACCCGAAGCAACTGTAGGCCAAACCCCTAGAAAAGCCCTTATTACAGACTTCCTAAAAAAGTTCAGCCCCAAACCCATACCCCGGGAAGATGCCCGCGACTTAGACAACCCCATATCCGAGGAGGAACTCAAGAGAGCGATTAAACAACTAAAAACGGGCAAAAGCCCGGGCCCAGACGGCTTTTCAGCACCATATTACAAGACATTTGTAGATATACTCTCATCCCCGTTTCTGAAGACATTTAACTCCCTAACCTCAACAACATTACCTTTCCACAGATTACTAGAAGCGCATATCACGGTCATACCGAAAGAGGGGAAAGACGCCACTTCAGTCACCAGTTACAGACCAATCTCCCTACTCAATGTAGATCTCAAATTATTTGCCAAAATTTTAGCAAACCGGCTCCTTCCCCTCCTTCCCGCAATAATAGGGAAAGACCAGGTTGGATTTGTTCCAGGCAGAGAGGCCAGGGACAACACCATTAAGGCAATTAACTTAAACCATTGGCTAACCTCCCAAAAACAAAGAGGCTTCTTTCTATCCCTGGATGCTGAGAAGGCGTTTGACAGGCTGGCTTGGGACTACCTGGGGGCGGTTTTACGCCACTTAGGTCTACAGAACCGAATGTTCAACCTAATTATGTCCCTATACACCACACCAACAGCAAAAGTCAAAGTCAACGGCCACCTGTCAGACGCCTTCTCCATCTGGAATGGAACGAGGCAAGGATGCCCACTATCCCCTATCCTTTTTATTTTAACCCTAGGACCCCTACTACGTTGCCTAAGATCGAACGAGAACATTAAAGGCATACCCATTGCAGGACATACGTATAAAATAGCGGCCTTCGCCGATGACATCCTGCTATTTTTAAGTGACCCACTGACCTCGATCCCAAACCTGCTCAGAGATTTTGACCTATTCCGACAAATATCCAACCTAAAGATTAACTTCTCAAAATCCCATGCCCTCAACATATCTCTCCCGAAAGACCTAGTCTCCCAATGCCAAAATAATTTTCCCTTCGTATGGAAACAGAATGCCATCACATATTTGGGAATCCAATTGACCACACACCTATCGGACCTATACACAAAAAACTTCACCCTGTTGATTCGCATAATCTCAGATGACCTACGCAGATGGGATAAACCCCATTTCTCATGGTTCGGTTCTGCGGCCATCCTGAAGATGAATGTGCTCCCTCGTATCCTATATCTGCGACAAACAATCCCCATCTAACTCCCCGCAGCTTTCTTTCAAACAATTAAACAACAATCCCTGAAGTTTCTATGGAAACACAAGCGCCCAAGGATAAGCTTCACCCAACTCTCGAAACCCAAAACTAAAGGGGGTATTGGTCTACCAGATTTGCAAAACTACTCCCGAGCATGCCATGGGGGACGAATTGTAGACTGGTCAGTACACGAGGGGGTTAAAGATTGGGTGAGACTAGAAGGCTCTTTTTCCCACTTGTCCATTAGAAACACCCCCTGGATTCTCCCTTGCCATATTCCTAGAACCCTAAAAGAACATCCCCTAATAGAAGCCACCCTCAGTAGCTTCATGGAGGTATGTAAGAAATTCAAAATTGCCTCTAATCCAGGGCCCCTTACACCTATTCGACTTAACCTAGCCTTTACTCCGGGGATGTCCAACAATTTCCTCAAAGATACTTGGCCACACAAAGACATGTCAGCCCAACACTTCTTTAAGGATGGCAAATTTCTAAACCGTACTTCACTTCCAACAAATGCAGGGGGTGAACCCCCCCGCTATGGAATTACCTCCAGATTCGTCATTTTCTCACAACAATAAACCGAAACACATCTCTATCCAGAGATTTAACCCCATTTGAAAACTTATGCTCCCAAATCACACCGCAACAACATTTGATTGCAAACACCCACTCTATGCTTTATGCCTTGACTTCCCCTAAAGACACCAAAGCTTGCCAGGTTTGGGAAAGGGAACTTCAAATAGACCTAACAGAAGAGAACTGGGAACGAATTTTCACAATAGCACACAAAGGCTCCCTCAATGTCACGACACAAGAGAATAACTACAAAACCCTATCCCGGTGGTACCGTACACCTGAATTGCTAAATAAATTTAATCCAGAGACGTCAAACAAATGTTGGAGATGCTCTAATGAAACAGGTACATTTTTACACATCTGGTGGTCCTGCCCATTTCTCCAGACTTTCTGGAAACAGGTACATGACATTACCTCTCAAGTAACCACATACCCTCTGGACTATACTCCAGCTAGGCTTATTCTCCACCATTCCTCCACTTCAGCCCACACATACAGAAAATCTCTGGGGGTACATATGATCAACGCAGCCAAATTATGCATCTCAGCCCACTGAGGATCCCCCCATACTCCAACTATGTCTGAATGGTTTTCCCGTGTGGACAAAGTGGCTGAAATGGAGGAACTAATCCACATTGCAAAAGATTCACTATCGAAATTCTCCCGAACATGGGCCTGTTGGACCCACTTCTGCACCACAGAGAGATATACTTCCATCATGGGACCAAACCGTCCCGACTCCTCCTCCAATGACTGACTGAGATAATCCAAATAACTCCTCTGAGAAACATACTTACTCAACAAGACCCGCTGATTCTCCCACTCCCGCCCTAATGCGGATCCCGGGGGGAAAACCCTTTAGGCAGGGATCATCCCACGAAAACCTTCATACCCTTGAAGCTCGGTGGAGACCGGGGAGGGGATGCCCCAGAACCCTCCTTCCCTTCCCCATGTTTGTCTTCCGCTCTATCCCTTATTCCCACTCACCTCGATGGCTTTTCCCCTTAATTAACTAGCCCCTTAATTTTGAAACTATAATCAAAGTGGCATTCCTGTATTAGACAGTTCCAGATCTCAGATGATGAGGTAAACCTCGAGTTCGAGGCTGTTTAGCTCCTTTATGTATCTGTTTAATTTTCTGATAAACACATATCTGACTCGCTGTGCTTCAGTGAGATAAATCATGTTAATAAGGTTTATGTTGTCTAAATACCTATTGTATGTAAAAACTGTGTAACAACACTTTGTTCACAATAAAAACTTTTATGGAAAAAAAAAAAAAAAAAGAAGCTGATTGGCTACCATGCACAGCTGCACCAGATTTTGCACTCTCGAGTTTTAGCAAATCAACCTCCATGTTGCTGATCACAGCTACACCAATTCCAGCATCACTATACCAGTGTAGCCATCGACAGTGTTGCTGATCACTACAACACCAGTCCCAGTGTCACCAGACCAGTGTAAACCAGCAACAGTGTTGCTGATCACCACACACCAGTCCCTGTGTCATCAGACCATTGTAAGCCAGCAACAATGTTCCTGATCACCGCACACCAGCCCCTGTGTCACCAGACCATGGAAAGCCAGAAACAATGTTCCTGATCACTGCCACACCAGTCCAAGTGTCACCAGACCAGTGTAAGCCAGCAATAGTGTTCCTGATCACTGCACACCAGTCCCAGTGTCACTAGACCATTGTAAGCCAACAACAATGAAGGCCTCTTGAGCCCCTCGGGAAAGAGAGCCCTGACTGATTGGTACAAGAGGGGAAAAAGGGTTGGGCCTGAGCTCAGGAGTTCGTCACCCCAGGGGATTATGGTCCTTTTCGGACGAAAGCATGGAAGAGCTCGGACCTGACCCTGCGGATCCAGCCATGGACACGGATCACCTCCTGGCTAAGGTCCGTGAGCTGGCTCTCAGAGGTCAGGCTGACTGGCTCTTTGCCCTCTTATCCCCTGGGGTGCCTTCTCCTGCACCTTCCACGGCCACTTCCCCTGTTCCCCCCCCTGAGATAGCAGGACACAGGGCCCGCAGACGTGCCCGCCCACCTTCCCGCCTCAGTCCCAGTCCTTCTGTGGCCTCTTACTGCCCCCCTCCTTCTCTCCCCCTCCATTCATCCCCTCGGGCTACTGGGTCTTCCCTGGTGAGGAAGCGGGGGTCGGCCGCCCGTTCTCGGCGTGCCCCCCCGGCTTTCTCCCTCTCCTCGCCGGTCTGATCTGCGCCCCCCCCGGTGTTCCAGATCGCGCAGTCCCCACTCGGTGGCCCCCCCTCGTCCCCCTCCCCTTCTCAAAACATGGCGCGATGCCGGGCTGGAGCCGGAGCGCTCCATCCCCCGGCCTCGAGTACTGCGGTACCTGTCTCTGCCCCCTCGGCCGGCGGGGGGGCGGCGGGCGGGTGTCCGATCCGTGCCTCAGCTAGGCTTTCCTCCCAGCGGCGGTCGGGGGCCGGATCCGTTCGCCTGCATCTGCGTCTCAGCAGGCGGCGGATCCCTCGGCAAGCGGCGTTGGCGGAACTCCGGAGCTCCCCCTGGCAGCCAGTTCACTCTCTGCGCCCAGACGCCCAGGGAGTTAGAGGGACATGGGCTGTATCCCCCTGCGCCCTCCTGGGCGGGGTATCAGCCAGCCCCCGGTTTTTCCAGCCAGGGTGATCCTCAGCAGATGATCCCCTCAGCACCCGACTGGGTGGGGGGTAATTCCTCCTCCGACGCTTTTGGGCTGCCTCAATATCCCTCTGTCCCCTCCTGACAGGGGTCTCAACCGGCCCCTGGGCAATCAGGAGTGGGCTTCTCGCGGTTTAGGACCCCCTCTGCACCTGAACGGGCGGGGGACAGGCTCCATTCCCAGGCTGGGCCACGCCACATCGCTTCCCAGATAGGGGGTGCCCCCTCTGCGCCCGACAGGGCGGGTGCGGGCTTTTTGCCCTTCACGGATTCCATTTCCCCTCCACCCCGTGCCTACTTCCGCCCTCCTGCGCCCAGACGGGCGGAGGGCGTGCGGGTGACTCCCCCCACATCACAGGGGCTTACCTCCCCACGCGCTTAATCAGGCGGGTCGCGCCAGTCTCCCAGCGCCCGGCTGGGCGGGAGACTCGAGCTCCGGACCCGGGCTGGCGGCAGCTTCCGCCCCGGGTCAGCCGGCCAGAGTTCACAGACGCTCCTGTACCTGCACAGTCGCTGCCCTCGGCCAGGGGGACTCTTCCGAGTTTGTAACGGGACCTCCGCCCTTGGATCTCTCTGTAGGCCGGGACGGCCCGAACGTACACGGCCACGTGGATCCTCACGGTGCTGGCCGCATCAGTCTTCAGTCCTCCAGAGGCGTGCCGGACAACGAGGTTGATCGCTCGTCGTCGATGATGCCCCCAGGATCAGTGAGTATGATTGTGAATTGATTTGGGGTTAGGTCGGCTGATGATTCCGTATCGGGTCCCGAAGACCGCCTAGCGTCGGTTGTCAAATCGGTCCTATCCAGCATGGGTGTTTCGGGCGCGGCGCTATATCCTACCTCCCCTCCAGGGGGGGCCTTGTGGGCGCCCACTGGTACCCATATACCGGAGGAGACGAAGGAGAGGATTTGGCGTCGCAAATTCTTTGATTTCCTGGCTCTAGTGCCACCGGATAGGGAAACGGTAGACAAATCTCAGCGGGTAGACGTTGCGGCGCAGGGCGATAAAGTAAAACAGCTTCCTAGGACTTTCAGGAACTGGCTGCAGGGTTTCTGTGCCTACGCGGGAGTGCTCTGCGAACGTTTCCCGGAGTTGGTGACTTCATTATTCTGCTATCTGGACCTCATTTGGGGGGCGTATAAAGTTTACGGGGGGCAGTGTTGGTTCCAGTATGACACCCAATTTCGGCAGAAGATGGCGGCACGAAAGGAGCTTCGCTTTGACTGTCAGGATGATAGCCTGTGGTTGCTGCTTATGTGCCCCCACAGGCCTTCGTCCTTTCAGTCCACGGTCGGCGCTCCTCATTTCGGAGCGTCGACCACTTCCAAAAAGGGTGTCTGCTGGCTTTTCAACGAAAGCCACTGTAAATGGTACTCCACCTGTCGCTTCAGGCATGAATGCTCCAGCTGCGGGGGCACACACCCTGCCAGCCGATGTTTTAGGAAGGGTAAACAGACGCTTCCCAGAGCGGGGGCCAAGACTGACCTTCCTAAGCCGGAGGACGCCGGTGAACGTCTTAGGGATGCTTCCCTGGCTAGACCGGTACCCCCTTCATAGGGGGGCCCTGATCCTGAAGGATGGCCTTGATAGAGGTTTCTGGATCCCCTTTTCCCCGTCGGACGCCCCTACCATGTCGTCAAATTTGAAATCGGCTGTAGAATTCGAGTCCGTAGTGGCCGATAAACTCCGGAAGGAGCTGGAACTGGGGCGCATGGGGGGCCCCTTTGATCTTCCCCCATTTCACAACCTGCGGGTGTCCCCACTCGGGGTGGTCCCAAAAAAGGCGAGTGGTAAATTTAGTTTAATTCATCACTTGTCCTACCCTTCTGGCTCCTCGGTTAACGACAGAATTGATCGCGAGGAATCTCGGGTACACTACGCGTCGTTTGACAAGGCTCTTCACCTCGTTAGGGTAGCAGGGCGGTCCGCTCTGTTGGCAAAAGCAGACATTGAGTCCGCTTTTCGCCTTCTTCCGGTCCACCCGGACTGTTTCCATCTCCTGGGTTGCTACTTTCAAGGAAGCTATTTCTTCGATATGTGCCTGCCTATGGGTGGCGCCATTTTGTGTTATTTCTTTGAGTTGTTCCATAGCTTCCTTGAATAGGTGGTCACTAGGGATGAGCTTCGAGTTCGAGTCGAACTCATGTTCGACTCGAACATTGGCTGTTCGCCGAACAGCGAACAATTTGGGGTGTTCGCGGCAAATTCGAATGCCCAGGAACACCCTTTAAAAGTCTATGGGAGAAATCAAAAGTGCTAATTTTAAAGGCTAATATGCAAGTTATTGTCATAAAAAGTGTTTGGGGACCTGGGTCCTGCCCCAGGGGACATGGATCAATGCAAAAAAAAGTTTTAAAAACGGCCGTTTTTTCAGGAGCAGTGATTTTAATAATGCTTAAAGTCAAACAATAAAAGTGTAATATCCCTTTAAATTTCGTACCTGGGGGGTGTCTATAGTATGCCTGTAAAGGGGCGCATGTTTCCTGTGTTTAGAACAGTCTGACAGCAAAATGACATTTTGAAGGAAAAAACTCATTTAAAACTACCCGCGGCTATTGCATTGCCGACAATACACATAGAAGTTCATTGATAAAAACGGCATGGGAATTCCCCAAAGGGGAACCCCGAACCAAAATTTTTTTAAAAAAATGACGTGGGAGTCCCCCTAAATTCCATACCAGGCCCTTCAGGTCTGATATGGATATTAAGGGGAACCCCGGCCAAAATTTTTTAAAAAAAATGACATGGGGTTCCCCCTAAATTCCATACCAGACCCTTCAGGTCTGGTATGGATTTTAAGGGGAACCCCGCACCAAAAAAAAAAAAAAACGGCGTGGGGTCCCCCCAAAAATCCATACCAGACCCTTATCCGAGCACGCAACCTGGCAGGCTCGGATAAGGGGGATATTACACTTTTATTGTTTGACTTTAAGCATTATTAAAATCACTGCTCCTGAAAAAACGGCCGTTTTTAAAACTTTTTTTTGCATTGATCCATGTCCCCTGGGGCAGGACCAAGGTCCCCAAACACTTTTTATGACAATAACTTGCATATTAGCCTTTAAAATTAGCACTTTTGATTATTCATGTTCGTGTCCCATAGACTTTAACGGTGTTCGCGTGTTCGAACGAACTTTTTTCCTGTTCGCATGTTTTGGTGCGAACCGAACAGGGGGGTGTTCGGCTCATCCCTAGTGGTCACCCAGGAGGCTGGGTTTCAGGCCCTGCTGCACTACTTGGACGATTTTCTTTTCATGGGCCCCGCAGACAGTGGGCAGTGTCAATGCCTGCTTTCTGTTTTTCAGGATGTGTGTCGGCGTTTCGCCGTCCCACTGTCCGCGGACAAAACCGAGGGTCCGGTAACGGTATTGTCTTTTCTGGGAATTGAGATTGACACAGTGGCTATGGTCTTTTGTCTGCCGAGGGAGAAGCTGACCAAGCTTCTATCCTTGGTCCGTTTGGCGAAAGGGTCAAAGAAACTGCAGCTGAAACAGCTACAATCTTTGTTGGGACACCTAGTATTCGCCTGTAGGGTCATACGTATGGGGAGAGCTTTTTGCAGGCGCCTGTCCTGGGCCACGAAGGGTGTTATGGCCCCTCACCACTACATCCGGATTACCAAGCCCATGCGGGCTGATTTGGGTATTTGGCTAACTTTTTTGCAGTCGTACAACGGACAGTCTTGTTGGTTGCGGGAGGAGTTACCGAACTCACAGCTGGAGCTGTACACTGATGCGGCAGGCTCCTGTGGTTTTGGTGCTTTCTTTCGGGGGGAGTGGTCTGCGGAATGTTGGCTGGCCTCATGGGCCCGCATGGACTTATTGCGCAATCTCACCCTTTTGGAGCTCTTTCCGATCATTGTAGCGGTGGAGCTTTGGGGTGAACAGTTGCGCAATCATCAGGTGATTTTCTGGTCGGACAATATGAGTGTAGTGCAGGTTGTGAACAAGCAATCAGCCAGTTCCCCTCCGGTGGTTTTGCTGTTGCGTTTTTAGTTTTAAGATGTTTGCGTTTTAATACTTATATTAAGGCAAAACACGTTCCGGGAGTTTCTAACGATATTGCCGATGCTCTTTCCCGCCAACAGTTTCCTCGTTTTCGTTCCTTGGCTCTGTCGGCTTCACTGGAGGGCCTCCCCTGTCCGGCCCACTTATGGAACCTCATTTCCGGGGATTGCTAGAGCTGCTTCGGTCTGGCACGAGTGGTTCCAAGCGTCGGGCGTGAGTTCTCTGTTTTTTATCCGGATGATAGACATCTGGTCTTATTCGCGTCAGGTTCCACTGTATCTTCTGCCATGTCTGCCCTATCCTTTTGGTTCCAACTCCTGGGGTGGGAGGATGTTACATACATACATAGTAGGTGAGGTTGAAAAAAGACACACGTCCATCAAGTCCAACCTATGTGTGTGATTATGTGTCAGTATTACCTTACATATCCCAGATGTCACAAAAGCTTTTCTGGTGCGTCGGATATTGCGAGGCTGGAAACGCATCACACACCTTCCCAATTCTAGGCGCCCTATTTCCCTTCATATCTTATCAAAAATTTTGGCTATGTTGCCGGAAGTGTGCTCATCCGAGTTCGAGACCTTGCTTTTTCGGGTAGCTTTTTCGTGGGCCTTTTTTTGGGGCCTTTCGTATCGGGGAATTCGTTTCAAAATCTAGGTCGTCCCCCGGGGGTATTGGGTGGGAGGATGTTTCTTTGTCCGAGCGCAGCATCACGGTTTTGTTGCGCTCATCCAAGACCGACAGTTTTGGCAGGGGCCGCCGAGTGGTGCTGCACCACTGTGGCGGCCCATTTTGCCCAGTATCTCTGGCTTTTCCGTTTGTTTCTGCGCGCCCCCCATCCCCCATGTTTTTTGTGCACGCTGACTCATCCTCGTTGAGTCGGTTTCAATTTTTGAGGGTTTTTCGTTTTTGCCTCGAGGCATTAGGCTTACCTGCGGGCGACTTCTCTACTCATTCGTTTCGTATAGGCGCTGCTACCGCCGCTTCTGGTTTGGGGTTTTCTGATACGGAAAAGTCTCGGAAGTCGCCTCGTTTCTCGCTGTATGTTCGCCCTCATCTTTTCTGTTAAAATTTCAGGTTTTTCCCCGGCTCAAATATGGATACTGGGTGATTCCTTTATTTTCTGGGCTGCCCGTCGTGCTGAGATCCGCAATTATGGAAAAAATCTGGGATTTTCATCCGACGTGGCAAGAATCCGCTGGCTTGACCTGCGCGGGTTTCGTTGGCATCAGGTCTTGACGGAATGTTGGCAGCTCCGTGCCCGTGTGTCCAGTCACGTTATCCTCGTTGTTCACGCCGGCGGGAATGATGTTGGTTACACCCGCTCCGTGGATCTAATTGCTGCAATAAAGAGTGATATTGCTCAGTGCCTTGCAATTTTTACCAGCATGACTTTCGTCTGGTCAGAGATTGTCCCTCACTCAATATGGGCAAGGGAAGTCCCTGGCCCCTGTTTGGAGAATTTTCACAGAAAGGTCAATGCTCAAGTGTCCAAATTTGTCCGGAGAATCGGGGGAGGGGGTTGTGGTCCGTCACAGAGATCTGGAAGGGAACAACACTGACTTGCTGAGGAGGGATGGTGTTCATCTCAACGAGATTGGTATGGACATCTTTAACCTGGGACTTCAGAGGGGGGTGGAACAAGCGCTGGCTGCGGTGGGGCGCCCGTCAGTAGCTCACTGACTGGCTGGTGGCGGTTTTGGTGACCTTGCCAGCAAATATGGAACCTTTTTTATGCCCTGATGGTAATTGGGAGATTAACGGCCGGTCCGGCACTTATGGTGAGGACAGGCCCCTCCTTCATCTCCCTTTTACATTTGGAGTTGAGTGCTCACAGTGCAACTGTGACTGGCACGGTTTAAATATCTAATGTTATGTTTGAGTTAAAATAAAGCTGTGGCCTTGACCTTTCCAACGTTAATGGTTGTATGTGGTTTTTATTGGATGGGAAGAAGGGGTAAGGTATGTTAAGTGGTCATGGTAAGTTGGATGGGACCTGGGCTTATTGCACCTCAGCAGTCATGTTCCTGATCACCGCACACTAGTTCCTGTGTCACCAGACCAGTGTACGCCAGCAACAATGTTCCTGATCACCGCCACACCAGTCCCAGTGTCCCCAGACCATTGTAAACCAGCAACAATGTTCCTGATCACCGCATACCAGTCCCAGTGTCACCAGACCATTGTAAGCCAGCAACAATATTCCTGATCACCGCACACCAGTCCCAGTGTCACCAGACCAGTGTAAGCCAGCAACAGTGTTCCTGAGCACTGCCTCACCAGTGCTATCAACCACATTGACCAATTTCAATTGCTCCCATCCATCCCAGAAACCCTAAGGAAAGAAGGAGAAGAATAGGGGACTTTCAAATCCCTGGACCGCTGCCCCAGTTGCATGATCAATGGCAGCTAATCACCCACAGAGGTTAATGCAGTGGAGGTCAGAAATTGGGAGAGTGTAGGATCTCACCTTTTTATTTTTTCCAAAAAGATGAACTTATACTTTAATAAATGAAGAGTGAACATGGGGGCAGCACTGAGCCTTGCAGTCATCGGAAAATTTGTCCTGACGAAGTTCTGGTCGGCGGGACGAAACATGTATATGCAGGGACGCGCCCCCCTACTGCCCAACCACCTTATGCTTTAGGAGGACCAACAGGAACCACACTGAACCACCTGTGCTGTATCCGGAAGTAATGCGGCTGGAGCCGCCTTTACCCAGACCAGCTTACTCACTAATAGTGCAGAGATTACATCTGCCGTGAGTGATCAGTGAATGATCTATATCACTGGGAGGTGGCTTGCCTGTCTGATGCCAGAACATCATAAAAACTATCATGGAAGCTATCATGGATGGAAGACTGTGAGTATGCACAATACTACTGTAACTGATATCGGCTATATGGCTGCATGATTTACAGGTTTAGAGTTACCTAACAAGTATAGGACTTTCCCTGTGATATCAGTGGTTTCTCACACACTATGTGGAAGCCTTTATAGTACAGTACTCAAGCCACACTAGGAACTATCCTATCCAAGCATATACAGTATACTTTTGCTTACTTCCATTCTTTGCTGGCACCTTTTCATCATGGATGAACTACCCAGTACTTAACACCTGCCTTAGATTGAGTCTACTTCTATGCCGTTTCTACTCATTGCCTGATTTTCATCTTAGTGGCTTTGGCCACACTTTTATACCTGGTACTGCTTTGGGTGTATTAGCCCTCTTTTGTTTTTGAGTTTTTTCTTACATATATTTTGATTACACCCTCCTTAATATTACTAGGTGAGTAACCCACTGAATAATATTAGAAGCCCCATGTCTATACTCATACTCCCCATGTCTATACTCATACTCATATACTCATAGACTCCCATGTCTATACTCATTTGGATATCAGAGGAAAGTTTTCAGGATGGGAGCAGTGGGCAGCTCCAGCAATAGATAATAAGAGCCCAGAAGGAAATGGTAAAAGTGAGTGCATAACCACTTACTGACCGCATAACACCGATATATGGCAGCAAAGTGGCCCTCCTGTGTTAGATCACGTACCTAGTACATGATCCAAAAACTTCTGGGTAGGGGGCACCGGTGCGTCTGCTGTTGCCTTGATTAAACACAGCACAAGCCGATCAGCGGATGGCAGCCAATGAATGTCTGCTGCTACCCGCTGATTGGCAAGGAGGAAGACAGGAAGAGCTATGTCCTTTCAGTGGAGATGTGGCTTTTGTTTACCACCACATCCCTTAGTAAAAGCACCTTACATTAAACACATAAAATTGGTTAGACACACATTTAACCCTTTGATCACCCTAGATGTTAACCCCATTTCCAACCAGTGACAGTGCATATTTTTAGCACTGATTACTGTACTAGTGTCACTGGTTCCCACGAAGTGTCAAAAGTGTCAGTTAGTGTCAGACTGTCCAGGTTGTACGCTGCAATATCGCAGTCTCACTATAAGTCGCTGATCGCCGCCATTACTAGTATAATTTTTTTTTATTCCAGTATATATACCATAGTTTGTAGATGGTATAACTTTTGCGCAAACCAATCAATATATGCTTATTGGGATATTTTTTTACCAAAAATGTGCAGTGGGATACATATTGGCCTATTTTTTTTTATTGCATATGTATTATAACAGAAAGTAAAAAGTGTAATTCTTTTCTTCAAAATTTTCAGTCAAAAAAAAAAACGCAGTGGTGATCAAATACCACCAAAAGAAAGCTATTTGTGTGAAAAAAAATTATGTAAATGTTGTTTGTGTACAGAGTTTCATGACCGCTCAATTTTTAGTAACACAGTGCCAAAAAGAAAAAAAAATGTCTTTTCAGGAGGGGGGGGGGTTAAATCTTCCGGTAGTCAAGTGGATAACCCAAACTGGCCACCCCCCCACCCCCCCCCCCGAGCTGCACACACACAACATTGCAGCAAGAGTTTGCATGCTTCCCTGACAACTTTCTATGTGTACTGCAGTTAAATTGAACCTGGTGGCCGCAGGAGGTCTCTGTGTATTTTCAGCACAGCTATGTTGAGGAACAACTCCTCTCCTCCGCTCAGCCCTAGGTAGGACTCCAGCCTGCAACTGGGGCTCCACTGCAATGTTGCAGGCTTGGGTTTGCAGACAGTCATCAGTAGCATACTTTATATGCTGAGATTGTCTAAGACTGCAAGATCCCCACTGTTCAGCACTCCCACTGGCCCCTGGCACAAAGTCAAAGTCACAAGGTTTCCTCCATTCTTGGCTTGCCCTGTATCTTTACCCTCACTTTAGGAACTGGTGTGAGTGCAAGACAGTGCACTCCTGCTGATTTGTGACCCACATCTGCTCAACATGCTAAAGTCTATTTGTCAGAGGAGACAGAAAACCATGGCCCCGCAGGAGGAAGGCTGCTTCCCTAGAGCAGTGTTTCTCAACTCCAGTCCTCAAGGCACCCTAACAGGTCATGTTTTCAGGATTTCCCTCTGATGAAACAGCTGTGGTAATTACTGAGGCAGTGAAACTGATCAAATCACCTGTGCAAAATAATAGTAAGCCTGAAAACATGACCTGTTGGGGCGCCTTGAGGACTGGAGTTGAGAAACACTGCCCTAGAGAGTATGACTGTATCCAGATATGTTGCCAGAACTTCTTTCCAAGCCTCCTCCAAAAGTTCAAGTCTAAGAGCACACCATCTATTCCTAGAGTGATTATATTTATTGGCCTTAATTAATGATAAGCCAAACATTCCTGGCTTTGGTTCCAAGCAGGTTTGCAGAGCATGACTAAAGTTCGGGAGCTGAATCTGAGTCTCATTGAAGTCAATTACAGCCAAAAGTTAAAAAACAGTAATGGCCATTGTATATAGGCTAATAAGCAAGGGATTGTCAAACAAATGCCATTGGGGGTGGAATGTCCTGGGCCCTAGGGAACATGTAGCAAAGAAAAAAAAATGTTTTAAAATTTTGTTTGACAAGAAGCAGAGAATTTAATAATGTTTACAGGTCAACTCGCTAAAAATGCAAAATTCTTTTTACCTGTCAAGTGCAACATCTGTACAATGTATACAACCTGCAACAGCAAAACAGAAATTTACAAATAAAGAAAAGGCAGTTTAACCACTAGAGTTCTGGAAGATTTTACCCTCTTCATGATTAGGCCATTTTTTGCCTTTTAGCACTGTGCTACTTTAACTGGTAATTGCCTGGTCATGCAACACTGTACCCAAACAAAATTTATATAATTTATTTACACAAATAGAGATTTCTATTTTTTGAGATATAAATACATTTATATCTTTCTTCTAAAACATATCCAAAAAAATCTAATTTCTTCATAAATTTTGGCCAAAATGTATGCTGCTACATGTCTTTGATAAAAATCCCAATAAGTTCATATCAATTGGTTTGTGTGAAAGTTGATTGATCGGTTGGTATGCCCACCATTAGAATACCTCCCTTCATCCACCAACTTCTAATGATGGGCATACATGCACCATTTACATATGCCAAAGCATGGGGGCATCTGCCCCAAAAGTTAGGAGCAAATCGCTCCTCCGCCCCTGATGCCCCCATGCTTCGGCATATATGCTCTTTTTTTTAACTGTGGTGGTGAAATCACCCCCTACAGCGCTGGAGTCATGGCTTTATGTATTGTGCGAGCAAACGCTGTTGCTTTCAAGATAAATCCGTGCTGCAACTGAATGGCGTACCTGCTAAGCACATGATGGTTAACAATAAAACAAAGTAACATTACAGTATAACAGTAAGACTTACCATACCTGCAAAGCAAATACAAAAAAAAACATAGTAAAAAATAAAACATTTTTTAACGCAACCTGTGCCTAAAATATATATATGCCGAAGAATGGAGGCATCCACCTGCAAAAGGTAGGAGCAAATCGCTCCTCCATCCCTGCTGCCCCCATGCTTCGGCATATATGCTCTTTTCTTTAACTGTGGTGGTGAATTCACCTCCGACAGCGCTGGAGTCATGGCTTTATGTATCGTGGGAGCAAACGCTGTTGCTGTCAAGATAAATAAATCCGCGCTGCAGCTGAATGGCGTACCTGAAAACAAAAAAATGGTTAACAATAAAACACAGTAAACAGTAAAGTATAAAAAAATTACATACCTGAAAAGCAAACATGATAAAACACAATAACAAAAAACTCTGCAGAATAGAATACAGTAAAAAAGAGCAGAACAATAGAGAGAGAATAGAGAGAGAACAATAAAACAACAACTATTTTTGTTTTTTTTATTTTATTTTTTTTGTGTATTCTTTTTTTTTTTACACTTTTTTTTGTAACTGTAACTTTTGTAACTGTAACCGGTTCCAGGTTCGAGTCTCTCAAAATGCAATGTCATCTTGGGAGACCCTGTAAAAGTTTGTCTAGTCTGTGCAATGCTGTACCCTACGCTAAAACTCAACTAGTGTTTGGTAGCGCTCAAAACATTCACCAATGCAAAGACCAGGATTGTCAGGACAGGAGGGACAATAATAGTGGGTGTCACGCCTATATCCGCACTTTCTACAGACACAACATTTTCTTTGGGGGCTCGTTGGGTAGAGGTACTCGGGAGGACATAAAGGAAATGCCTCTCATGCAGCCTGCTTACTGCATTTGGTTGGGGAAGGTGAGGTGAAGCACCGTCTGGAAACAGAAGGGCTCTGACGATCTCTTCCTGGAATTTAACCGCTTCAATACCGGGCCAATTCTGACACTTTGCTCCTACATGTAAAAATCATCATTTTTTTTTGCTAGAAAATTACATAGAACCCCCAAACATTATATATGTTTTTTTAGCAAAGACCCTAGAGAATATAATGGCGGTTCGCGGCGATACCTCACATGTATGGTTTGAACACCGTTTTCATATGTGGGCGGGACTTATGTATGCGTTCGCTTCTGCGTGCGAGCTCACGGGGACAGCGGCACTATAAATTTTTTTTTTTTTTTATTGTTAATTATATTTTATTTTTTTTATTTTGACACTTTTTTGAAAAAAAAAAAATTGATCACTTTTATTCCTATTACAAGGAATGTAAACATCCCTTGTAATAGCAATATGACATGTCAGGTGCTCTTAATAGTGAGATATGGGGTCAATAAGACCCCATATCTCACCACTAGGCTGGGAAGTCTGATATAAAAAAATAAATATAACGATTGCCGCTTCCCAGCCGAAGCGGCGCCGTTTTTTTGAATGGAGAGGCCGGGCGTGACGTCATAACATCGCGCCCTGCCTCCGACGATCATAGAGACTCCGAGACCATCTGGTCCGCCGGAAATCTCTACGATCTACATCCGGCGCCGGCGGATCCACTCTCCGCCTCACCGATCGTAGCGGTGAGTCGGAGCAAGCACCGGAGGGTGGCGGGAGGGGGGGGGCGTCCCCTCTCGCCTCCCATAGGAATGATCAAGCAGTGGAACGGCCGCTATGATCATTCCTATGGTGTAGAGATTCGCCGGCTGAAACCGGCAATATCTGAATGATATCTGTAACTACAGGCATCATTCAGATATACCCGCTCAAAGCCAAGGACGTCATATGACGCCCGTGGTATTGAAGTGGTTAAGGAAGGATCCAGTCCATCCTGAAGCTCTGTATAGCACATGAGCATTCAGCAAAGCCAGTTGAAATGAATATACAGACACTTTTTTATACCAGTGTCTGGCCTTAGGGGCAACTAGGTACAGCGCCAACAACTGGTCATTGAGGTCCACCCCTCCCATATTTTGGTTATATTCGTGGACACAGAGAGGTTTCTCCACAACACCAGTCGCCGTAGTAATTTGGACAGTCGTGTCTGCATGAAGGGAGGTAAGAAGGAAAACATTCTTATTATCCCTCCACTTCATAGTGAGCAAGTTATTACACTTCAAGCAGGCTCTTTCCCTCAGCCTAAGACGGGAATCTACAAGCCGATGGGGAAAGCACCGGCGATTAAATCGCATGGTGCCACATGCTCCAATCTCATGATCAAACAAGTGACTAAAAAGTGGCACGCTCGTGTAATAATTGTCCACGTACAAGTGGTACCCCTTTCCGAATAAGGGTGACACTAAGTCCCACACAATCTTGCCAGCGCTTCCTATGTAGTCAGGGCAGCTTGTCGGCTCTACCTGACTACCTCTTCCCTTGTAAACCATAAACTACATGTATAGCCTGTGGTCCTGTCACAGAGCTTATACATCTTGACCCTGTATCTGGCACGCTTGCTGGGAAGGTACTGTTTGAATGACAAGCGGCCAGAAAACTCAATCAGGGACTCATCAACGCAGACAACTTGATGGGGAGTAAACAAGTCTGCAAAACATTGGTTGAAGTGGTTTACGAGGGGCCGAATTTTGTAGAGCCGATCATATCCAGGGTCTCCATGAGGATGACAGAGTTCATTGTTGTTGAAGTTCATGAACCACAAAATCTGCTCGTATCGTGCCCTGGCCATGGAAGCAGAAAACACGAGCATATGGTGATTTGGGCCAGTGGACCAATATGACCGCAACTCACTCTTTTTGGTTATGCCCATGAGGAGGGATAGGCCCAGAAAGATCTTAAATTCGGAAACCGTAATTGGTTTCCAATCTCTGGCAAGCAAGGACTGGGGAATAGTGGCGATGTGTTGACCAGCGTACAAATTGCTTTGGTCCACAATAGATCTACAGAGATCTTCGGTGAAAAACAGCGAATAAAAATCAAGTGACGTAAAATCAACTATTTCCACCTGAATGCCGGGTTGGCCAGTGAATGGGAGAAGTACGGGTGCTGCAGGAGTGGTGGGTTCCCAATTAGGATTGGCGAATGCAGCAGGAAGGGCACTATGGGCACGAAGGGCCTGTGTTTGTCTTCTTGGTGGCAGCGGGACACTACTTGTGACACACCTCGCCAGCTTGAACTGCACTTATGGGACTCGCCACGTCACCAAGTGTTACTGCAGTGCTGGATGTACGACCACGGTGTACTAGGCCGCTAGTGCTTGCCAGTTCACTAGAAGGAATAGGCGGCGCTAGTACTTCTCTGCTCCATATGAGAGCCCTGTGGTTCTTGCACCTCAACAGCAGAAGAAGATTGGGGTCTGGTATGCCTGACCTTGGCAGGGACCACAACTCTGTCATCAGAGCTATTTGTCATGGAGCTCGCTGCTGTCTACACGATCGTATTCTGAGCCTGAATCTGACAGATGAGTGACTTCCTCTTCACTATCTGCCATGCTCAGAAACATGTAGGCCTCTTCACTACTGTACCTTCCATTTGCCATTTTGGGCTCTAAATTTAGTGGTACAGTAGTGAGATTCACAGGTAAAAAAGCTCCTGACTGTTAGTGACTGTTTTAAAACGCTACCAAAAAAACTGTTAGCGATCACAGGGATCAGGCCTGACTCTGCGAACGCTGCAGTTATGTGTTTAGTGTTTTGTAAGTGACAGTGATCGATCGATACTGCACTTCCCCTGGGCTGGGCGGAGGGGCAAAACGCAGGTGCTAGCAGGTATCTGGGCTGATCCCGCTAACACTGCGTTTTAGGGAATGCTAGTATAGATCTGATCAGATCAGATATTGATCCATTCAGATACTATACTACTAAGGGAGGTGTATGCTGCGTGCGTGGGTGTTAGCAGTACTGGCACTAACCTGACGCTGCCTGGGGAGACGCAGACCCTATCTGACTCTAAAACCTAACTTATATCACCCGCCGGGCGATCAGGGGGTTAAACCTTTATTAGGTAATAAACGCGGATGCCCTGACACTATAAAAACGAACTAACTAACCAGCGTCACCCGTAACAGTTATACAGTGATCACTGGTGAAAGGGTTGACTAGGGGGCAATCAGGGGGTTAAAACCTTTACTAGGTAGTATATGGGGGTACCTGACGCTATAAACACCTGACGGCAAACCTAAATACTTACCTGCCTAACTAGAGTCGACGGGGGGTGATCAAGGGGTTAAAACTTTATTAGAGGGGGTTAGGGGGGTACCCTAGACCTAAAGGGGCCTACCACTAACTGCCCTACCACTTATAACTGTCACACATGACACCAATGCAATAATCAGTAAAAAAAAAAAAAAAACCTGCTATTGTCACTGTGACAGGGGGCGCAGGCGGGTGATCGGGGGGTGATCAGGGGGTGATTGGGAGGTGAAAAGTGTGTCCAGAGTGTTCTACTGTACGTGTAGTGTTGTGCAGGCTTACTTGATGTCTTCTCTCCTCGGCTTCACGAGGAGCGATGACATTACTTACTCTGCCATTGTTTAGATTACAGCAGCAGAGGAAGATTGTCATTCGCCAGGAGCCATCGTGAGGGGTCAGCCATGAATCAGTGGCCTCCCCCTCAGCACGGATCGCTCCTGGAGCTAATCCGACCGCCGCAAGCACCGATCGGACCCCCCCAGCCCGTGGGCAGGCAGGGACGTACAGGTAAGCCCTTATGCCTGCCTGTGCCATTGTGCCGACGTACATCGGCGCGCGGTGATCGGCAACTGGTTAAGAAACATTTAAAAAATAAATATTTTAGTTAAACTGAAATAAGATTTCGTTTGATTTACTGCTTGTGTTTCTTTTAGCTGTCTCCTAGGTTAGCCAATGGGCTTTTCTTTTTGGCCATTTTCTTCAATAGTGCAAATGTAACTTATTTGATACATGAGGTGACAATCTCTTCTTCAGCGAACTATTATGGTGTGTGTCTGCTACACACACAACTTGTTTTTGTTGTTAATGTATGTAATGCATTACTGATAAAAATATTCATCATTTTCAGCACAATGAATTAATTTTTGTGAGTCACTAAAATGGCCTGATTGTTGCAAATTATAAAGCACTGTGGGAGTTATTTTCTGTAGGCAAATCCACTTTGCACTACAAGTGCACTGCAAAAGTACACTTGAAACTGCACTGAAAGTGCACTTGTAGTGCAAAGTGTATTTGCCTTTAGTAAATAACCCCCATTGCCACTGTAAACACCAACTTAGTCCAAAAACTGCTATTGAGCATTGAAATAAGAAGCCACACATTGTTGAGTAGAAAATGTTTTACTCTGTGCACATTCACATTTGCGTTAGAAAGGGGTTTTTGAACAAACCAACATATTTTTGTAATAACATTTTTGGTTTTGACAGTACAAATAGCCTTTTTTGTGTTAAACAGGCATGTTTAAAACAATACACAACTCAGGAGCTTACAAAGTTTGATAATTTGAAGGCAATATCAGACATTAGTATGTCCAAACTGTGTTGATATTGCCTTCATCAGATAGGGTGATGTCACCCATGTGAAAGCCAAATTTTGAAGATGCACACAAATTGAGAGTTAAAATGAGGATTTCCCTCCTGATCCCATGCCTAATGTCAACATGTGCTAGCTCCCATCATGGGGGATCAATGGACGTGTTTTGGGGCTGCAACCCCTTCTTCTCAGCTACCTAAGTTACGAGGAAGGGGTTGCACCCACGAAACGCGTACATTGATATCCAGTGATGGCAGATAGCACATGTTGACACACTGTGTGCATCTTCAAAGTTTGGCGTTCAATATACTTCAAAAAAGATTCAAAAATGTTTAAAATATCAACAAATGGAAGAATTTAGGTGTGTTTTAGATTCTGCCTAAAACATCAATGATGTTTTTGAGTCTTTTTTCAACATCATTGATGTCTTCCTTGATCTTCTGTAAATACCGATTATCTCCCCGATGAGGACATGTGCACTTGCACTTGTGAAATGAGTTTCTTCTTCCACAACATCCACATCACCTAAAATAAAAAAAACACACCATGTATTATAAATATGCAGGCATGCATCTATTACCTGAAGTTGTGTTCTTAGACACTCACCTGTTGTGGTCACTATTTCGCCCACTTCATAAACCTCTCCTTCCTCCACATCCTCTGTTTGTGGTGTTGGTATTTCCCCTTCTTTATGAGGTTGGGGGTCCCTGGTGTCCTCTGATGTCCTGAGTCTTTTCTCCCCTATGTGAATAAAAAAAAGGTATACTTAGCACACAGATATTTGAGAGCAGAAATAGGAATCTGAAACATTGCTTGGAAGTGTCGTACAATTGACTTTTTGGGCAGAGTTCCAAGCTGAAGACATTTTCTTCCCTTTCTAAAGCTGGAATACTTACCTTTTTTGTACAATTTTCACACATGGAGACACCCCTAGTATCCACTGGAGGTCCTGTTTGGGACACCCTAAAAAGTTTGTTCTGGTGTGCTACACTAGTGCTCCTGCGTCCAGATGTGTAAACGGCTGCTCCTTACACTGAATCAAGTTTACATTTTCATTCTAGTTTCAAACCCATCTAGACAACAATGTACTAAACTTCTTTTAATAGAAATAGGCCTGAACAAATGTAGTTAACCTGGATCTGCCACAAACATCGTATTAGTGGGTGAACGAACAATGTTTACTATGAACGATTACTGTGCCCATGAACCTGAAAGTTGCCATTTTAAACTGTACAACAGTAAATAAAAACACATGGAGCAGCACGAACGTAATGATAATAATAGAAACACAGGACAAATACTTACTTTTTAGAAGCAGTTTCCTGATCTTTCTGTACTGATCCTGCTCCCTCAATTTCATGTCTGACCATCGTTTCCTCAGTTGATTCTTGGATCGCCGTACCCCAAAATTCTTCTGCAGACTTTTCACAACTGTAGTCATGATCTTTGCCTTTCTTACATTTGGGTTTGGGAAAGATCCATGCTTCCCATCATAGTTGGCCCTCTTCAAGATGTCCACCATCTCCACCATCTCGACAAAGGACATATTTGACACCTTAAATCTCCTCCGGGATCGGGACGTTCGTGGCTCCGGGCTTTCGTCGTTGCTGCTGCTGCCTGCATGCACTTGCTCTTTCTCCGCCATGTGCTCTCCCACTGCGCCAAAAGACAAGGGGCGGGGAATAGACTAGAAAGAACGTCAGGAGCGGGCGGAGTTTCACGCATGTGCAGTGTATATAAAGCATAACACACGTGTGTCGTACGTGCGATCTGTGAGCGGAGGAAGGAGTATCGGAAGCGCCGATCGTTAGAACGAAGGTACAATTTTAACTTGGTGCATCAGTAGCCTATACTGCTTATAGATTGAGGCCTATATTGGGACAAGATTAGGAGAGCGTAGCCTGACATTAGGGTTTGTCTTGTGTTGTGTCTTGCAGAGAAAATGGATCTATTCAATGATGGAGGACTTTATCCCCATATTCATTGATATGTACAGGGAGCTGCCCTGTGTGTGGCAGGTAAAACACCCCTTTTATAACAATAAACCAAAGAGGAAGGCAGCGCTGGATCAATTGCTGGAATTTGTGAAGCCGGTGATCCCCACAGCAGACATCCCCTATTTGAAGGGCCTAATTGGTGGCATGAGGAGCACTTATAATAGGAAGCGCAAGAAGGTCCAGGATTCCCAGAGATCAGGAGCTGCAGCAGATGACATTTATGTACCCAGGCTGTGGTACTATGACAGACTGCATTTTCTGGCAGGCCAGACTGAACCCATGCCAGCACTCTTCAGTCTTCCTTCAAGGCTTCCTTCAACCTCAGCTGAGGCTTCCGACGTCCAACCTGGGTCTTCCAGCCAGGAAGAAGTGGAGGAGCCCAGCTTGAGCCAGGTATAGCATTGTTCAACATATTTCTAGTCAAATAATTAATGATGTTAACTAGATGTTATTATTGATCAGTAATTTCTGATTTTACAAAGTGTTTTACATATCAATAGACAGTAGTGGCTACAAATGATTGAGACAAGAATGAAAAATACTGGGGTCAGAATAATAGTCTTTCATATTTATTAACATTCAATTTGCAACAGTCATGAGCTGAAAATTGTGTGTGATTGATGAACCAAAAACTAAAACTATGTCCCTGAAAATTGTGTGTGATTGATGAACCAAAAACTAAAACTATGTCCCTTTTTCATACACAGGAAAGTCTCAGCCAGGAGGAGGCCATGAAAAGTGGCAGCCAGGAAGTGGCGGGGGTAAGTGGCAGCCAGGAGGTGGCCGGGCCCAGTAGCCTGCCAGAATCCCAGGTCCCCTCCCTCCGCCTTTCAAAAAAAGTCTCAGGAAGAGAAGTAACCTGCAGGAGGCAGCACTTGGCCTATTTCTGAAGGCTACAACAACAACAAAATATAATTACAAAGTACCTGTAACTGAGCAGGGAATGATTATGGCCTATACTCGCGACCTTTTACCCTATGGTCGCGTTGACGTCAGCAGTGTGCTTGCGCCTGCGCTGGTGTCCCTTGCACATGATAAAAAGCTGTCTCCATAGCAGTGCACTACAGCTGCTGTAGCTCTGCTTCCTCTCGGGGATACGTACAGCCGGCCTGGCCATTGTCAGTTACAGGTACTTTGTAATTATATTTTGTTACTGGCCCTCACTCGCTTTGTCCTTTTTTAAGTGGTCCATATTTTTTTGATACTATTTAGTCCTCTTACTCTTATCTGGCATTTATACAGGTATACTCCTTGGATTGGTGGACCCAACCCGGACCCTTTCTTGTGTATAGCATATTTTTACTACCATATTTTCAGAGTTACCTTTAGTTTCTTTCATCCCGTCATTATAGGTAGGTATTTACATCGAATCCCCTTTCTCTTATTGAATCTCATGGAGACTTAGTTATATATAGTTTCTTGTGTATACAATTTTCTTAATCAAATACCCTCTTCTGTCTAAATATCTAGACCACAGAGTGCTTTCTGACCAGGCGGTGATATTTGGGATCCTCACTGGTGTTACCGGGGAGTGGGGCCTTGGAGAAATCCTTCTTTTTTTCAACTAGTCTAGCTGTTCAGCTATCTTTTTCCATGGTCATGTGAGATATCAAGGTGGCTTTCTACGATGTAAGCAATTTTGCTTGTAGGTTTTTTTCACTGCTGAGACATTTTTTCATTACAAATCAATATGTTTATCAACTATACACTAATATGTGTGATATATGTTTTCTTAGATATATGACTCTATATGCTTGAATAAAACCCCTGAAGAAGGGCATTCAGCCAGAAACGTTGGGTCAACTGAGGAGTTGTTCAAAAAAATATATCTACATCCACCCACTATCTATGGATTTGTACATTTACGTGATTGTATTTTTATCTCAGAATTTGTGTCATTACTGTTGTTAATATTTAATAAAGATATTTATATATTTTTTATATTTTTACGTTTAAAGTCCCATACCTTAGGGGTTCTTCTTTTTTGTCTATATATCAGGGATGTGGTGACTGTCAAAGTGTACTTTTCTCTGAATGAGGGATTTTTCCCTATAACTAGAGTGTTATTTTAAAGCCCGCAAATTAATTGCTCAAAAATGGTTATCCCCCTATTCCCCCACCTTGGAGGAACTGAAAACACAAATAAACGATACTTTATCTAAAGAAAAGCTAATCTACCAACACAGAAACTACTCAAATGAATTTTAAAAAATTTGAAATAGGTGGCTTGTTACCCCGGGTTTAGCTAAACTTTAGTCTAGCTTTAGTCTAGCTGAAGTCTAGCTTTAGCTTTAGACTTCAATAACTCTGAATAGATTATTGTCTTAAAAGAGGGGGAGACTGGCTGGTGTATCCTATATTAGCGGGTACTTGGGTATTCATGAGGATCAGCCAGTTATTTTATTGTTTATAGCTGTATGAAATATACTGTATATGGGATTTAGAAGGCAAGGTGCTAAATGTGTTTTTTTGTCTTGTTTTAGTGCTTGGTATATTTATATTGGATTTTTTCTTCTCGTATAAGAATGATTTAAGATGTTATTTGGATATTTACATGTCTGGAAGGTTTATAATTATATTGACATTTAATTGTAAATGAGAGATTGGATTGCACGATTGTTGGTATTGTAAAAGAAATTTCTAAAAACTAAAAATAATGATTGCAGAGAAAAAAAACATCAGGATCTCCTCTATAGGACAATGACGAGTCTTAGACATAGTTAGTCAGGTTGAAAAAGGCAAAACTCTATCTAGTTTAGTCAAAAAAACTCAATTAAAAAAGAAAATGGCTGGATGACAACAGGGACAGACCCCTTTTTAAAGAACCCCTCTTCAATAGGATATTTCTGGGCAAAAAGCTTTGGAGGGGTAAAGAGTTTATCAGGATTAAGCCAATTACTATACAAAACAACAGTGAGTGTAAACAGACTGGAGACAGAGAAACTGGGCTGGTAACCTTTGGTATGGCTGACACAGGTTGTTCCAGGTCTAGACACATGCGTACTACATTAAAAAGGACCAAAATGTATCTTTAAAGTGGTTGTAAACCCCTCTTTATTATTTTTACCTACAGGTAAGCCTATAATTAGGCTTACAGTGCCTTGAAAAAGTATTCACACCCCTTGAAAAGTTCCACATTTAGTTATGTTACAACCAAAAATGTAAATTTATTTTATTGGGGTTTCGTGTGATAGACCAACACAACGTGGACCATAATTGTGAAATGGAAGGTAAATGATAAATGGTTTTCAATATTTTTTACAAATAAATATCTTTAAAGTGTGACGTGCATTTGTATTTAGCCCCCCTGAGTCAATACTTTATAGAACCACTTATTCACTGCAATTACAGCTGGGAGTCTTTTTGGGGATGTCTATACCAGCTTTGCACAGGGACATTTTTGCCCCTTCTTGTTTGCAAAATAGCTCAAGCTCTGTCAGATTGGATGGATAGTGTCTGTGAACAGCAAATTTCAAGTCTTGCCACAGATTCTCAATTGGATTTAGGTCTGGACTTTGACTGGGCCATTCTAACACATGAATATGCTTTGATCTAAACCATTCCAATGTAGCTCTGGCTGTATGTTTAGGGTCATTGTCCCGCTGGAAGGTGAACCTCTACCCCAGTCTCAAGTCTTTTGCAGACTCCAACAGGTTTTCTTCTAAGATTGCCCTGTATTTAGCTGCATCCATCTTCCCATCAACTTGGACCAGCTTCCCTGTCCCTGCTGAAGAAAAGCATCCTCACAACATGATGCTGCCACCACCATTTTTCACAATGGGGAAGGTGTGTTCAGGGTAATGTGCAGTGTTAGTTTTCCGCCACAAGTAGCGTTTTTGCTTTTAGGCCAAAAAGTTAAATTTTGGTCTCATCTGACCAGAGCACCTTCTTCCACATGTTTGCCATGTCCCCCACATGGTTTCTCACAAACTACAAACAGGACTTCTTTTGGCTTTCTTTCAACAATGGCTTTCTTCTTGCCACTCTTCCATAAAGACCATATTTGTGGAGCGCACGACTAATAGTTGTCAGCTGACAGATTCTCCCACCTGAGCTGTTGATCTCTGTAGCTCCTCCAGAGTTACCATGGGCCTCTTGGCTGCTTCTCTGATTAATGCTCTCCTAGCCCAGCCTGTCAGTTTAGGTGGATGGTCATGTCTTGGTAGGTATGAAGTTGTGCCATATTCTTTCCATTTTCAGATGATGGATTGAACAGTGCTCCATGAGATGTTCAAAGCTTGGGATATTTTTTTATAGCCGAACCCTGCTTTAAGCTTCCCCACAACTTTATCCCTGACCTGTCTGGTGTGTTCCTTGGCCTTCATGATGCTGTTTGTTTACTAAGGTTCTCTAACAAACCTCCAAGGGCTTCACAGAATATCTGTATTTACACTGAGATTAAATTACACACAGGTGGACTCTTTTTACTAATTGGGTGACTTCTGAAGGGTAAAGGGACTGAATACAAATGCAAGCCACACTTTTCATATATTTATTTATAAAAAAATTTGAAAAATTTATAATTTATAATTTTCCTTCCACTTCACAATTATGTGTGGTCTATCACAAAAAATCCCAATAAAATACATTTCCATTTTTGGTTGTAACATGGCAAAATGTGAAAAATGTCAAGGGGTATGAATACTTTTTCAAGGCACTGTACCTGTAGGTAAAATGAATATCCAACAAAGCTACACGGCTTAGGAGATATTCACCCTGCATGCAGCCACTGACATCAGCGGCGCATGTGCTCTGAAGGTCCGGCTTACCGTGATCCCGGAAGAAAGGACGGCAGAAGATGTCAGCCCTCTCGGCGGTGACCAGTTGCCGCTAAGAGGGTTTTGGTTTAAGGTGAGTATTTCATAATGTGCTAGTATGCAACCTGCGTCTTGCAGGTTTTTTTTACAACCAATTTAAGCCTAGGAATTATGTCAGCAGACTATTAGGGCGTACACACGGTCGGACTTTGTTCGGACATTCCGACAACAAAATCCTAGGATTTTTTCCGACGGTTGTTGGCTCAAACTTTTTTTGTCTACACACGGTCGCACAAAGTTGTCGGAATTTCCGATCGCCAACCACGCGGTCACGTACACCACGTACGACGAGACTAGAAAAGGCCAGTTCAGAACCAAGCGCGGCACCCTTTGGGCTCCTTTTGCTAATCTCGTGTTAGTAAAAGTTTGGTGAGAGACGATTCGCGCTTTTTCAGACTTGTGGCTTTCAGATCGTTTTCTGCCGTTCAGTTTGTGCTTGTGGGTTTGTATCTGCTCTTCAGTGCGTGCAGTCAGTTCGTATCGGAGTTTTCTGTGTGATCTTGCCCGCTCGTTGCTGTTTTTCAGGTCACTCTTCACAGGCCTTGCTGTTCTTCAGTGCGTTCTGTTACTTCGTTCTGAGCAGCCGACCGTTTTCTAGCCATGTTTCGTATGCGTACTCCTCGTAGAGTTCGTGCTGTGCGGGTGCTTGGTGTTGGGGTCCTGACCTTGACACAAGTCCAGTCCATGAACAGGGTGGGGGGGAGTTCATGGACCAAGAATTGGTTGCTTCAGCGTGACCAGTTCTCTCATATGCCTTTGCTCCGTGAGATCCGTGAGAATATTCCTGATGATTTCAGGAACTTTCTCAGGATGACGGACCCCGTGTTTCACCGTTTGTTGGCTTCGCTGACCCCCTATATTAGCAGGCAGGATACCTGCATGAGGCAAGCCATCACTCCGGAGCAGAGGCTGGTCGCTACCCTGCGGTATTTGGTGACAGGGAGAAGCCTGTAGGACTTGAAGTTCTCAACAGGCATGTCCCCCCAGGTTCTGGGGATCATTATCTCAGAGACCTGTTCTGCCATCATCCAGGTCCTGCAGAAGGAGTATATGAAGGTAAGAATTTTATCCTTTTATATCACATTTTATTGTATTGAATGCTGGATAATGTATTGTATTTCTTTCCTCATTCCCTAATTACCATGCTTGTAATATGCTGTGAATGTCCCCTTTGTCCTCAAGCATGCTGGATTTTTATGTAATTATTATTTTAGGTCCTTCATACATATTTGCCCTTCACTAACCTCCCGAGCATGGTGTCTCCTGCCCTATATTCACCTCATGTAGTCACTTAACAATGTATTTTATCAGCTCCATAGTAGTGCTTTACCCCAAACACCCCCTAAAATGTTTGGAAATGTAATTTTTGATTTAAATTCAGGCAGAGTGCCAGAGGCTTTTTTTTTGTGGTGTCCCCAAATAATTTTTAGTAGCCCTCCCTCCCCCAACTGCTAAGTCAGCTGATCCCAATTCTCTATCTATCCTCAATCATCTATCTGCTGACTTTGCCAAACCCATACACACTATACCCATCTCTTTAGTGCTCAGATTTATGGATGAATTCCCCAAAGCATGTAGTGCAAGGGCCTGCCTGTATACTTTCAAATGGTACTGTTTAAAGTTTTTGTATCCTATTATTATCTTGATAGGTAATAGCAGAATGTCCAAATGTCCTCAAATGTGTACAGTGTGTATTTATATCTTTGTATTCAGACACTTCTTACCTGTCCAGTGGTCTGCCAATAGTGTAACTAAGGAGGGGCTGTTCAAAGTAATACCCATTATTTAGGCATTCATCTCTCAATGAAGTGAAGAGGGTTACCTGTCCAAGATTTCCACACACCCCCTATAATGTTAGAAATGGCCCATGAGAGGGGGGGGGGGAGAATATGATAGGTGTACCTTATACTTTGGTGTTGTTAAATTCCCCTTAATAAATGCTATCTGGAGCTTGTCCCATAATGTTTGTGTATAATCTGCTTGCCATGTTTCAGAGTAAAAATAGTAATGTTTATTGTTTTTTCCTCAACAGTTTCCTTCCACGCCACAGGAATGGCAGACTGTGGCCTCACACTTTGCCGAGCGGTGGGACTTTCCTAACTGCGGAGGGGCAATTGATGGGAAACACGTCCACATCGTCCCACCACCCAACTCGGGGTCGTACTATTATAATTACAAGGGGTTTAACAGTATAGTGATGTTGGCGGTGGTGTCAGCTAATTACGACTTCTTGTATGTGGATGTGGGGAAGAATGGCCGGATGTCCGATGGTGGAATCACCGCCCAGACGGAGTTCTACAGGCGTCTCCAGAATGGCAGCTTGGACTTGCCAGCTCCAGAGGACAATGTGGAAGGACTCCCATCTGTGTTCGTTGCTGATGAAGTATTTGCGCTGGGGGACCACCTGATGCGGCCATTCCCAATGAGTACCCCGGAACAGAGGGTTTTTAATTACCTGCTGGCCAGAGCCCGAAGAGTGGTGGAGAACACATTTGGAATCCTGGCCAGCCGGTTCCGACTATTTCTGACACCCATCCATATGGCGGAGTATAAACTGAACCATATTATACTGGCGTGCTGTGTTCTCCATAACTTTTTAAGGAAACATTCAGCCAACTATGCTGGCTCAGTTGGGCCTGAGGCCGGAATCCTACATCAAACCACACTGACGGCGCTTGAAAGTGGCTGTCCTGGCTTGCCCTCCCTGAGCGCCCGTGATGTCCGGTTACGCTACCTGGAGTTCTTTGCGGGTAGGGGGGCTATCAATATGCCAGCAAATCTGTGAAGCCTTTTTATAATAAAAAAAAAAAGAAATTCTTGGTGGACATTTACTGCTTGTGTTTGTTTTAGCTGACCCTGACAGAAATGTGTTGAGTCCAGAAAATGTCGTGATTGTGTAACCTTATACAAAGCACTGTTGGCTGTTATTTCCTAAATGCAAAAACACATTCACTACAAGTGCACTTGCAACTGCACTGAAACTGCACTTGTAGTGCCAAGAGGATTTGCCCTTAGGAAATAACACCCATTTTTGCAGAAAACAGCAATTACATCACCCCAAAAGTGTTGTATTGTAGTGTTGACACAATAATCCACACATTCTTGAGTAAGCAACTTTTTTATACCTGTACAATCACATGTGCATTTACCAAAGGTTTTTAAAACAAACCAGCATGTTTGTTGTATAACAATTTTTGCAGTAGCATTATCAAAAATCGAAATGTCCATTTCAGATAAAACAGGCCTGTGTAAAACCAACAAGAAAGCCAAAAAACTTGAACTTACAAAGTTCACATTAGGTAAAACCTGAAGGCTATATCAGACATCAGTATTTAGGAACTGGGTTTGATATAGCGTTCAGATGGGGGGAAATCACCCCTGGAAAAGCCAAATTTGGAAGATGCACACCAATTTACGAATGTCAACATGTGCTATCTGCCATCAGGGGGGATCAAGGGACGTGTTTTGGGGGAGCAAGCCCTTCCTCAATGCTACTTTATAATTGAGGAAGGGGTTGAACCCCCAAAATGCGTCCATTGATCTCCCGTGATGGCAGATAGCACATGTTGGCACACTGTGTGCATCCTCCAAATTTGGCTTTTCAAAACATTGCTAAAAAATTGAAAAGATTGGACCACAATCCAAAAAGTGATTTTGTGGGGTTTTAAATTCACCCCAAAACATCAATGATGTTATTATTTTTTTTAATAACATCATTGATTTTTTGCTGGATGTTTTGCAGTTCAACATTACACCCCATGATCTCCCCGATCAGGATCTGGGCACTTTCTGATGTGAAACATTCTGGATCCCTCACATCACGATCACCTAAAAAGAGAGAAACAAAACAAAAACAGGTCTCAAAAATCTGCCACCATCCATCTTGTTTACCTGAGTCTGTGGTCGCAGACACTCACCTGTTGTGGTGCTAATCTCCACCACATCTTCTTCCTCCTGCTCAGCTTGGGTTGGGGGTATTTCACCTTCTTCCAGAGGTGGGGGTCTCTGGTCTCCTCGGATGAGGGGTGTCCTCCGAGCCTTTTCTCCCCTATGTAAAACAAAAATGGTATAATTAGCACACAGATATTTGATGGCAGAACTAGAAATAGGAAACATTGCTTGGAAGTGGGGTACTATTGTCTATTTTAGCCGAGTTCCAAGATGTCTTTTTTTTATTGACCTTTGTCAAGCTGCAATACTTTACCTGTTTAGTACAAGCTTCACAGATGGAGACCCCCCTATAGTATACACTGGAGCACCTGTGTGGCCCCCCTAATAAAAATGGTGTTCTTGTGTCCCACACTAGTGCTCCAGTGTCCAGATGTGAAAACAGCTGCTCAGTGTCCTCTCCTTACACAGAATCTAGTTGGCATTTCATTCTAGTAACAAACCCATCTACACAAACAAATATTTGGCATCCAAGTAGGCCCAAAAAAAATGTGGAAAAATGCATATGGCCTTAACAATGGTGTTTTAGAGGCCGAAAGAAAAATGTTTGATACGAACGAATAATGGGCCCATGAACATTAAAGTTGCCCTTTTAAACGTTACAATTAATAAAAGCATATGGAGCAGCACAAACGCAATAAAGACAGAAAGAATAGGAACACAGCACAACTACTTACTACTTACTCTACGGATCTTTCGGTACTGCTCTGGCTCTCTTAACTTCAGGTCCGACCACCGCTTCCTGAGCTGATCTTTCGATCTTCGTACCCCGAAATTCTTGTGAAGGCTTTTGACCACTTTCGCCATGATCTTTGCCTTTCTGATGTTGGGGTTGGGGTAAGGCCCATACTTTCCGTCATAGTCGGACTTCTTCATGATGCCGACCATCTCCAACATCTCCCCAAAGGACATATTTGTGGCCTTAAAACGTCTCCTTCTGGATCGGGATGTGTCCGGATCCGGGCTTTCCTCCTCCTCCTCCTCGTTGCTATAATTAGCACACACCTGCTCTAACTCCACCATGTGCTCTTCACCCTCTGCGCCGAACGAAAAGGGGCGAGGAATAGACTAGAAAGAACGTCAGGGGCGGGCAGAGTTACACGCATGCGCAGTGTGTATAAAGCGTAACACGCGTGCGTATTACGTACGATCTGTGAGCGGAGGAAGGAATATTGAACGCGCCGATCGTAAGAACAAAGGTAAGAGACAAACTTGTGCCTATGCTGCTTCTACATTGAAGCCTATATTGTAACAAGATTAGGAGAGTTTTGTCTGACATTAGGCTTTGTCTTGTGTTGTGTCTTGCAGTGAACATGGATATCTTACTGAAAGAAAATGACTTCATGTCAGTATTCATAGATATCTTAAGGGAGCTGCCCTGTCTGTGGGAGATTAACCACCCCCATTTCAAGAACCAAGCAAAGAGGAAGGCAGCACTGGTGCAGTTGTGTGAAATTGTGAAGCAGGTGATCCCCACGGCAGACATCACCTATTTAAAGATCTTCATTGGTGGCCTGAGGAGTACATATCTAAGGGAGCGCAAGAAAGTCCTGGATTCACAGAGATCCGGAGCAGCAGATGACATCTATGTTCCCAGGATGTTGTACTACGACAGGCTGCATTTTCTGGCAGGCCAGACTGAACCCAGGCCATCCCTCTCCAGTCTTCCTTCCACGCTTCCTTCCCCCCCGGCTGAGGCTTCTGACGCCCAACCTGGGCCTTCCAGGCCACATGTGGAGGAGCTCAGATTGAGCCAGGTATAGCATTCCTCTAAATATTTCTGCTTGTCCAATCAATGATGTTAACTAGATGTTAGTTGGGAGTACTAATTTATGATTGTGATTGATGAAGCAACAACTAAAACCATGTCCCTTTTTCATACACAGGGAAGTCTCAGCCAGGAGGTGGCCAGGCCGAGCCGGCTGGCTGATCTGCAGGTCCCTCCACCCCCCCGAAAAGAGAAAGTGGCAGTAGGAGGAGTGCCCTAGAGGAGGCTTCAGGAGGACTCTTTTGGAGGGCTACAGAGGTCCTGGGAGCAGGACAGACCATGGAGGAGGACATTGCTGCCGTCATTGCATATAAAATGCAGAGGATGGAGGAGGGCCAACAAGTCTTGTGTGAGGCGCTCATATTGGAGGCTCTTAACAAAGGTATGAGGGGCCATACAACATTAAACAAAGATCAGCCTTGGAAAAAATCCAAACATTAAATAAAAAAAGGCTTAAAATCCCCAAAAAAATGAAATTAAAAAAAAAAAATTCTGTCAGATGTGACAACTAATAACAATATATTCAGGGAATCCCAATAAAAAAACCAAAAAAACTTTGTGAGAAGTGTGTGTGAATATGAGCAGCAAAACTACTTAATTCTTGTTACATTATAAAGAAGAAGAGAGTGCGCTGTATTAAACAATTTTTAACATTGCAGCGTGACGAAAGTGCTGTATCCATTGCGAACGCTAAGTTTACCAGAACGAGCTGTTCCATCTTGGAATTTCTTCTGAGCATGCATGGCACTTTGTGCGTCGGAACAGGCCACACACGGTCGGAATTGACGCGATCGGATTTTGTTGTCGGAAAATTTTATCTCCTTCTTTCCAACTTTGTGTGTCGGAAAATCCGATGGAAAATGTCCGATGGAGCCCACACACGGTCAGAATTTCCGACAACACGCTCCGATCGGACATTTTCCATAGGAAAAGCCGACCGTGTGTACGGGGCATAAGACTTCTCATGTACCAACTCATCTAGCAAGGATAGGGCACATTCCTCTTCATCCTCAGCTGACTGGACAGAAGCAGCTGCAGCCCCAGGGAATTCGGAGATGGACTCTGGGGGAAAGGGCATATGTGCACACTTATGGCTCTTGCATGCCCGATGGTTAAAGAAGAATCTGAGGAGCATGTGAACTCAACCAGAGGACATTGATCTGGGTTATCGGCGTCAAGACCTTTTGGGAGGTACACTTCAAGCCACCTCAGAGCTCTTGATTTAATGTAAGCTGCCAAGGCCCACAAGACCACTACCCTTGCATTTATAAACCTCCATACTAGGTAGACGTAAGGCAAGTGAGGGATATTACACACTGGGAAGTCACCAAACACTGCTGGCTGTTACCTTGTCACAGGCAGCAGAGAGCCTAATGCCGCGTACACACGATCGGACTTTACGGCATACTTAGTCCGGCGTACCAGATTTGGTCGGACAGTTCGATCGTGTGTGCGCTCCAGCGGACTTTGTTTTCTCAAAAGTTTGACGGACTTAGATTTGAAACATGTTTCAAATCTTTCCGACGGACTCTGCTTTCTAGCGTACAAACCGTTCATCTGTGTGCTAGTCCGACGGACCCAAACTGACGCATGCTCTGAAGCAAGTACAAGACGGAAGCGCTCGGTATGGTAAAACTAGCCTTCGTATTGAAGCTAGCACATTCCTCTTCTGTGATCTTTTAATACAGCGCATTCTTTTTTTCTTTATAATGCGAGAAGAAGGAAGTTGTTTTGCTGCTTTATATTCACACAGAGTTCTCACAAATTACTTTCTTCATGATTTATCCTCATGCCATGACTAATATGATATTTTTTAAAAGCCAGATCTCCATAACTAAAGTAGCACATTTTTTTTTGGACTCATCTTTATTTTTTACCGATTTCAACAATATAGATTTTACAATGTGTGCTAAATTATACAAAATGTTTTATTTTAATTTTTCTTTGTTTTTGGATTTTGAGTTTCAAGTTACCACAATAACCTTAATAATTTTTATTGTTTTAATGAACCTTAATGAGGTTGGTGTCCCTTGTTAATTAGACATAGGGGGGTTATTTTAAAAAGGCAAAATCATTTTTCACTACAAGTGCAAATTGTACTTGGAATTGCCCTGAAAGAGCATTTGGAAGTGTATTCACTGTGGATCCGAGGAGCACATGCAAGGAACCCCCCCCCAAAAAAAAATTCTCTTGCACATGATTGTATGATAAAATCAGGAGAGGTTCCCCTCATTTCAGATCTTCCCCTCAGATTTACAGCGACTGCACTTCCAACAAGTGCACTTTGCAATAGCACTTTGCACTTGAATTGCAAAATGATTAAGCCTTTTGTAAATAATCCACATATAGTCTTTTTGACCTGTACCTGCCTACTCACAAACCAAATGTCCTTTTTGAATCAAAACACATAGTCAATAATGTAAGGTAACGAAAATATCCATTTATTTTGGTCAAAACAGAAATGAGGAAGGCAAGACTGGAGACACTTTTGGAATGTGTGAAGCCTTTTGTCCCCCAGGACACACATCAAGTTAGAGGACAATAAAATTGGTATCTTGCGACTAGGGAGCACAGGGAGCACAGTCAGAAGTCAGACCAGACAGAAGCCAGACAATCACTTTCGACTCTTCCGTGGAGCCTTCCCTGCACGCTGCCCTGCAGCCTTCCCTCCACGCTTCGCTGCAGCCTTCCTTGGAGGCTGTGCCTCTGGTGGTGTACTTGGGGCAGGAGGAGGAGGAGGAGGAGGAGGAGTAGCAGGAAAAGTGGCTTCATCTGCTATATATGCTTTTACAGTAAGCTCCCCTCTCAAGCCCTTCTGATACACTTGAAAAATCAGACCCTCACAGAGGAGGCGTTGCCCCTTTTCTAGTTCCAGCAATCTGGTGGACATATAGGTTCCATACGCCTCTTCCGCATTGGGTGGTGTGCTGAAGATTTGGCTGCCTTTGCGAATGAGGGCTAGTGATTCCTCCTCTGTTCGGGTCATCTTTCTGGGCCTTTTGGTGGTAATGTGGAGGGGAGGCACCTGACACTCCGTGAGGCTTCTACTGGGCCCAGCCACGGCCTCCTCCTCTCTCCCACTGGGCAAGGCCTCCTCCTCTATAACTCTGGGCATGGACTCCTCCTGGCTGAGCTCATCCTGGGTAAAAAAAAAGGGATCTACCGGTAGTTGTAATTTTTGCTTACGCAATCACACACAATTTTCAGCTCATGACTTGCAAATATAATTCTAAACAAATAGTACCGTATATACTCGAGTATAAGTCGTTCCGAGTATAAGTCGAGGCCCTAATTTACCACAAAAAAAATGGGAAAAACATATTGACCCGAGTATAAGACGAGGGTGAGAAATGCACAGCTACTGTAAGTGGAAAAGAGGGTCAACAATGCCCATTTGCAGCATCACTGTGCCCATTTACATGCCTCACTGTGCCCATTTGCAGCCATAGGTCCCCTGAACTTCAAACTCGGTAGTTAAGGATTCCTAGATGCCCCCTAGCTGCAGCCAAAATTTGGGGTCTCTGAACCCAAAGGGTCCCGAAATGACATTGCTGCAGATAGACACAGTTGACCGAATTTGGGGCCCCGCATCTGGGGGCCACTTAGTGCTAAGAACCCCAAGTTTGGTGTGCAAACCCAGTGGAACTAGCACCATAAAATTGCCAAAGCTGGGGTTTCTAGCACCAAGTGGCCACGAGATACAGGGCCCCAAAAATCAGTTCAGAAAATGTCAAGCACTTTTCTGCAGCGGAGAATGACATTTTCCGAACCAGTTTTGGGGCCCCGTATCTCAGGGCCACTTGGGGCTAGGAACCCAAGCTGTGGATATGTTATGGTAAAAGGTCCACTGGGTTTGCACACCAAATTTGGGGTTCCTAGCACCAAGTGGCCCTGAGATATGGGGCCTCAAATTCGGTTCAGAAAATGTCAAGCACTTTTTTGCAGCAGAGAATGACATTTTCCGAACCGATTTTGGGGCCCCGTATCTTGGGGCCACTTAGTGCTAGGAACTTCAGCTTTGGATATGTTATGGCACTAGGTCCACTGGGTTTGCATACCAAATTTGGGGTTTCTAGCACCACGTGGCCCTGAGATACGGGGCCCCAAAGTCGGTTCGGAAAATGAAATTTTTTGCTGCAGAAAAGTGCTTGACTCGAGTATAAGTCGAGGGGGGCACTTTCAGCACAAAAAAATGTGCTGAAAAATTCGACTTATACTCGAGTATATACGGTAAATGCTATCTTTTTGACCCCACCATTATTCTAGCTGCTCACCAATATTTGAAGTATATTTCTGGCCACTACTGTCTAGTGATATGTCTACATATTAATAATTGTGTGATACATAGGTTGGACTTGTGTCTTTTTTCAACCTCACCTACTATGTAACTATGTAACTATGAAGTCATTTTTGGTGAAGCACTTCAAACATTTTTAGGTTTACAACATTAATATTTACACAATCCCAAATTCACCAAAAAAGTATACCTGGCTGAAGCTAGGCGCATCCACTTCATCAAGGATGAAAGGGTCCAGTTCTTCTTGGGACTCCTCAGCTGGGGTGGAGGGAAGGGTGGAGTTGGAGGGAAGGCTGAAGGGAAGGGTGGAGGGAAGGCTGGAGGGAAGGCTTGAAAGTGATTGCCTTGCTTCTGTCTGGTCATCCAGAAATCGCATTTTTTGGTAGTACCACAGCTTGGGGACATAAACCTGGTCTGCTGCTGCTCCGGATCTGCGCGACTCCTGGATCTTCTTGTGTTCCCGCCTGTACATGTTGCGCAAGATACCAATTTTATTGTCCACAAACTTATGGTCTGCCTGAGGGACTCGAGTCTTCACAAATTCCAAAAGTGTGCCCAGTGTTGCCTTCCTTACATCTCTATTAAAATACAATGGGTACTTGACCTCCCACAGGTTTCTGTTTTCTTGATACAAATCAAGAAAACGTGTCAATAATTCTTCCTTCTTAAAAGGATTCATTTTTGCTGAAAGACAAGATACAAGATAAAAACTGTAATGTCAGTCCAAACTCCCTGTATTATATTTGGCTCAATCTAGGGTACACACAAACACACACCAAACACATTCACCAAACACACACCCACGTTTAATGTTACACTGTTTCTGACGCTCGCTACTTCCGCCCGGACATACGTAGGCCAGCGTAATAGCTTTATATACACTGCGCATGTGTCATGCTACGCCTGCGTCGCACGCCCCTGACGTTCTTTAGTAATATTTGTCCCGCCCCTTCACTCTTCCTTGTGCAGTGGCACGATATAGAGAAAGATGGCAGAGAGATTATCTGCAAGTAGCACAGAGGAAAGCCCGGAGCCACAACCATCCAGATCCAGGAGGAGATATAAGGCCACCAACATGGCCTTTGAAGAGATGGTGGAGATGGTGTCGATATTGAGAAGGGAGGACTATGATGGCAAAAAAGGACCGTACACCCGACCCAATATGCGGAAGGACAAAATAATGTCCTCAGTTGTCACCGCTCTTGAACAAAAATTTGGCACTAAACGGGCTAAAAAACAATTGAGGAAGCGGTGGTCTGACCTCAAAAGTAGGGAGCCTGAACAATATTGGCAAATAAAGAAGCTGCTTAAAAAAAGTAAGTACTTGATGTGTGTTCCGAATGAGATACTTGACTTGCATGCTGATCCATATGCTTTCCGTTTATACAGCATCATTCGTAAAGACCGTTCTTTTGAAAAAACATATGATACTAAGAAAATGACGGGGTTTTTTTCGGCAAATACGATGGTACAGGGTTTGGACATACATTTAGGTCTTGATAATTTGTCGTATTCCAAAAATGTGGTGATGTTGTGTAGATGTGTTTGAAAATATAATGCTTCTTCAAAAATGATTCAGTGTAATGTAAGGACAGGACACAGCAGCTGTTTCCACATCTGGACTCACGAGCACTAGTGTACTATGTGACACCAGAGAAAATTTTTGGGGGTAATACACATAAGGGCTCCAGAGGATACTTGAGGTCTCTGCATCTGTGAAACTTGCATGAAAATGTGTATTGTTTGGCATTTTTGGGCAGAGTGAATTTTAATTCTGTCTTCAAAATTTTTGGTGCAAAAAAATGACAATTGTCCACAACTTCTAACGAACATTTCATATTCCTTTTTCAGGACTGAAATATCACTGTGTTTTAACTATACCTTTTGTTTAATTATCATAGGGGAGAAAAGACTCAGACAACAGTCCAAGGATCCCAGGACCCCCCCAAGTGACCAACCTGAAGCTGAAATTACCCCAAGCCCCAGCCCAAGACTATGCCCACCCGAAGAGCTGGAGGAAGGAGAGGTGGAGGAAGTGTGCGATATTTCCACCCCACCAAGTGAGTGACTGACACCCCAGCTTAAGTTCATCTATTTAGGTGTGCATATTTTACAATAATTTTTTATCCACAAATTTTAGGTGATGTTCTGGTTGTGCATAAAGACTTATTGGCCAGATAATTGTGTAAAATGGCCAAATTGATAGAATGTGTGACCAAATTGACAGCATGAGAAATCGGCTGGACAACATGCAACAGGAAATGAAGAACATGATTGATGTTTTGGGCAGAATCTAATAACTTTTTGCCTAAAAACATCAATCATGTTCTTCATTTCATTGTCAAGTTTTATTTTTCTAAAATGTTTTAACTTGCTAAATACTAATGTAAAATTTTTGCAGATGCACACGGCGTGTCATCATGTACTATCTTCCATCGGGGATATCAATGTACTTGTTTTGTGTTTGCAACCCCATCATCAGAATAATGTTAGTTTGTGAGAGGAAAAAAGGGATTGCACACATAAAACACGTCCATTGCTCCCCCATGATGGGAGATAGCACATGTTGACTTGAACCTTTTTTCACAAGAAATTGTGAGCATCTGCAATTTTTTTATTTTACATGGGTGACATCACCAGCACCGTTATTAACATGTTGAACTTTGTAAGTTGATATGTATTTAATGTTTGCTAATGTATTGTCTAAATGTCCTCGTTACCTAATTACCATGCTTTGAATATGCTGGGAATATTCCCTTTACATATTACATATCATGTAATGTGTACCCTCAATCTAGGGTACACACAAACACACACCAAACACATTCACCAAACACACACCCACGTTTAATGTTACACTGTTTCTGACGCTCGCTACTTCCACCCGGACATACGTAGGCCAGCGTAATAGCTTTATATACACTGCGCATGTGTCATGCTACGCCTGCGTCGCACGCCCCTGACGTTCTTTAGTAATATTTGTCCCGCCCCTTCACTCTTCCTTGTGCAGTGGCACGATATAGAGAAAGATGGCAGAGAGATTATCTGCAAGTAGCACAGAGGAAAGCCCGGAGCCACAACCATCCAGATCCAGGAGGAGATATAAGGCCACCAACATGGCCTTTGAAGAGATGGTGGAGATGGTGTCGATATTGAGAAGGGAGGACTATGATGGCAAAAAAGGACCGTACACCCGACCCAATATGCGGAAGGACAAAATAATGTCCTCAGTTGTCACCGCTCTTGAACAAAAATTTGGCACTAAACGGGCTAAAAAACAATTGAGGAAGCGGTGGTCTGACCTCAAAAGTAGGGAGCCTGAACAATATTGGCAAATAAAGAAGCTGCTTAAAAAAAGTAAGTACTTGATGTGTGTTCCGAATGAGATACTTGACTTGCATGCTGATCCATATGCTTTCCGTTTATACAGCATCATTCGTAAAGACCGTTCTTTTGAAAAAACATATGATACTAAGAAAATGACGGGGTTTTTTTCGGCAAATACGATGGTACAGGGTTTGGACATACATTTAGGTCTTGATAATTTGTCGTATTCCAAAAATGTGGTGATGTTGTGTAGATGTGTTTGAAAATATAATGCTTCTTCAAAAATGATTCAGTGTAATGTAAGGACAGGACACAGCAGCTGTTTCCACATCTGGACTCACGAGCACTAGTGTACTATGTGACACCAGAGAAAATTTTTGGGGGTAATACACATAAGGGCTCCAGAGGATACTTGAGGTCTCTGCATCTGTGAAACTTGCATGAAAATGTGTATTGTTTGGCATTTTTGGGCAGAGTGAATTTTAATTCTGTCTTCAAAATTTTTGGTGCAAAAAAATGACAATTGTCCACAACTTCTAACGAACATTTCATATTCCTTTTTCAGGACTGAAATATCACTGTGTTTTAACTATACCTTTTGTTTAATTATCATAGGGGAGAAAAGACTCAGACAACAGTCCAAGGATCCCAGGACCCCCCCAAGTGACCAACCTGAAGCTGAAATTACCCCAAGCCCCAGCCCAAGACTATGCCCACCCGAAGAGCTGGAGGAAGGAGAGGTGGAGGAAGTGTGCGATATTTCCACCCCACCAAGTGAGTGACTGACACCCCAGCTTAAGTTCATCTATTTAGGTGTGCATATTTTACAATAATTTTTTATCCACAAATTTTAGGTGATGTTCTGGTTGTGCATAAAGACTTATTGGCCAGATAATTGTGTAAAATGGCCAAATTGATAGAATGTGTGACCAAATTGACAGCATGAGAAATCGGCTGGACAACATGCAACAGGAAATGAAGAACATGATTGATGTTTTGGGCAGAATCTAATAACTTTTTGCCTAAAAACATCAATCATGTTCTTCATTTCATTGTCAAGTTTTATTTTTCTAAAATGTTTTAACTTGCTAAATACTAATGTAAAATTTTTGCAGATGCACACGGCGTGTCATCATGTACTATCTTCCATCGGGGATATCAATGTACTTGTTTTGTGTTTGCAACCCCATCATCAGAATAATGTTAGTTTGTGAGAGGAAAAAAGGGATTGCACACATAAAACACGTCCATTGCTCCCCCATGATGGGAGATAGCACATGTTGACTTGAACCTTTTTTCACAAGAAATTGTGAGCATCTGCAATTTTTTTATTTTACATGGGTGACATCACCAGCACCGTTATTAACATGTTGAACTTTGTAAGTTCCTGTTATTTTTTGTTCTTATGGTTTTTAAAACCCTGTTGTGAAGCCGAATTTTGTAAACGTATATTTTCTACAAATATGCCTAAACTAAAAAAAATCAAAAAAATATTGTTAACAAAGAAAAATAAACAAAAAAACACGTTCAAACAAAATGCACCTTTAAATGTGCACACAGTAAAATGTTTTTACTACTACAATGTGTGTGGCTCATTATTTATCAATAACAGTTTATTTTTTTGTGTGGTTACAGTGACAAAGGGCCTTATTAACTAAAGGGAAATGCACTTGCCACTACAAGTGCACTAGGAGACAGACAAAACTAAATGCAAACAAGAATCAAAACAAGAGATTGTTTCCAACATTTTTTAATTTTTTTTTCAAAAAATCTTAAAGATCTTGTTGCATTGCAATGGCCGCCCGACCATTAAAATAATTGACATATCTGTCACGCATTTCACGGGCGGTTTGGGGGCCAAAGCCAATATGGCCACTTTCCAGGCCTGTGAGTGGTTCATCAACACAGGCCCAACAGAAGATAGATATATCAAAGAATGACGTCTCAAGAAATTATGCAGAATGCAGCAAGCAAAGATCACATAATTGATTTTGTATTCTGCTAGATTTATTGCGGAGAGGAACAAATGGAACCGGCTGGCCAGAATCCCAAAGGCATTCTCCACAACTCTTCTTGCTCTGGCCAGCCGGTAATTAAATACCCTCCTCTCAGGGGTGAGTGTCCTTTGGGGGAATGGCCTCATCAAGTGCTCGCCGAGAGCAAACGCTTCATCAGCAATGAAAACTGAGGGGAGTCCATCCACATTCTGGTCATCAGGTGGCAATCCCAGGCCACCAGTCTGGAGACGCTGGCACAGCTCGATATGTGCAAACACTCCTCCGTCAGACATCCGGCCGTTCTTCCCCACGTCCACGAACATAAATTCCAATTGTGCCGAGACCACCGCCATCAAAACTACACTATGGAACCCATTATAGTTGTAGAAATAAGACCCCGAATGGGGTGGTGGCACAATGCGGACATGCTTCCCATCGATGGCCCCGACACAGTTGGGAAAGTCCCAATGGTCAGCGAACTGGGAGGACACAGTCTGCCATTCCTGTGTGTTCGAAGGAAACTGTGGAGTCAAACAAGAAAAAAAAATATAAGTACTTTTAAACATAACTTGGATATCAGATTACACAAAAACATTCTTGAACAACAGCAGTTGAACATTATTAATATGTGTTATTTTTAGAATTAAAAAAAAATAAAATAAGGCCCACTTATAATATTACTCACCCCCTCTGATGGACCATTGATTAATTTGTATGTGGGGGGAGGGGTACTAATTGGGGCCAAGAAAACACCTGACAGTTGCAAACATTTGAGGGGGTGGGGGAGGGTAAAACAGTACAATGGAGCTGACAGTATACATTGTTCAAAGGACTATAGGCTAGAGGTATAAATGGACCCAGGATTGCATGGTGGGGAGGTTATTGAAGGGAAATATGCATGTAGGCCAAAAAATGATTAAGGTAAAAAAACAGACATGCATGAAGATAAAGGGAATATTCCCAGCATATTCAAAGCATGGTAATTAGGTAACGAGGACATTTAGACAATACATTAGCAAACATTAAATACATATCATGTAATGTTAAAAGAAAAAACTTACCTTCATATAGTCCTTCTGCAAGACCTGAATAATAGCAGAACAGGTCTCTGGGATTATGATCCCCAGAGCTTGGGGGGAGATGCCTGTCGAGAACTTCAAGTCCTGAAGACTTCTCCCAGTCGCCAAGTAACGTTAAGTGGCAACTAGCCTCTGCTCTGCAGTGATGGCTTGCCTCATGCAGGTATCCTGCCTGCTGATATAGGGGGTCAGCATAGCCAGCAGATGTTCAAAAATGGGGTCCGTCATCCTGAGAAAATTCCTGAAATTCTCAGGATTATTCTCACGGATCTCACGGAGCAAAGGCATGTGCGAGAATTGGTCACGCTGGCGCCACAAATTCTTCATCCATGAACTCCTCCTCGCCCTTTTCATGGACTGGACTCGGGTCAAAGTATTAGCCCCAACACCAAGTCCCCACGCAGCACGAACTCGAGAACGAGTACGTCCACGCAACATGGCTTCAAAATGGTCGGCTGGTCAAACAAACAAACTTAGAACAAACGCACTGAAGAACAGCAAGGCCTATGAAGAGCGACCTGAAAATCAGGAACGAGCAGACCAGAACGGCCTGCTAGGCAGGTTACGAACTGACCAACACGCACTGAAAAGCAGATACAAACCTCACAAGCACAAACTGAACCGCAGAAAACAATCAAAATAAGCTGAAGTGTGAAAAGCATGAATCGTCTCTAACCAAACTTCTACTAACACGAGATAAACACGAAATTAGCAGAAGGAGCCCAAAGGGTGGCATAGTGGGGTTTGAACTTCCTTTTTTTAGTCCCGTCATACGTGCTGTATGTCACCGCGTTCAAAACCATCAGACTTTTGGAGTGATTGTGTGTGTCCAAGTCCGTCTGTTTTTAAGTCTGGCGCACCTAGCGTACAAAGTCTGTCGAAAAGATCGCCGGACCAAGTATGCCGTAAAGTCCAATTGTGTGTACGCGGCATAAGTGAATGTCCGTGAGAATCATGGCAATGCGGCTGAGGGGAAGGCTGAGAGGTCCATCACTGGAAAATGGTACATACATGCACAGTGTGACAGCCCAAAGGGAGGCTTGTGCAAATGCAGTAGGGCTACAGGAATCAGGAGATGTACACCTAATTAAAATATATTAAAATATGTCTCTGTATTTCTTCCCGCCGCTGGCCCACGACTGAAAGTGCTGAAGGTGAAGCACTTGCGTTAACCCCTTAGAGCACAGTAGATGCACACACCAGTTTACCCTTTAAAGGGCAAAGTCCTTACTCTCTGCAGTAGTGGTTCAAAGTTGGCCTATATTCTCCACAAAGTATACATACTGGACCAAGTTAGGCAGGATCCTGAGAACACGCCCATCCAAACAGCCTTCAACTTCCCAGTGGGCATACTCTCTAATGCTGCGTACACACGACCGGACTTTATGGCATACTTTGTCCTGCTGACTTTTTGACGGACTTTACGATGGACTTTCCAAATGAACGGACTTGCCTACACACGATTAATCAAAGTCCGACGGATTCATACGTGATGACGTACGACCGGACTAAAACAAGGAAGTTCATAGCCAGTAGTCAATAGCTGCCCTAGCGTCGGTTTTTGTCCATCGAACTAGCATACAGACGAGCGGACTTTTCGACCGGACTCGAGTCCGTCAAAAAGATTTGAAACATGTTTCATTTCTAGGTCCGTCAAACTTTTGGGGAAAAAAAGTCAGCTAGAACCCACACACGATCGAATTGTCCAACGGACTCTGGTTCGCTGGACCAAGTATGCCGTAAAGTCCGGTCGTGTGTAAGTCTTCAGGGACAGGTTCCAACGGATGGTTGCACCATAGCCATGTACCAGAAAACACTCTGGCTAATGCCCACATTACACACAAATGATTTACTAAAGGCAAATATACTGTGCACTGCAAGTGCACTTTAAGTGCATTTGCTCTAGATTTGAAGGGAAGCTCTAAAATGAGGGAAAGCTCTGCTGATTTCTATCCTCCAATCATATACAAGCAAAAATGCTGTTTTTTATTTTTCTTGCATGGGATTGAGTAATGTTTGCAAAGTGAAGCTTTACCTCATTTACTAAGCTCCAGAGCAAGTGCACTTGCAGTGCACAATATATTTGCCTTTAGTCAATCAACCCCACAGTGTCTAGAACAGTGTGGTCATGTTTTCAGGACTTCCCTCAGATGAAACGGCTGTGGTAATTACTAAGGCAGTGAAACTGATCAAATCACCTGTGCAAAATAAAGGAGAGCCTGAAAACATGACCTGCTGGGGTGCCTTGTGGACTGGAGTTGAGAAACACTGGTCCAGTCGAGAATTTCAGCAAAGCCCAGTGCCATAGGACAAATTTCAGGCCAGCACTGCTTTTTCCTTACAGTGGGGTCTAGGTCCAACCACTTTCTGAGGATTAGCTGATCCAGAAAGTTGCAAAGTGAACCCCTCAGACTCTGCAGCAATGGTAATTTCTTGCTAGATAAAAAAGGAATCTTTAAAAAAGCAGAAAAAAGTAAGAAATAGTTTTTCTTTTCTCACAGAAGAAAAGGTGTCTTACTCCTTTGATCATAAAAAAATGGAGTTTGCCGAGGGTGGTAGGGCTTATGCAGGGCTGCTTTACAGATTCGTTTTTCAGTGTCCAATGTCTTGAGAGCAGCAGCATAACCCAATGTATCAGATCTACAGTAATTCACCCTGTGTCCCTTAGTGTATGATTAAGCACTAAACATTTCCCAACTAATTCTTCCTAAAACTTTTCACCTACAGTATTTTGTAAGGAGGACATGCCCAACTGAATAGCTCCCAACTGTCCCTGATTTTCGAGGCACTGTCCCTGAATTGGAACAAAGTCCCCCTGTCCCTCTTTCCTCCTCTTTTGTCCCTCATTTTGGTCTGATCTACATACAGTAGTCTAAATAGTCCAAAATAAAAAGATAGTGGAATTTTATAAGGCTTTATATAATATTCATACTGTTTCGCCGAGTGCGACGGGAGAACAGCGTAAATTAGAAATTCGAGAGTATATAGAAGACTCAGCGCTGCCCTCGCTGATGCCCACGGTAATTGAAGAAATAGATAGACCAATCTCTATCAATGAATTAAACGAAGTAATATCGAGTCCGCCAAAAGGTAAAAGCCCAGGACCAGATGGGTTTACCAATTTATATTATAAGAAAATTTATTACCAGATTAGGAGGCCCGTTATGTAGCTACTTTAATTCAATTAATGCCTCCAATCCATTACCTCTAGAGGCCTTGTTGGCTTACATAACGATACTTCCTAAACCAGGGAAAGATACCCAGCAGTGCACGAACTACAGACCCATCTCCTTGTTAAACTCAGATACTAAGGTTTTAGCAAAAATTTTGGCTCTTCGGTTACAGGACCATATATTGAAGCTAGTTCACTCTGACCAGACGGGCTTTATGAAGGGTCGTGAGGCCAGAGATAATACCATTCGGGCATTACACACCCTTCATTGGATGCAGCACGGCCCTGACAAGGCCCCAAGAATGATACTGTCAATGGATTCCGAAAAGGCGTTTGACAGGGTGAACTGGGGATTCATGACGGAGGTGCTAAGGGGGATGGGTCTGCGGGAACGCATGATGGGCTGGGTTGCAGAATTATATGCGAATCCGAGAGCGAGAGTTAAAGTAAATGGCACACTGTCTGATTATTTCCAAATACGTAATGGCACAAGACAAGGGTGTCCATTATCCCCGCTGTTGTTCGCTATGATATTAGAACCATTTCTTTGCAAAGTGAGGGGAAATATTGAAATTCAGGGGGTACGGGTTGGACCAGTGGAATATAAAGTCTCAGCATATGGCGACGACTTATTATTCTTTCTCTCATCACCACAGATATGACTGCCGGCTTTGATGGCAGAAGTTTCTAAGTTTGGAGATTTATCCAACTTCAAAATACATTTTGAAAAGTCTGTACTGTTACATAGTCATGTCCCCTTAGGGATGAAAATGATCTTGCAAAATTCTTATCCCTTTATTTGGAACAAAAACTCGTTGGCATATTTGGGAATACATATCACAGCAGATTCTAAACTACTGTATGATTTAAACTATGGTTCCTTAATGAAGGGGGTAATGAGGGACCTGCAGAAATGGAGGGGCCGGTTATTAACATGGTTTGGAAGGGTCAGCGCCATAAAGATAAGTGTACTACCCAAAATAATTTATCTTTTCCACACAGTGCCAATTACACTCCCACAAATTTTTTTTAAAACCTTACGAAAGGCCTTCATAGCATTTGTATGGAGTGATAAACATCCCCGATTGGCGTATGATATTTTGTGTAGAGGCAAATTGGAAGGAGGAATGGGACTACCAGATGTAGCTTTATATTATAGAGCAATGTCTTTAGTGCGGATCCTAAACTGGTGCCACGACCCCGCAAAGAAAATATGGGTCCCCTTAGAGCAGATAATGGCATGCAGGAAGCTGGCTGGAATCCCATGGATTCCGAGTACAGACAGGGGTCTCTCAAAATGGACGTCACCATTAACAAAGAGCACACTCTTAATTTGGGATAAATTAAATCAATCAGGAGACTACGCTCCTCAGATATCCCCTCTGACCCCATTGGAGGGGTACCCATGGTTTCCTCCAGGGGAGGAGGTGGGATTTTTTAGAGATTGGGGGAGGGACGGGGATATGACATGTGGCAAATTTGCCCCTCATGGAACATTAACCCCTCTGCGAGATTTGACATCGAAAATGAGGAGGATACCTATGGAGGAGTGGAGATACCATCAATTGGGGTGCTTTTTCAAGGGACTGAAACCTGGGATGAGACCAGTGGGTTCTCTTACTGCTTTTGAATCCATGTGTGTAAATATACCCATTGAAAGACACTTGATGTCACAAATGTATAGATTGATTCTCGCGACACAAAACCAAGCGGTGCCATACTTTATTAGAGAATGGGAAGGAGAACTAGGTCATAGTCTTACCACAGCACAAATTAAGAAACTAATTAACCTATTAACTTGACGCACTCTACGTCTATAAGCTCACAGATTCAAGAAATGTCATATACATTTTTGACTAGGTGATATTGGACCCCAGTTAAGATAGCAAAGAGGTTCCCGACGGCAGACGCCAGATGTTGGAGAGGGTGCGGACAGAAAGGCACCTTTCTCCACTTATGGTGGTCTTGCCCTAAGATTAAGGTGTTCTGGGAAGCAATCACTTCTTGGGTTTAAAGGTTATCCCCCGGACCAATAGAGGTGATGCCCTGGAATTTTTTGTTTCATGGAACCTCGATGTCTGTTAGAGCCTATAAGAATAGTGTTATTCCACACTTACTAAATGCTGCCAAATCATTAATACCTAGGCTATGGAAACAAACTAGAAGTCCAACCTTGGCGGACTGGAAGAAAGAGGTTAACTTAATAATGGAGGCCGAAAGATGGGTGCATGCAGTGAAAGACAAGAAAGATAAAAACATTGAAACATAGGCAGGATGGGTGCGCTGCTTGAAAGAGATTAGATAGAGTAATGATGTAAAGAGCAGTGTGGTCTCTGGGTTCGATCGCGGGTGTCCCAGGGGGGAGGGGGGATATATATAAACTTGTTGATTTTTTTTTTCTTCTCCTTTTCTTCCTCTTCTCCCTTATTAGTTTTTTTTACCCCCTTTTTTTTTCTTTCTGAGTGGGGTTGAATACGGGGAAGGGATAAGGGGTGGGGAAATGGGAAGGGTTAGAACTCTTAGGTAGGAAGGAGGGCACAGAAGAGAAGGGGTAGTCTGAATAGATATAGTAAAGGGAAGATGGTTTATTTACTCACTGATTACGAAGGATGTATGGCTCATAGAAGCCTCATATAGTTCTCTTTTTTTTTGGATATTAAGGTTGACGCTTAAGAGTGATGTGAATTGGCTTAGTAGCCTCCTAAACAATTTTTTGTGCAGGCTGAGGTGTTTTTTTTTTTTTCTCTCTCACAAGGACGGAATGTCTTTTCAATTTCGTGGATTTGGAAAGGAAGTGTGGAGCACAATGGAAACACTATATCTAGAGGAAGAGATGAGACGAGTGGGGGAGGGGCACTATTGGTGTAGGGGTGGGAGAAATAAGGAAAGGGGAAGGAAATGTTTAAATTTTATTTGGATTTTTTATTTTTATTTTAAATTATTTTAAATTTTTTTTTTTTTTTTTTTTGTTTGAAAGGTGGAAGAATTGTTAATTGTTAAGATAAAATGTATTTATTTGGATAAACTCGAATATTGTAGATTTAAAGTATGAAGTAATGTATATAATGGAAATTCATTTGTAAATTTCAAAAGCCAATATAAAGGAAAAGTAGTGATAAGAAAAAGCACTTGTGGGTTTAAAGCGGAGTTCCACCCAAAAGAGGAACTTGCTCTCATTTGTCTCCTCTTCCCCTCCAGTGCCACAATTGGCATCTTTTGGGGGGGGAGGGGGACAGGATACCTGTCTTTGAGAGGTATCCTTTTCCCACTTCTGGGAGTCCGCGCCTGGGCCTTGCGCATGCCCAGTAGGGTTCCCAGCGTAAAGCCGTAACGCTACACTGCCGGGTTCCCTTACCCGCAATGATGGCGGGATCACCCAACAGCTGATGGAAACATCAGCTGCAGTGCCGACATTGCTGGACTCCAGGACAGGTAAGTGTTTGATTATTAAAAGCCAGCAGCTTCAGTATGTGTAGCTGCTTGCTTTTAATTCTTTTTTTTTTTTTGGGCGGACCTCCACTTTAACACATTATCTTTTACATTTTCCTTTAAGGGGGCATGGCCCTAAGTCTACATACATTTGCTAAGAGGTGTCCCCCATTCCAATCTCAAAAATTTGGGAGGTATGCCCAACTGTGGTTGGAAGTAGTAGAAGCAGGTTTGTCCTACATGTTTATTCAGCAAGGCAGTAAACAAACATACAGTAGTTTATTGCAGAAGGGCCTTCTATAGCAAGATTGCAATGTAGACAGGATCAAGTAAATGCAGAAGAGGAAAAGGTGAATGGTAAACAAGTGAGAGGAAACATACCTACTAGCAGTGGATAAGGGCAAAAATGCCAGCAAGCATGTTGTTGAAAAGGGATGGTAGATGGGGGAGAGGACCAACGTGTGAGACCCCGCACTGGGAGAGGACACTGCGGGGAGTGCCACCACAGAGTTACCCCCAACGTCAAGCACCAGCTGCCTAAAGGGAGCAGGGAAGCGCCACGACCCTGCCAGCTAGCCACCCAGACTGGCCAGTCGTGAGCGCCATACCGAGCCCACCAAATGCTGGAGAATGGAAACTCAAGCAGCCGCTATAAAGGTACCACGAGGATGCTAAACAGCCGGCACGAGAGGCATGATGTCGATGCGCAATGGAGGAGACCCCGCCCGCCCCAAGTCAGAACAAGGCGGAGGGGGAATCCCCAGTGCACGTTGCAGCTTCGAGACATGGCAGGAAAGCAAGGCAAGAACAAACAGCGGCCAAAACCACCAGTGCGCAGACACAATAGGAAAAATCAAACTGTCAAAGGACCAAACAAATGGGATAACATTCCAGTGATTAATTCTATACAGAAGCAATCATAAAACATAACTGGGAAGTTTAAAGTAAATTGTAAATAAATGAAAAATAATGGTATATAAAATAAGGCAAAATGAAAAATAAAAATGAACAATAAATAGAAAATGGGTTGAAATAGTAGTGTAGTTGTTAGTAATGCCGCCGTGTGCCTCCATCCCTAATTAGTCGATTAAAAGGGGTAGGAAAATACATGTTGGGACTTTAAATGAGGATAGTGGGGCCGTTCAAAACCCCTCCTCCATCCCGGTTCGATAATAAAATAAAGAGAGAACAAATGCGGGACTTTGAATGAGGCACATGGAAGCAGAGGTATAACTTGAATAGGAAATGCGGTTTTTAATAAAATGATACAAGAATTCATATAGTTCCATATTTAGGCACATAGCTCTACATATTTAGGCTAAAAGCTCTATAATGATAATCTGTATTCATCATAAAATGCATTCCAACAAGGACTTCTATTACAAACATACGAAGATATAAATAAATAAAATTATAATAATAAAGCAATAAATAAAGTGACACTATAAACTGTCAATAGAAAAAGGTGGCAAATTATAGGATACAGTAAAATTGGAACGCCCATACATATACAGTTGATAATTGTGCACACATAACGGTAGTTGTAAGCTCTACGCCGTTTCGGGACCTTATAGCCACTCATCAGGAGCATAACCGTAGTGACCACCTATAGATAGGGTAAAAAGCAGTATTGAATGATTTGAGAAACAGGTGAGTAAATGCAAAGCATGGATCCCACATTATTTCACTAAGACCACAGACTTACAGTTGTGTCTGCGCAATGGGGGTGCAGCCCCAAATGCCAAGCCAGCCAGTAATGCCAAGGCCCGAAGCTGAGGGAGCATGTCCAGGCGGCGATACCAACACAGGGAGCCCCCCCAGATTGGGTCAGAGTGTGAGAGACAATTGTGGAGGGGTGATGAAAGTAACCTCAAAGAAGGAGGAAAAAAGAAAGGTCAACTTGGAAAACAAATACTCGGAGTGAGTGAGTAAAAGTGTAAAAATCGGGAATAAAGTGTAAAACCAGTGAGAAAAAAATAGGATGGAAAAAGTGATAGGGAAGTAAAAAAGAAGAAAGAGGGAAAGTGGGGAGAATGAATGAGAAAGAGGGAAAAAGGGGGGAAAGGAAGAAAAGAGAAAGAAAGAAAGAAAAAAAGAAAGAAAAAAAGGAAAGAAAAGGAGGAAAAAAAGGGAAGAAAAAGAGTGGAACCTGGGAGAAAAGAAAAGCCAGGTCAGTCAAAGAAATAGCCAGTAAACAGTCCACATATTCCCCCCACCCTTCCTGGCTGTGCCAGTTGAATCCTCTTATGTACAGGTATAAGTCATTAATGGCAATAATAACAGAGATGAGTCTAGTTCAACTTTGCACATAAAAGTGATAAAATATGGGTAACAGTTGTCATTACAGGATAATCCTCAAAGCATAACCTCCTGCACTCAGGTATGGTCCTTAGTGGTAAAATTTTGTCTAAAGACACAGACGAGATTGCCTCCAATACACCATACTTGGCTGATGGCATGGGAAGACCTCTAAATGTCCATAGGTGGCTAGGACATTTAGAGGACGTTTAGAGGTCTTCCCATGCTATCAGCCGAGCATGGTGTATTGGAGGCGGTCTCGTCTGTGTCTTTAGACATGCTTGTGTCAAACACATGTTTGTGAGTACCCACTTGTGTTACTACTTTTTTAATATAGATTTTGTTATGATAATGCACTAGGTCAGTGCGCCCTCTGTTTTGTTGTTTTGTAGGATAATCCTCAATCCTGTCTCTGTGTGATGAACTCATCTGCTCTCCTACATCTGGAAATACAGGGCCCCACAAGTTCCCATGAAGGCTACAACCGAGAACTCCCACTTTGTTTTAAGTCCATACTAGAACACTCTCCTCCCACTACCCTGTTCTCTGACTATACAGTATATGCACTGGGGGAAAAGGCAACACCTACAGGCCAAACATGAACACAGCACCTCACCCCAAATATCAGGGACGGGTAAAACATGTACATTTCCTATTGCCTCCTAACACACTCTTACAGTAGTATAAATCAAACTAAACACCTGCTCTTCTGAGCCAATAATTAGACTTATGGCAGAATACAGGGATCCCCCCTGAGGGGAAAGACTTTATTTGCAATATGGCATTCCAGATTACTTTACATTACATTAATTATTTGATTACCAAGAGGGGAATGTTTTTTTTTCTCAACAGAAGTGGAATTACTCTTTAAGGTCTGAGAAAATAGATCTCCATAGCAGAAAAACCACCTCATCAGGAGGAATGTTTTAGGAGACTTTTAAGGTACTATACTAATCCATATCCACATGTGAACGTCAATTTTAGAATTTTTTTCTTTATTTCTAATGTAAAAGGAACACTTAGGCTTATATTATTTCCGGATTACAGGATTCCCCCTAATGACAGGCTTTATCCTACTCAACACTCTACAAAGCCTCTGGGCTCCAGGACTTAGTCCAGAACTTCTTAGAAGCTGAGAAAACAGATCTCCATAGCAGACACAAACCCTAAAGCTCCTCACCATGTGTAGGTGAGAAACCAACCTCTGACATCTAGTAACAACACTAATGGCGGGCTTTATCTCACCCAAAGCATTACAAAGCTTCCAGGCTGCAGGGCCCAGACTAGAACTTCCTAAAATCTGAGAAAACAGATCTCCTTTGCAGACACATGCCCTAAAGCTCCTTACCATGTTTAGGTGAGAAACCAACCTCTGAGGTCTAGTAACAATACTAATGGCAGGCTTCTATCTCACCCAAAGCTTTACAAAGTCTCTGGACACCAGGACCCAGATTAGAACGTCTTAAGAGCTTAGAAAACGTCCAGAGGGTAAATACCTCAAAGTAATTAAACAAAAACTACACCAACAGCAGCTAGTGGAAGTGTGGAGAATCCTGTACCCTAAGGGGAGGGACTTTGCACATTATTCTCAGTTGTATTCATCCTACTCGAGAATCGACTATGTCTTTTTAGATCATCAGCTTCTAGAGGGGCTTTTGAAGGCAGAGGTAAATCCTTCACCCTCTCAGATCATGCCCCGGTTATAGCAAGCTTGGATTGAAAGAATATATCAGATAAGCACAGATCCTGGAGGCCGGACGAATCACTTCTATTTGATCAGGGCATAGTGGAAAATTTGAAAAGGGATTTGAATTTATTCTTTAAAGAGAACAATGTCGAAAATATTGCACCAACTGTATTGTGGGAAACCCACTAAGTATTTATGAGAGGGAGACTGATAGTAGAAGGAGTTAAGAGGAAAAAAATATGAACAGCACAAAAACAATCTCTCCTACAAGAAATTCAGAAATTAGAGCAGTTGCATAAAAATTTAAATGATAATAAGGTAAGGGCGGATTTAATGGGAAAACGTGAGGCTCTGACAGATCTGATGGAGCAGGAGTCCAAACGAGCTTTTATTAGAATAGCTAAAAGACAGTATGCTATATATAACAAGTCTCACACAAACACTCCCAGAGGTTTTGTGATGCCCTGTACACACGACCGGTTTTCCCGTCGGATTAAACTCTGCAGGTTTTTCTGACGGAGTTCCGACAGAATTCCGCTCAAGCTGTCTTGCATACACAAGGTCACACCAAATTCCGACCGTCCCAAATTCCGACCGTCCAGAATGCGGTGACATACAACACGTACGACGGGACTAGAAAATGGAAGTTCAATAGCTAGTAGCCAATAGCTTCCATCTCGTACTTGCTTTAGAGCATGTGTCGTTTTTGGTACGTCGGAACAGCATACAGACAATCGGTTTTCCCAATAGGAATTGGTTCCGTCTGAAAAATTTAGAACATGTTCTCTTTCTAGGTCTGTCAGAATTTTCGACGTAAAAAGTCAGATGAGGCATACACACGATCGGAATATACGATGAACAGCTCCCGTCAGACTTTTTCTGTCAGACATTCCGCTCGTGTGTACACGGCATTAGAGCTGAGTGACTATGGGGATGTATCAAACCTTAAGATCAACATGGAGAAAACTGAGATATTAGATATCTCAGTTTCCTCAGATGAAGGAAGGGATCTCAGAAATTTTTATCCCTTTAAATGGAGGAGGAGTGGATTGAAATATCTGGAAGTGTTTCTGTCAACATCAACAATGGACCTATATCAGGATAATTATTTGCCCCTATTGAATAAAATTAAACAAGACTTGAGAGGATACCCTGTACATAGACTATCATGATTCAGCAGGATAAGTGTTATCAAAATGATGACTCTTCCGAAAGCCTTGTATATTTTTTAATGTCTCACCCAAAGCATTAAATTTGGAGAAGAGACGCATGAGAGGGGATATGATTTCAATTTACAAATACTGTACTGGTGACCCCACAATAGGGATAAAACTTTTTCGCAGAAGAGAGTTTAATAAGACTCGTGGCCACTCATTACAATTAGAAGAAAAGAGGTTTAACCTTAAACTACGTAGAGGGTTCTTTACTGTAAGGTCGGCAAGGATGTGGAATTCCCTTCCACAGGCGGTGGTCTCAGCGGGGAGCATTGATAGCTTCAAGAAACTATTAGATAATCACCTGAATGACCGCAACATACAGGGATATACAATGTAATACTGACACATAATCACACACATAGGTTGGACTTGATGGACTTGCGTCTTTTTTCAACCTCACCTACTATGTAACTATATGTAACTATGTAACTATGTCTCCCGATAAATATTCATGTGGCATACTTTAAAACCCTTAGATTGATATTACAAAAATTTATATGGAATAATGCGGGCAATCGTATTGCCTATAAAATTTTGAGCAGACAAAAGGAAAAGGAAGGAGTACTATGGAGAGTCATGGACTGGGTGCATGGCTCTCCATATAAAAAATGGGTGTCACTAGAAGCAGAGCTGAGCAAATTAGCCCTGAGTGAGATTATTTGGATTCCAAGGCAGTACAGAGGTTCCTCTAGACAAATGGCCCCAATTACCATAGAAACTTTGAGAGTATGGGATAAAATAAACTTTTTAAAAATACACTTTGGCAGTATAATAGTCCCCTGATGCCGTTCACAGGTAATAATTATTTCCCTCCAGGTAAGGACAATAAATTGTTCTTAAAATGGACTTCCGCGGAGCATTTGAGGTTAAAGGTTGTCCTGAATGGAAGTGTCCTATTTTCACCATTAGAACTGCAAGGAAAATATGGGGCAACATCATGGAATACATGGAGGTTTAGACAACCTCAACATTTTGTAGAAGCTCTTCCGAAACCCCTTCGCTCAGTTGGCGAGCTAAATTCATGGGAAAGATTAGTCGATCAAGGAGGAATAAATAGACAGGGGATTTCCAATGTATATAGGATGTTGATGATGCCCAAGATGAGGAATCCCGGTGCCCCTTGGAGGGGTGGGAATTGGAATTGAATCATTTATTGCCTGAAACAATGAGAAGTAAAGTCTTTGACTATGTTCACCCATCTTCAATGGACACAAGGATGAAGGAAATTAAATATAAATTATTAATTAAGTGGTATTACATCCCAATAAAATTGTATAAAATCAGTCCAGACCTGTCCCCTTTATGTTAGAGGGAATGTGGGGAGTAGGGATGGGCTTTAAGTTTGGGTCGAACATGAGTTTGACTCGAACATTGACTGTTTCGCCAGTTCGCCGAACTGCGAACAATTTGGGGTGTTCGCGGCCACTTCGAAAGCCGCAGAACACCCTTTAAAAGTCTGTGGGAGAAATCAAAAGTGCTAATTTTAATATGCAAGTTATTGTCATAAAAAGTGTTTGGGGAACTGGGTTCTGCCCCAGGGGACATGTATCAATGCAAAAAATTGTTTTAAAAACTGCCATTTTTTCGGGAGCAAAATGACATTTCTAAAGGGAAAAAAAAGTCATGAAGTAATAGCAGTGTCGGCTATAGTGAATTGTCTATGGGAGAAATCAAAAGTGCTAATTTTAAGGTTTAATATACAAGTTATTGTCATAAAAAGTATTTGGGGACCTGGGTCCTGCCCCAGGGGACATGTATCAATGCAAAAAAAGTTTTAAAAACGGCCATTTTTTCGGGAGCAGTGATGTTAATAATGCTTAAAGTGAAACAATAAAAGTGTAATATTCCTTTAAATTTCGTACCTGGGAGGTGTCTATAGTATGCCTGTAAAGTGGTGCATGTTTCCCGTATTTAGAACAGTCTGACAGTAAAATGACATTTGTAAAGGAAAAAAAGTCATTTAAACTACTCCCAGCTATAATGAATTGTCGGTTCGGCAATACACATAAAAGTTCATTGATAAAAACGGCATGGGATTTCCCCACAGGGGAACCCAGAACCAAAATTAAAAAAAAAAATGCGTGGGGGTCCCCCTTAATTCCATACCAGGCCCTTCAGGTCTGGTATGGATATTAAGGGGAACCCCACAGCAAAATTAAAAAAAAATGACATGGGGGTCCCCCTAAACTCCATACCAGACTGGTATGGATATTAAGGGGAACCCCACGCCAAAATTAAAAAAAAAATGGCGTGGGGGTCCCCCTCAAAATCAAACAAATGGCCCCTGCCCCCACCTATAACAGGCCTTCACAGCAAGGAGCACATGGAAGGGCTATCACATGAAAGACAAAAACAGAAACAGAACATTCCATAGCTCAACTTACCAACCAGTCTGCCAACCAACCAAATTAACCTGTGCAACAGTCTGCGTTAAAAACAGGGGTTTAGTTAGCACGCATTTGCCAAACCCCTTACTAAACCCCTGTTTTTAACGCAGACTGTTGGACAGGTTAATTTGGTTGGTTGGCAGACTGGCTGGTAAGTTGAGCTATGGAATGTTCTGTTTTTGTCTTTCATCCCCCTCAAAATCCATACCAAAGGGTCTGGTATGGATTTTAAGGGGAACCCCACGGCAATTTTTTTTTTTAAATGGCGTGGGGTCCCCCCAGAAATCAATACCAGACCCTTATCCGAGCACGCAACCTGGCAGGCCACAGAAAAAGAGGGGGGGGGATGAGAGAGCACCCCCCCTCCTGAACCAGGCCACATGCCCTCAACATTGGGAGGGTGCTTTGGGGTAGTCCCTCAAAGCACCTTGTCCCCATGTTGATGGGGAGAAGGCCCTCATCCCCACAACCCTTGCCCAGTGGTTGTGAGGGTCTGCGGGTGGGGGGCTTATCGGAATCTGGAAGCCCCCTTTAACAAGGGGACCCCCAGATCCCACCCCCCCGTGTGAATTGGTAATGGGGTACAGATGTACCCCTACCAATTCACAAAAAAAGTGTCAAAAAGGTTAAAAAACACAAGGGACATTTTTTTCCTTTATTAATTTCTTCTTCTTCCTGCTTCTTCTTCCATCTTCTTTCTTCTGGTCTTCCTTCGGAGTTCTTCTTCCTCCACCTTCTTCTTCTCCATTTTCTTCTTCTCCATCTTCTTCCTCCGCTCTTCTCGTCTCGCATCTTCCTCTGGCTTCTTCTCCACTCCATCCGCACGATCTGTCCACACTCTGTCCGCACACCCTTTTTTTTCTTTTTCACGGAAATGGAACTTCCAAAGAGGAATTTTTAATAGGTGATAAAAGTTGAAAGAAAATTTATTTTTTTCTTTTCTCTCATAAATCAACAAAAAGGGATGGCTTAAGTTGTGTTTTATTCAGATAAGAAGGAATGTCACTAAGAGAATTTCATGTTACAATTAGGGGATTAAAGTAAGGCACTGTTGCTATATAGTAACTAGGCACTTTTAGTAGAGTAGTTCTCGATGGAAGTAAAAATCGAGAATTTGTCCTCTTCATAAATTTATAAATCAATAGGGTTTGGGAAAATAACTTTTTTTGTTTGTTTGTAAGAGATCACTATAGGAAATAATTGGCAAAAGAACTTTTACTTCTTTTTCTTTTTGTGTTTGTAAGAGATCACCATTGTTATTTAGTAACTAGGCACTTTCATTAGGTCAGTTCTCGATGGAAGTGAAAATCGAGAATTTCTCCTCTTTATAAATTTATAAATCAATAGGGTTTGGGAAAATCACTTTTTTCTTTTTTTTTCACTATAGGAGATAGGTGAGGGTTTTTTGTTTTTTGTTTTTTATTTGTGTTTTTTTTTGGTCTGTCCCATCGTGGGGGAGGGGGGGACTGGGTGGCGTGGGATGATATAATACCTTTAACATGATGGATTACCTCTGATATGATGGAGTACATTATTAGATAGGTCCATGGTTATATTGATTGTGTTTTATGTTCTGTTTTTATTATGAATGTTTTGTATACGCTTGTATATATTTATATGGGGTGGAATTGAAATGGAATGTTTTTGTATGTATAAAAAATTAATAAAAATAATTGAAACGGTCGGTGAAGACAGGGCCCACTTTTTCGATACACCAGAAGCGGTACTCGAGTGGATAGAAAACAGAGCAGCCCCGGACCGAGCACCCTCATAGGATCCTCTAGGATTTCAGATGACAGCTAATGCCGTAAACCGTGCCTGACGCCTGAATGTAATGCCAACAACTGTGACAAGCCGGACTTTGCTTCATTAAGGTACTGTACCATACAAGTTCATGCGGATCCGGCCATCACCTTGCCAGTGAACTTTCTCATATTCACCTTTCACTATACCCTGCTATGCCTCCCCTATTTTACCGTTTCCCCCCCACTCTGTCCCCTATGCACATACCATCCATCATGGATGATAACTGGTTTCTTTGGCAAGCAGAAGCCCTTCATGACTTCCAGAAGACACTCTCCAGCATATACCTCTGCATATCCTTCCACACCCTATCATCCTGGAGGTCATGTTTTGGGAGTCAAGTCCCTCATGTTACTGCTCGTTCTTCAGCGATTTATTGTCCCCCTAGATGCAGGACTCCTAGTGGGTCCTGTTTTTACAGGAATTTCATGTAATGTTCGCCAAAAGGCGCAAGTTTTGTTTCCCTGGAATGCACGGGAACAGCAGCCTGCCCCTGTGTTAAGTGGGAAAGGATGTCTGCCTGTGCAGCCCAGAGTATTACTTTATAAGTTGAAAAAGTTTTGTTGTTGTTTTTCCTTCATACAGGCTAATAGAGATAAGAGGAGTCTTCATTGCAGATATGTGGTTTACACATTGATATACATATGCCCCTGCGCTGGGGGGGGAAAGATTGTGGATTCAGGCCCCAGGGTTGGAAAACCATGGATCCTGACTCTGCCGCCTAGATTGAGATGGGCGGAGATGCATACTCTCCTGTATTGCAGGCTACAGCGGGGCGGCTGCTCTGCGGCCATGATGGCGAGCTCAAAACTAAACAAATTTAAGTATGGTTTCTAAGTTGAAATGTGTTACGTGGAACGTGCGAGGTATAAGGGCTAAACCCAAAAGAAATGCAACCCTATCTATCCTCAAAAATATGCGAGCTGAGATAATAGTCCTAACGGAGACACACCTTACTGGTCAATTGTTGTCCACACTTAAAAAATCCTGGGTGGGGTGGTTGTATAATGCTCCATACACCTCCAACTCTAGAGGAATCGCACTATTAGTGGCGAAGACAGTGCAGTTTGTTTTACTAACGCTCAAATCAGATACACAGGGCAGATTCCTGTTTCTACACGCCAAGCTAAATGGGCTAGAAATACTTATTCTTGCAATATATATACCTCCCCCGTTCCACTTCAATGTTTTACATGAAGGCCTTGCTTTTATGGCTCAACACCCTACTGTTCCGGTACTGTGGATGGGGGACTTCAATAATGTGTTAGACAGGGATCTCGATAGAATGACTACGCAATCACATAATATTTCTTCCCCCCAACTCACTAGATTCGGTAGACTACTTGGTGAGATGGCTCTGGTTGACACATGGAGATATCGCCACCCACAGGATAAGGCCTATTCATGCTTTTCAACATCTCATAACTCAATGTCCAGGATTGATCTTATTTTGCTATCGCGCTCCCTTCTCCCTATGTTGGAGGACGTGGGCTTTTACCCCCGTACACTATCAGACCATGCCCCATACTGGGTTGTGCTTGAACTTGACTCCCCGCCCAATACCTATACATGGAAACTCAATCCCTTCTGGTTATCGGTGGTACCCGGAATAGAGGAGATAGGGATTGAGTGGGACATATTTTTTCAACATAACAGAGCCTCAGCGCCTCTTGAAATAGTATGGGATGCCTTTAAATCCCATGCTCGCATGACACTTGCCCAACACATAAATAAACATAAGAGGACATCCTCACACGTAATACAACAGGCAGAACGAGTCTTGACAGAGCTGGAGAGGGAATTTACATCTAACCCTACCCCCTCTAATGCCGACCAACTAAAACAACAAACCCGTATAGTGTCCAACCTACACTTTGAAAAAGCGGAGAGAAACATATTCTACACAAAACAAAGGCAGTATGAATGTGGTGAGAGGGCGGGACGCCTCCTGGCATACTTAGCTCATATAGACCTCAGACCACCCACGGTAGTATCTCTCAGGGGCATTAATGGAGAAATGATTACCGAACCCGATAGGGTAGCGGAAGAATTTCGCTCTTATTTCTCAGCACTCTACACTTCCACGGTTGATAATGACAATAGAGATGCAGGGGCACTATTAGCGAATATAGACATACCTACACTATCCCAAACCCAGATTGAAATGCTGGAAGCCCCAATATCTACAGATGATATTATTGATGCGATATCCCACCTCAAAACCTCGAAAGCACCTGGATCTGACGGCCTCCCCCTAGAATTTTATAAAACATATCTAGATAACATTGTCCCTAGACTGCACGAACTATATGCACATATGTTTAAATCTGGCTCTATCCCCCAATCCATGACTGAAGCTTATATAGTGCTCATACCCAAACCTGGTAAAAACTTAGAAATCCCTGAATCTTATCGCCCCATTTCACTTCTTCAACTTGATATAAAGATCTTGGCCAAGATCCTGGCGTTGCGTCTAAATAAAATAATCCTTACCCTGATTCACCCGGATCAAACGGGATTTATGCCCACCAAAAATGCAGCCCATAACCTCCGCAGACTACATATGAATATACAGGCCCAACATGACCAAATGGGATCCAGAGTTGTGGTGTCTTTAGATGCCGCCAAGGCATTCGACTCCGTTGAATGGACATATTTATGGCAATGCCTAGCTAAATTTGGATTCGGACCGAAATTCATTAGATGGATCCAGCTAATGTATCAAAATCCCAGTGCCAGGGTCTTGGGTAACGGGAGAGTCTCGGGCGCCTTCCCCCTCTCAAGAGGAACGCGCCAGGGATGCCCGCTGTCTCCTCTACTCTATGCCCTCGCGGTGGAGCCCCTTGCGGCTTCACTGAGATCTCACCCGGGCATTATGGGTCTGCGGAGAGACACACTGGTGGAGACAATCAGTCTCTACGCAGATGATATGCTGCTGTACCTATCAGATTCAGGCCCCTCTTTGAAATTAGCACTAGAGACCATACAAACATTTGGGAAATATTCGGGTCTTAAAATAAATTGGGACAAGTCCCAAATCCTCCCTATAGACATAGGTGCACCCACACAAAATCAAGCTTCCTCTCCCCTTACGATAGTTAGTAGCATGAAATACCTGGGGATCAATGTCACCCGCACTCCCGTAGAGTACACTAAACAGAATATAGAGCCTCTGCTCACAATTTTGAAAGATAAAACCCAGATCTGGGCTAAACTCCCCCTGGGGGTTATGGGACGTGTGAACCTTATCAAGATGATCTTGCTCCCCAAATTCCTTTATGTTTTTTGGCATGCCCCTATATACCTGCCACTCAAGATCTTTAAAACAATAGAAACAATTCTTAACTCATTTGTATGGGGAAGGTCTCGTCATAAATTATCTTGGCAAGTATTAAAAAATCCCACGGACCTAGGTGGCGCAGCCTTGCCTGATTTCAACCTCTACTATCTGGCGGCGCAACTATCACATTTTTATTATATAGACAAATGCGATAAAGAACGTTACATGACCCTGCTGTGCTCCCAATATACCCACCTCTACTCCCATCCATTTCAAATCATCTTCAGAGACCCTGCAGACCTTCGGATATTGGAGGGAGGTGGTCCGGGCCTAATATCCACCCACTGCAAGGTGTGGGCAATAATAAGACGCAGAATACATGCCCTTCATACACACTCACACACACCGCTTTGGGGCAACCCAGGGCTGAAAGAACTTTTGTCTCTGCCAGATTATGGAATATGGGTCGCAGGGGGGGTGACTATTCTCTCAGATGTATACAGAGACAACATATTGAAATCATTTCAACAACTCAAGGATGAATTTGGCCTCCCTAACTCCATGCATTTCAGATACCTGCAGCTCCGCCACGCTCTACAGGCCCAGTTCCGCAATGTTCCTCCCAATGTAGAACAATTGGACATTCTAAATATCATTAAGGGACAAGATTCTTCTAAACTTATCTCGATATTTTATATCTCTCTACTTCGTCCTACGGCTGTGAAAATTGCTTACAGTCTGCGGGACCGATGGGCTGGGGAGGTGGGGGAGCTGGAGGATGATGAATGGGAAGATGCGTTGGATAATTGCAAAACTGTGTCCACCAGGCTATCTGATCGCCTCACCCAACTGTACATTTTACATAGGTCATACCTGACTCCGGCCAGAATGATTAGATTCAAACCTAACCACAATCCCCTATGCCCTAGATGTGACAGCCCATCTAGCTCCTTTTTTCATCTCCTCTGGGTATGCCCGATTATACACGACTACTGGTCTCACATAGTACGATTCATACACGATGAAATGGGATCTCCTCTTAAACTATGCCCCAAGCAGTGCATTTTGGGAATTTTCCCAGATCCAGACTCAGATAAATTCCATATCATCTTTCTCAGGGAGGCACTGTTTGTGGCCAGACTACTCATAGCTAGAAAATGGATGAGGAGGGAACCACCAACACTCCAGGAATGGATAGCTGCCATTAATGCCATTTTACCATATAAGAAAGAAATATATGCCCATAGGGGCTGCCCATCTAAATATGGGAAAGTATGGGACTTGTGGTTAAACAACGCAGCCACATGCAACACAACTAATGAATAGATTTTAGTAGAATATCCCCCTATTATATACACTGATGTGATGAAAAAAAAAAAAAAACTACCTCTTAACGCAAATGACATACATGTGTTTGGTAAACACCAATAAATACTTGCATATGTGTTATTGATAATGTTCACGTAGGTCGTGATAGATATATTCTGTATTTTAAACATTGCTATGTATCCCCTCGTATGTCAATGTATTCAATATTCTGTAAATGTGTACCTCTTGCAAATAAACAACAACTTTTGTTTGTAAAAAAAAAAAATATAATTGAAACAGAGCTTAGAAATCAGATCTCCATAGCAGACACAAACCCTGGAGTTTCTCGCCATGTGTAGGTAAGAAACCAACCTCCGAGGTCTAGTAACAACACTAATGGCAGGCTTTATCTCACCCAAAGCTTTACAAATTCTCCAGACTCCAGGACCCATTCCAGAACTTCCTCAGATCTGAGTAAACAGATCTCCATAGCAGACACAAACCCTGGAGTTCCTCACCATGTGTAGGTGAGAAACCAACCTCCCAGGTCTATTAACAAAACTAATGGCAGGCTTTATCTCACCCAAAGCTTTACAAAGCTTCCAGGCTTCAGGACCTATTCCAGAACTTCTTCAGATATGAGAAAACAGATCTCCATAGCAGACACAAACCCTGGAGCTCCTAACCATGTGTAGGTGAGAAATCAACCTCCAGGCTCTAGTAACAACAATAATGTAAATTCTGCACAGGCTGGTACTTTTATGCTGCTGTTTGATTTGCTGAGGACTAAAATAAAATAGTAAGTTGCTTTAATAAAGTTTATTTTTTCTTACAGAAAGCCGTTCTCTCATTTTGGCAGCCAAAAATGTAGTGAGTATGATTATTTGTAGTGAGTCTAGAATCAGCCAGTAAGCACAGCACAAGAGAAACATTCTTGTTAGAGGTCATAACTCTAATGGGGAAAGCTAGCCTGACTTCATACAACTACTGTTTCTGGCCCAGAAGGATTGATGTATTACACACAATGTTGGAACAAAAATCTATCCCGGTATAAGAAAACAACAGCCATAATGGTAATTAAAGTGAGGTTAGAAGAAAGATGATGAAGTCAGGGATATGGAAGCAAGAGGATGGAAGTGAGATGGGTGAGGAAATGAGGTACATGATGAGATAAGCCTGGGGTTCTGGAAAGGAAATATACTTGGCAACCTTACTGGAAAATTTAGTTTTGTGGACTGAAGGGACACAATTGAAGTTTGTCAGTGTCTGCCAATACATTATATAGCTATATTAATGGACAATAAGACGTGAGTCACAGTTATGTGTACATTGTAAATTCACACACAGCCTTACTTGCCATATCTGGTTTCCTTTAAAACCATAACTAGAACATATACTACTGTCACTGCAAATAAAAGCATGCTCAGACTAATAAACATGCAACTGTGGTAATTGTTGTTCTGCTAAAAAAAAAAAAAAAAAAAATCACAGCGTATTAGAAAAAAATAACCTGTCTTTTTTTCTGTAATATCTACATTTTAATACTTGCAGATTAAAGTATATATAAACCCTAACACATTCTTTTATTTGATCCCTTTAGGTCTGTTAAATATAAATTTAAAAGGGTTTTGTTATATATATATATATATTTGATCCTGCCAAAAATCCAGTGAGCTCATAACTTCCTATACATTCTGCCTGTGCTGCACTCTTATCAGTTAGCAATATTGTTAGCACTGCTTAGTTCTCTTTGTGGACTATAAAACACCTTTCTCTGTTATGAACATGAGGAATGAGGGAGGTGTTCTGTAGTCTTAACATGCTTCCTGCCCTAGGATGACGACGCTGCTCCTTCACAGATACAGTTCGATCAGTGTTGTCAACCTAGGACAGAAGTGTTTCACTGGCAAGGCCACTACATGAAAACAAAGGAGGAAAACTAATGCATCTACCACACCTAAGGACTGGTAATCTAATATATTGACATTTTGTTCTTAGCTTTAGATACACTTTAGTCCTATGTAACACAACCAAAGTTCCCTTTTCATTACAGCATATTAAAGCTAAACTTTAGGGTTTAAGATCTTAATTGCATAGTTTCATTGGTCCAGCTTGGACTAATGTAAGCATACATATTTAATACCTAAAGGAACCTGTGGAAAGTGACACTCACTCGCACATGAAGTTGCTCTTTCGACACTGCCACTAACATTGCCACCATTCACAGGACTTGTAATTTTCAATGCATACAAGGTCCTCTCTGAAAGGACAAGGTGGAAATCTTGACTTTTCTTCCTCTCCTTTTTACCTTCTCGAATCTGAGAATGCCTTGTTTTCACATATATGCAGAGCAAGCAAGCTCTTGTGGTCCTTGTGCAGTGGACAGCGGATGATTGCAGTGATCTTTATAGTAGCGCTGAACATTAATAAGTATGCAATTACTCACCTCTTTCCACAATCTCTTTATTGCTAACTCTTGTAATCTACTCGCCATAACCGAAACCTGGCTTCACAAATCCGACACTGCGTCTTCTGTTGCTCTATCTCACGGTGGTCTTCTTTGGACCCACTCCTCCAGACCCAGTGGACGCAAAGGAGGGAGTGTTGCAATCCTTTTAGCCCCACATAGTACCTTTAAAGTACTTCACCCACCTCCCTCCCTGTCACTCTCCTCATTTGAGGTGCATTGCATTCGTCTCTTCTCCCCAGTTTCTCTAAGGATAGCTGTGATCTACCTGCCCCCGGTCCAATATCATCCTTTCTTGATGACTTCTCTGCCTGGCTACCCTACTTTCTCTCTTCTGAAATCCCCACAATCATTCTCGGGGACTTCAACATTCCTACTAATACTAACATTCTTGCAACATCCAATCTTCTCAGTCTGACCTCCTCCTTTGACCCGAAGCAATGGATACATGCTCCTACTCATTCTGAAAGAAATACCCTTGACCTCGTCTTTTCTCACCTATGCACTCCAGGCAACCTCTCCAACTATCCTCACCCTCTCTCTGATCAACACCTCATTAATTTCACTCTTTCCCTCTCCTCCGCCACCTCTCCCTCCAAACGGTTACCCGTAGAAACCTTCACCATCTCAACCCTTCTCTTCTCTACTGTGCGACTGACCACCTCTATGTAAAAATGGCACCCCTGTTCTGCACCGACCTAGCCACTTCTGTCTACAACACTTCACTTCTAGCCTCACTGGACACACTGGCCCCCCTCACTACACACAGAATTAGGCCCCATCCCATTCAACCGTGGCAAACAGATGATACTAGAAGTCTGAAAAATACACAGCCGTGCTCTCAAGCGCCTGTGGCATAAGACGAAGTGCCAGAAAGATTTCAGCCAGTATAAATCTGCCCTCCAAAAATACAATTCCAGCCTCCTCACTGTCAAGCAGACCTACTGTATTTCATCACTCTCATTAAAAACTTATCATCCCATCCCTGTCAACTCTTCTCTACCTTCAACTTTCTATTTCGCTCTCCACTGCCTCCACCCACGAACTCACTCACTGCCCAGGAGAACGCCAATCACTTCAAACAGAAGATTGATACATTCGAGAATAAGGGAGGAAGTCAGCACCAAAAAGGAAACACAACATACAAAAGTATCAACATCCCTAATAATAGTGGTGTTAGGAAAGTGAGAGAATGGGACTTTAAAGGTACATCATATACAAGGCAAGACAAATATAATAAAATAAAAAATATAAATCATTTATTTAGAAAAGGCAAGATAAAAATAAGGACTGTAGTTACAATCATAGTCCTGGGTAAGCACACATATCCTAACCCTGACAAATGAGAGAACTGAAATCACATGAAAAATGTTCCCACATCCTAGAGTTTCGACATACCATCCAAAAAACATAGAAAAAACATAGTAAAAAAAAACCTACAGCCACCCACACAAACCCAAAAGAAGCCCAAGCTCCATACCTCAAAGATGAGTCTTGGAGTGAGCACAGTTGGGGGGATTCCAAACGGCCTCAAAACCTGCATCCAAAACCAGTCCAAAAATTGTCAGATCTCCCGTAGGGAGGAATGTGATTTGTGTGGTTAGGACAATCTGTTGAAAGTGCAGCAAAGCCTGCAATGTATTCTCCGATGAGTCTAGATCAATGGATATTGGTCAGATCGTATCATGGCATCGTTATATAGATGATGTTTTTATGGTGTGGGCGGGATCAAAAGAAAACTTGATAAAGTTCTTGGATGGATTACAGGTGAATACATACAATCTTAAATTTACATATACCTTCGACCAATCAAGGATAACTTTTTTGGACGTAGACATCTTTACCAATGAAACAGGGATGATTTGCTCTACCTTATACAGAAAACCCTCAGCGGGTAATAGCTTGTTACATGCCAGCAGTTCGCAACCTGAAAAACTGATCAGAAGTATTCCTTACAGTCAGTTTTTAAGATTAAAACGCAACTGTGCACAGGATGTGTACTTTCAGAACGAGACAAATTTGCTGCGTGATCGTCTTTTAGCCAGAGGCTATAGTAGAACATGTCTAAAAAAAGCACTCAATAGAGTACACAATCTTAACAGACACAACTTATTATATAAGCCCAGGTGGAACAAATCATCCACATCGATACGCATCATTACCAAATACAGCCGACAACATGCCAAAGTACGGAACATCTACAATAAATTCTGGTATCTACCGACAGCCAACAAAATAGTTTGTAAATTTATCAAACCCTATCCAGAGATTACTTACAAAAGATCCTCTCATCTCACTCAGAGACACCCTGGTCACTAGCCATCACATGAGCATGGACATATCCAAAACCAGATCACTGGGCACCTACCCGTGTGGCAGGTGCAGCTTTTGTCCTTTTATTATTGCGGGAAAAAGTATTGCTCCCCTTTTTATTCAAACTCCTTGAACATCTAGTCTACAACCGACTCAGCGTCCACCTTGCTGATAATGGCCTTCTTGATCCCCTTCAGTCTGGATTTTGTCCTCAACACTCCACAGAAACCGCTCTCCTAAAACTAACAAACGATCTACTAACGGCCAAAACGAAGGGACACTATTCTGTACTCCTACTCTTGAACCTCTCTGCTGTGTTTGATATGGTTGACCACCCCTTCTGCCTCAAAAAACTCCACGCCTTTGGTTTCCATGACTGTACTCTTCACTGGTTCTCTACCTACTTATCCAACTGCACCTTTAGCGTTACTTACAATTCTACTTCCTCCTCTCCTCTTCTTTTCTCTGTTGGGGTCCCCCAAGGTTCTGTTCTTGGACCTCTCCTATTTTCAATCTACACCTCCTCCCTGGGTCAGCCTCCCACAGCTTCCAATACCATCTCTACGCTGATAACATGCAAATCTATTTCTCTACCCCTCAACTCACTTCTTCAGTCTCCCTACTTACTAATCTAATCACTAATTTACTATCAGATATATCAGTCTGGATGTTGCACCACTTCCTCAAACTTAATCAATCCAAGACCGAACGTATCATTTTTCTTCCCCCATGTGCCTCTTCCCCTGATCTCTCTGTCAAAATTGATGGCACAACTATCAGCCCATCCCCACATGCCAAGGTCCTAGGAGTAGTCCTGGACTCTGAACTCTCCTTTAAGCCCCACGTTCAATCACTGTCCAAATCTTGCCGCCTCAACCTCTGCAACATCTCCAAAATATGCCCCTTTCTAACCAATGACACAACAAATATCTTAATTCACTCCCTGGTCATCTTTCGCCTTGATTACTGCAACTCCCTCCTCATTGGCTTACCTCTACATACTCTATCCACCCTTAAATCCATCATGAATGCTGCTGCCAGACTCATCCACCTTACCAACCAATCTGTCTCTGCTACTCCTCTCTGTCTATCCCTCCACTGGCTTCCACTCACTCAACAAATTTAATTTAAAATACTAACAGCTACCTACTAAGCCTTACACAACTCTGCTCCCAGCTACATCACTTACCTAGTCTCAAAATACCAACCTAATCATTCTCTTCGGTCTTCTCAAGACCTCCTGATCTCTAACTCTCTCATCACCTCCTCCCATGCTCTTCTCCAGGACTTTTCCAGAGCCTCTCCAAGCCTATAGAACTCCTTACCCCAATCTGTCCGTCTTTCTCCTACTCTATTATCTTTTAGACAATCCCTGAAAACCCTCCTCTTCAGAGAAGTCTATCCTATCTACACCTAAAAACTGTATTTTCATTTTGTCCATCTGATCATCCCCCACAGCTACTACTCTTTGTTCCACTTGACAATCCCTTCTAGATTGTAAGCTCTAACGAGCAGGGCCCTCTGATCCCTCCTGTATTGTATTGTAATTGTACTATCTTTTTCCGATGTTCTAAAGCTCTGCGCAAACTGCTGGCGCTATATAAATCCTGTATACTAATAATAATAATTAAAATAATACATGGTATTAAAATCCAAATTCTTATTTGAAGTTTGGCTATAAGCAAAATGTTACAACCCTTGTCATCTGATACTGCTATCTGTGACATTTATCATGGGAACAGGGATGGGGGGGGGGTCTTTCAAATTTGTAAAGGCCCTCTGACCACCCAAAAAAAACCTACCATGACAGCCCAATGGGGGTGGTACATATGCCAAGGCCATAAGGCTTTGCAAATTTTACTTGGCTTGTCCAGTTTGACAGGCAGCACCAAATGAGGTCAATACAAAAGTTCTCTTGGGATTGAAAAAAGAAAACACAGCTAAAAATAAACATACAGAATGTGACAGGATTGCCTCCTGAATTCTTGGAAGTTGCTTCTCTTCACTGACAGCAGAATATAAACAAATCTGACCATAAAAATAAAATAAAATAAAAACACATACAGTTCACCTCAGTCCATACCAGGCCTTCGGATCTGGTATGGATTTTGGGGGAAACCTCACACCAAAAATAAAAATAAATTGGCCTGATGTCCTCCCAAAATTAAATAACAGACACATATATATGCATGCACCCTAGCAGGCCAGAAAAGGGGGAACGAGTGAACCCCTCCCTCTGCACTGTATTAGGCCACATGCCTTCATCATGGGGGAGTTTACATTCTGCAATCCCTCTGAGAGCAGATGAGTCATGGTTGTTAGGACGCTGGTAGATGCTGGCTCCTTAACAACCAGCTACTTCATTAAACACTGCATGGCTAGACCACCCCACCCATCCCCAGATTTATGTGGCATTTACCAGTGTTTTCGTAAATATCTCATAAACTTTTAGTGAATGGACCTGTTTAAAATCGCATGAAATATTTGGGTTAAATATGTCAGATGACTCCAATATCTCATGCTAAATCCTTTTGTGAATTGGCTCCATGTGTCTTTGAGCATCGCCTGCCCCAAGCCATCTTCTTTGCTCTGAACACTGCAGGGAGGGGCCGAGATCCCCCGCTGACAGCCAGGAGATCAGAGACACACACAGCACACCGCCATAACAGAGGATTATACCGTGTTTCCCCGAAAAGCACACAAGCATTTCAAACTAGGGTTTCATTTCGGGGTAGGGCTTATTTTCAGGGAAACACGGTAGTATATGAATGCAAGGGATCATGTAATCTGTAGCAACCAATGGCTGAAGACAAAAGGCTCTAGAACGAGAAGACGACCAAGCGAAGATGGCAGTGGTGGTGATGGTGTGAAGAGGGGGAGTACATAGAGAGGGAACACTAGGAGCTGATTCTGCCATTATTTTTAAGCACTTTCACAATATGAGAAGAGCTTTGTTTTATCTCAGAACTAGGTGGACAGAAATGGAAATCCTTTGTGTGGCAAAACAGCTCCCATATACTGTATGTATTTCATCTTTTTGTTTGGAGTCTAAAGCAGAACTCTACCCAAAAGGGGAAGCTCCACTTTTTTTGCACTCTCCCCTCTGCACTGCCACATTTGGCACTGTTTGGGGGGGAGCACCCACTTCTGGGGAAAATCGCCATTGAACTGAACTGGACATTTTATAGATAGGCAACTCCTATCCTCATATTGATTAGTGGTTCCAAATTAATAATAACTACTGCAGTAGGGAACAGACACAAAAGATACGCTCAGCATCTTTCCAGATAACTGTTCTGTTTATTATGACGCAGTTGAAGGTTTTTATACACATAATTACGTAGGTATCACCTTAATATTACAATTGTACGTTTATGGTAACAAGGGTCGTTACATACTGTAGACAGGCTAATTCTAATCAGGACTCGAAAGAATGCAAACGTGCTGGAAACATTATTAGTGCCGTGTGCACAATGAGAGCAGTGTGCAATACATATAAAATAGAATACAATTATATACAGAACTTACACATTTCCTTTACAGTCTCCTCTCTTTTGATCAATATTTTGATCACTAACCATACCTGCTATATATCCCTTACAATTAAAGCATTTGACTAAATAGTACCCTAGACTGTGATTCCAAGAGGGAAACAAATCAAACACAGATTTCTTTAATTAAGTCATTTTTGTAGTGTCTGGTGTGGATCCAGGTGACTTTTCCTGCAAGTTTTGAAAAACTGTACATAAAATAGTTGCTGTATTGAGTCTCCAAACAAAACTGAATATGTTTTGTTTGTTCATGTACAAATCTAACAATGAAAAATGCGTACATTTGAATCTAGCCACCGTATTGCCTCTATTGGAGGAGGCTGGAAACAAAGGAAACCACATGTGTTAAATTGATGACATAGGAATCAGCTGCTGTGAGCAGGACACACTCCCTAAAGACCCAGATATTTCATTCTTTGTAGAGTTGATCCCAGTTTTATACTGAGTATGCAGAACCTTTCATTAGACAAATATTTAGTTAGCTGTATATTTGCTGCACAGAATGTGAGACCATTAAAAATTAAATATTTGACCAAATGAATGTCTGTAATGTCTAATAGCACCTTTGCATAAAAGCTACAGCCCTGATATATCGGGGTGAACCCTCTATTACTGGGTCCAGCTTGCATAAATATATTACAATGGCTTGTTTTCTATCATGCTGTTTGTGTAAGAACTTCAGTTTCATGTTTCAAAAAGACAATTTTTTCCTGGCAATATTATAATAAATGATAACAATACCCTGCAGTCATGCAGAGATGTCCATAAATCCAAAATATTCTTCTGCTTATACCACGGCACTTACAAGGAAAAGGGGCACATAATTTTACAATCCACACATTCTGCTTTGGATTTAAAAAATAAAAATAAATAAAAACAAAAAGGACCAACAATCTGTATATGATGGACCAGAAAGCATCAAAAACTATAAAACAACTGGTGGCATCTATCCTAACAGGGTATGTGGACTTGATGTGATGGGTCTGTTATATTTAAATTTTATTTATTATTGCTCTCACATCAAGTTATTATCAGACCTTTAGATTTCATTTTTGTAGAAAAACTTCTTATGTATCCCATCCATCTTGGCTTTGTTAAATATTATGGCAGCTGTATTTTAATTAACAACCTCATCTTAATGTTTTTTTTTTCCTCACAATAAGGGTGTATTACACAATTACAAAATTGTTGATCTAAACCCCATTTTACAAATTTCCCCAATAACCTGGATTTCATTTCCAACCAAAGGTTGTCTAAACCAGTTATACTATATCTATATTATTAATACAATTGTTAAACTCATATTAGAAATTAATACTCAAATGATAATTTCAATATCACAGCCTAATTCTAATATATATCCAGAGATATATTTCCTTAAATTAGGACATTTTACTTAATTTTACTTTTTTTAAATGCACGGTTTCCACTATCAAAGGGTATTCAATTTGTGTAATACACAGTTAAATGTCACCTCCATTTTACCATGTTTGGAAAACAGATTCAAAAATAATTGTGATCACATTGTTTATCATTAGAATAATTAACCCGGCACATTTTGTTATAAATGTTTTGTCTAAAAAACTCAAATTGGCATGGTGTCCTTCCAGCTTATCACTGACCTCTCATCCCAGCTACATTCTTTCAGGAGAGCGCAAAGGAGGAGGTCACATCTACGTACATGACACACACAAGAGATAGAACTAAAGGGTTCCAGCATTCACACACATACACGAATATCTCTCTAAAATCGCTTACATTTTTCCCATTTGTACACAACACATGCATATAATTCTCTGACTTTCTTTTAACTCTTTTTATTTCCCTGCTTACCTTCTGCTTTCTTTATTTTGTTCTGATATCCTGTGCATCTCATGTATTGTAATACCATACTTCACATACTGTACCTTCTATGATCAGACGGGCAGCCATAGTGCTCATCCCATCTTTACTAGTTGTGGTGCCTGACCCCAAATTCATCCCACAGCTTAACATCAAAATGTCCCTTTCTTTCTAGTGTTAATTGTCAACTTTGATCCATCCTGCTCACATAGATAGCTGCTTTTTCTCTAGCTGTTTACTCTGCATGATTCTTAGTCTCTGTGGACTTTGGTAACCCAGTTACCCATTGTGGATCCCTGTCCACTTTAACCATTAATCTTCGGGCTCAGTATAGATGGAACCGCACCTTCAGTTCATATATAGCACTCCTCTTGCGCTGGGCATTTTTGAGGGTCTCTTACCCTTCATTCCCTAACTTAATTTAATGCCCATAATGACTGGCCAGTCTTCTCTACGTGTGCCTATACCCTCTTGCCTCTAAACTACTTTATCTAGCAGATGTACTACATATACCTGTGAATAGCACTATTCTTCCCTTTCTTATCTATAACACTCTGATGGACAGTAGACAGGGACAACATAACATATAACCATCAATCAATACAGTTCGATTAGGGGAGTAAAATAGGTACGCTTTGTCCTGAATATGCCTTACCGATCAAGGAAGTCTGATAACTCAAATGTAAGCAAAAAAGGCTTACCTCAGCCGGCTGATTATCAGAAATTCCCGGATTGTCTCAAGCTCCTCGTTTCGGATTCTCAGGGTCACCTGTAAATCCTCCCAGGCAAAGCTTGCCACCTGAACTGGGCATTTTATAGATAGGCAACTCCTATCCTCATATTGATTAGTGGTTCCAAATTAATAATAACTACTGCAGTAGGGAGCAGACACAAAAGATACTCTCAGCATCTTTCCAGATAACTGTTCTGTTTATTATGATGCAGTTGAAGGTTTTTATACACATGATTACGTAGGTATCACCTTAATATTACAATTGTAAGTTTATGGTAACAAGGGGCATTACATAGACAGGCTAATTCTAATCAAGAATCGAAAGAATGCAAACATGTACTGAAAACATTATTAGTGCCGTGTGCACAGTGAGGGCAGTGTGCAATACATACAAAATAGAATACAATTATATACAGAACTTACAAATTTCCTTTACAGTGAGCTAAAACATTTCGAGCCCCCCCCCCCCCCCCGCTGCCTTCTGAGACACACGCAGGTCCCGGAAGACGGCAGAACCAATCAGAAAGTGCAGTGCAACTTGCGCATGTGCAGTAGGAAATTGGCTGTTTGACGAATCGGTCAGCAGCTACAGTATTTGTAGCTTCTGTCTTTTCATTTTTTTACAGACCTGGAGATCCTCCTTAAGTATAAAACTGGTTTCTGTTGACTTAAATGTCTCAGAAAATGTTGGCAACTAGTAAAACTGTAATATACAGTAGTAGCTATTATACTACTCTGTATAAAAATGGCAGAGATCGGAATGTGTTTGGCATGTTAGTTTAGTGAAAATACTGTTTAGAATTCGTTGATAGTTTTTTCTGATTATTTGATAATTGCTGAAAACACATACAACATCAGATCACAGACAGTGCTTATTAGCACTGATGGGCACTGTTGGGCACTGATTGACAGCAGTGATGGGTACATTTTGGCAGCACCGGAGGGCACTGCTGGGACTGCACTGATTATCAGTGTACATGTCCCTTTTACACAAGCTGGTTGCCTACCATCTTCTCCCCTCCTCACGCTGTCAGCATGAGGAAAGGAGTGCCAATAACCTTCTTCTGTTTATATCCATGATCAGCTGTGATTGAACACAGCTGATCACGTAGTAAAGAGCCGCTGATTGTCTCTTTACCTCAATCTATGATCAGCAGTATCCAGAAGACACTGTGATCACAGAGCAGAGTTTGTAGGCATGGCTTAGGAAAATACACAAGTGCGACGAGCGAAGCAGCGAAAAATGGGTGTGGTTTACGCGACATAGTGGGCGTGGCTTAAAATGGGCGTGGCTCAAGAGGGTGTGGTTAGAGTCTGAGATGAATGAGGGATGGAGAGGGAGAGAGGGGAAGAGGGGGAGAGGGATTAGAGGGGGAGAAGGGGAGAGGGAGGGGGAGAGGGAAATGACGGGACAGCAGCCCCAGATCCTACACAATAAAAATATGTGTATTCTAGATAGTTTAACAATCAGCATATAAAGATACTCCAAACACCTGGTGTTAGCACTTCAATCATCCCGGCACCATGGTGTCAGGATGATTGAAGTGCATTATTTCTATTATTACATTGTAATATAAAATGAAATCATTCAACTCACCATAATGCAGAATCAGTGGGATCCCTGAGCGTGTCACTAGCCACATCGCCTGCCACCAGCCGTCCGTCCTTGCATCAGGTGTCCCCAGCGGAGCCCCCCCTCACACCAGGAGTCCCCGGCGGAGCTCCCCCTCACACCAGGAGTCCCCAGCAGAGCCCCCCTCACACCAGGAGTCCCTGGCGAAGCCCCCTCACACCAGGAGTCCACCGCGGTGCCCCCCCTCACATCAGGTGTCCCCGGCGGAGCCCCCCCTCACATCAGGTGCCCCCAGCGGAGCCCCCCTTACATCAGATGTCCCCAGCAGAGCCCCCCTCACACCAGGAGTCCCCAGCGAAGCTCCCCCTCACATCAGGTGTCCCCGGCAGACCCCCCCCTCACATCAGGTGTCCCCAGTGGAGCCCCCCCTCACATCAGGTGTCCCCGGCAGAGCCCCCCTCACATCAGGTGTCCCCAGCGGAGCCCCCCCTCACATCAGGTGTCCCCAGCGGAGCTCCCACTCACATCAGGTGTCCCCGGCAGAGCCCCCCCTCACATCAGGTGTCCCCGGCAGAGCCCCCCCTCACATCAGGTGTCCCCGGCAGAGCCCCACCTCACATCAGGTGTCCCCGGCGGAGCTCCCCCTCACATCAGGTGTCCCCGGCAGCGCCCCCCTCACATCAGGTGTCCACAGCGGAGCTCCCCCTCACATCAGGTGTCCCCGGCAGAGCCCCCCCCTCACATCAGGTGTCCCCGGCAGAGCCCCCCCTCACATCAGCTGTCGCCAGCGGAGCCCCCCCTTACATCAGGTGTCCCCAGCGGAGCTCCCCCTCACATCAGGTGAATAGGGTAATTAGCTTCCCTAGGCCTAAGAAGAGCAGTGCCACATCCAATAAATGCATATATATCAGAAAAAAGATTTCCCCTGAATGGACTTTACCGGCACTTGCTAACACATGATAGATAGTGAGTACGTCTACCAGAGTATATATAGTAAAAAAGTTGTTATTTTTTCATGGCATGCGTATTTATGAGTATTTGGTTGCCAAATCAGATAATAATCACATTAAATAATTATACAGAGGGTTTTCACCCTTTTTTTTTCTTTCCATTAATTATACAATCATACCCAGATCTCGTACATCACGCATGCCACGGTCTCTGTAGATTTATCTAGATTGTTATTCCTGTTTATCATCTGTTATTCCTTTCTATCATATTGTGAAACATAACCTATTTACAATTTTGCTTACGAATGAATATGCCTAAAATTCTGTGTCTATTCAAATCTAAAGTGAATATACACAAATGTTGATAAAGTATTATGTCTAATGTTGGACAATGCCCACATAAACCTTTTTTGTATTTCTTAATGTATTTCTCATTGTATTATGCTATATTTCTTATGCTCCCTGTTGTGAACAAACATCTATACACAAATTGATACAGTGTATATTTGTCTGATCTCCATTCTCTAATTTTACCATTAACCAATCTGTAACAAGCTTTGGTAATATCCATACATCTATGCATCTGTATACTTCAATACAAATGCTAATACATTCTGTTATTGTTTTCTCCTTTTTGTAGGGATTCCCTGATTTTAATGCAGACTGTATTTCAAATATCTTTTTCATGTCTTTAGCATTGAGTCCCCTCTCCCCCAGGTCTTTCCCTGGCGCGATCAGCCAGAGTAGATGCCCGGCACGGAAAGCCGCCCAGACCTTCACCTGGGCGGCGTCATGGGAGGTTTGTTGGTCACACACCATCTCCGCCCACTACCTCCATCTTGCTACTCCGGCGGACATGCTCAGTCCGCCGGTGTGGCTATCCGTGTCGGTGGGTGTATTGTGCGTGACGCCGCTCCAACGTAGGCATGCTCACGCGTGCGCGGTAGGGGCGGCGCCGCGCATCTTCCACTCAGGGGGCGATCGCGAGGCTTCCCTCACTCGTCACCATACTGATCAGCTGAGCGCAATTATCAGCGCCAGCTGATTGCAGCCTCACCATTATAAATTATCAGACCATCGCATTCCCAGTTCAGGCGTTGCACACGCTGGAAGCTGGGATGCGTGGCTGACATACTACAACTCTTTACCTATACAGGTAGAAACAAATCTAAAATACTCCCTTTCTTTTCTGCTTGCTGTTTTCTCTATCTTGTTTAATTAGCTCCTGCTTAGAGTATCCGGCACATTTGTTAGCACACTAATATTGCTTGAGAAACAAACTTCTCCCCCTTTTTCCCTGTTTATATCTTTCACCATCTGTCACCTTCAAGTCCATAATGACGTATTTGCTTGTTTCCAAAACAACTTCCCCAAACAATTTTTTTATGTATCTAGTTTATAGGCTTCCATCTGAGAGCTTAATAATGACTCACTTAACCATAAGTTATACCTAAATACTCAGTCTTTTTTCTAAGTTGACAGATACAAACAACTATTCCAATTATCTCGAGTGATATACCATTCACATCTAGCGATGTGTTAAACTATATTTAACCCTATAAATACATATGTCACCATCTTTAACATTAAACATTTGGGCATACTTTGAAACCAATACTCATCATTATTAACAACATATAACATTTTTGACATGTCATTATGCTAGAGGTGACTGTTTCAATAATAATTTTTTGACTACATTTCATTTGATATGTTAATGGTTAATCCTAACTAATAAATTAAAAAATTAGTAATACTATATCAATCATTATAAGTCTAACAAAATAAAATATTAACATCTCTATTACAGGTCCATATATGTATATGTTGTTATTACTTACAACATTAAAAATATCCTCCAATACCATCACGTCTTATGTAAATAACATGTAATAACCATTATTTAGATCTTATTACACTATTTACTAATTACTTTCCCCATTTTATTTTTATTATATATTTTACTATATATATTTTTTTTTATTTTTATTTCCATTTTCATCCTTATTTTCCACTTTACACCCATAAATATTTACTGTATGTACATTATTCTACTTGTAGGGGCTTTCTCTCATCTCGCCTCAGTATTTTGCTCTGGTCTGCACGCGCCCGGGAGGGACAGGGGTTGGTGAGACTCTGAGTCCTAGCTAAGGACAATACCAACTATTAACTACTCTGCCCCTTTAAGAACTACCATACCAGCAATAACGTCCAATGCCATCTTAATTTGAAAGTTTTCTTAAACAATTCAACGCAACATATCTGAAGTGAGTGATATACATAGATTGATGTCAACATATTTACATTTATATGTTATGACAATCCACTCATTTTGTTGTATTCTAATTACTATCTCAATCATTTTTTTTATTGCACACATGCCAATAAAATTATAACAATACAAGGCAAAAGCCAGGTCAACCCACACAGGGGCTATGTCTGGCAAGAAAGGAGGAGCATAGTTTCAATCATTCACATTATATTGTACAGCAAAACATGGTATAAAGTGTGTGGTTTATGTAGTCCTATTCTCGTGTTCCCGCCCTTCCTCCATACAAAATCATATCTCTATTGCTAGTTCATTCCTCCCTTTCCCTTCATTTTGTTCCAACCCTCCCCTCCACCCCTCCCCACCCCACCTCCCCTCCGTCACAGCAGATCTTTCATATTGCCTTTGATGGTTCTTGCACCACCTGTACAACTACCGCAGGTTTCCCTCCTATCCAATGTTCTTATTTATCTGATTTTGTTGTCATTAATTTTACAAGCCAACTTCCTATTCCTCCTTCTTCTCCCCCCCCTGTGTACTTACTCTCGCTTTCCTTCCCCTCGGGTATCTCAGTCTCGTTCTTCCTCTCTACGTCACCCCCCCCTGATCACTACATCTGAAGCCTTTCTATTATCAATTGATGTGGGGCCAGGTCCGCATCCCCCAGCCATGGGTGCCATATCTTGTTAAATTTACTCCGATCGCTTCTACGGGCGTACGCCAGTCGTTCTCTAGGGAGAAACGAGTTAACGTAGGCAATCCATTGCTTAACTGTAGGGACAGTTGGAGCCATCCAGTACTTTGCAATAAGTTTCCTGGCGAGATACATCAGTCTAGATAACATGAAGTACTTTCCTCCCGGGTACATCTTTCCACTTATAGCTCCGAGCAGGTATACGGTCGGATTAAGGGGGATGTGAACCCGCGCCACCCTGGAAATATGTTGGGAAACCTCATCCCAGTACCTATGCAGCTTTGGGCACCTCCAAATTAAATGAATAAAGTCCCCTCTGTGTACCTTACACTTGGGGCACAGTGGGGAGTCTCCTCGACCCCATTTATAAAGCTGTACTGATGTCCTATAGGCCCTATGAAGAATGAATAATTGTGACAGTCTTTGGGTTGCGGAGAGTGACACCACTGGAATAGCCTCGAGCGCCATTTCCCATTGTTTTTCATCTATTTCTCCTATGTCCTCTACCCATTTATTTCGGCACTTTAACAGTGTATGAACCTGGGTTGACTTCAGCAACTCCTTATATATTTTGGATATTAACCCTTTCCTTGTATCTGCCAAAAAGATCTCATTCAAAAGTGAAGCTGCCGGTGTTGTCTGGGAGTGCGTTATTTGTTGTGCCTGTATCGCATGGCGCAATTGGAGGTACTGGAAAAAACCCCTCGGGTTCAAATGGAATTCCCTACATAATTGTTCGTATGTCTTCAACACCTCTCCCTCATATAGTTGTGGGAAGAACTGAATCCCCTTTTCTTGCCATTGTGTGAACCCCTGTAGTCCCTGGATCTCAGAGTATCTACTATTGTGCCAGATCGGCGTAAATGAAAGCACGCCTGTTATCTTTAAGATTTTCCGAACCTCACCCCATACTTTTTTAAAAAGCGTACTTATTGGGTCTACCCCCTTCATACTTGGCAAGTCCATTTCCAGGTGAGAGGCCGCTTCTAGTGTGGGTTCCATCATGGTCACCAATTGGTATGTAGGGTCCTCATTTCCCTTTCGACCCCATCCTGCCATTTGTTGAAATTGTGATGCCAAGAAATATAGCCTAGAATTGGGTATTGCAAGCCCTCCTCTATCCTTTTCGTATTGCAATGTTTCTAGGCTAATTCTAGGTGTCTTTTTTTTCCATATCAATTCCCTCATTAGTGTGTCAATTTGCTTAAACCATTTTTTTGGTATCCATGTCGGAGAGTTGTGGAAAACGTATAATTGTTGGGGTGCCCATACCATTTTTATTAGGTTTGCTCGTCCTATAACTGATAGGGGGAGCCTACACCAGCTGTTGCTTTTTTGTTTCTGCCTAGAGAGCAGTGGTTCCAGGTTCAGCCGGAGGTACTCAGCCGGGTTTGGGGACACCATCACTCCCAGGTACTTAAAACTGTCAACTATTGTTATTTGTTCCGTTCCCACTGGTAGTCGGTCCCTCTGCTGGTCTATGGGCATTAGCGTTGATTTTGACCAGTTAATGACAAAGCCTGAGAAGGTGCCATATTCTCTCACTATCTCCATTACTGCCCGCAAGGATGAGGTCATGTCGCCCAGATATATAAGTGCATCGTCTGCATATAAAGATATTTTTTCTTCTCTCTGAAGTCTACGGAACCCCACCACCTCCATTGAATTCCGGATCTTTATAGCTAGAGGCTCTATTGCCAGGGCAAACAGTAATGGAGACAATGGGCAACCCTGTCTCGTCCCCCTATGCAATTCAAATGGAGGCGAAAGGTCACCATTAATACGTATTCTGGCTCTAGGTTTAAAATAGAGTATCTCTACCCAAGCTACAAACCTGCTTCCCAACCCGAATCTTTTCAGTGTTTCCATGAGGTAGGGCCATTCCACACTGTCGAACGCTTTTGAGGCGTCGAGAGATAGAATGGCCCTACTCCCCGGATTGTCCACTGGCATCTGAAGGTTCATGTAGAGCCTCCTTATATTATCTGATGTAGATCGGGTAGGTATAAAGCCAGACTGATCACGATGGACCAACCTGCTAATCACTCGAGATAGCCTATTGGCCAGGACACTTGCGAACAATTTAACATCCGCGTTTAATAGCGAGATTGGACGATATGAGTCTAATAGAAGATTATCTTTCCCAGGCTTTAAAATTACTGTTATTATTGCCTCACGCATACTATCCGGTAGATAACCCAGTTCCTCAGCCTCCCTTATAGCCTGCAGTAGTGATGGTAAGAGGTCCTCTCTATAGTGGGAGTATACCTCTGCCGGAGTCCCGTCTGGGCCTGGTGATTTATGGCGACCTGTCCCCTCCAGTGCTTCTCTTAATTCCACTAATGTGATTGGGCAGTTCAACAGTTCCCTGTCCGCCTCCGACAATTGCGGGAGCGGACAGGACTGCAAAAACTGCAACAGCTCAAGCGGGTTGTATCTAGTTTTGCTAGAATACAAGTCCCCGTAGAACTGCTGGAAGCTGCTCAAGATGTCTGAACTACGGGTCTGCCTCTCCCCGGATTTAGCCCTCACAGCCAGGATAGTAGTGGGATCTCTTTGCTCTCTGGCTATAAGGGCTAGAAGGCGGCCAGTATTTTCCCCCTCTTCAAAATAACTCTGTTGTTGAAAGTATCTTCTCTTCTCTGCTGCTGATAACCAAACCGAGCTATATATCGCTTGTACCTCTCTCCAGGATTCTTGATTAGATTTTGATGGGTCTCTTATCAAAACCTGTTCCCTTTCTATCAGTTCTTCCCGTACCTTGTTTTCCCATTCCCTGGAGCGTGTTTTAATTCCCGCAATTTCTTTAATAAGACATCCCCTCAAGAATGCCTTAAGTGTATCCCATATTACCATGGCGCTAGCAGACCCCCTATTAAATTGCAGGAACTCCCGTAGCGCCTCTCTTATATTATCTATTTGGGGAAACAGAGACAACCAGTAGGGGTTCACCTTCCATAATTGTCGCCCCAGCTTTCCAGTGGTGCCTAACCGCACCCAGAATGGGGAGTGGTCAGATAATAGGCGTGGCTCATACGCTGAGTCCTCCACTAACTGCAGGAGTGCCTCATTTCCTAAACCCAGGTCGATACGGGAGAGGACCTCATGTGTTGCAGAATAACATGAATAACATCTGTCCTCTTTGTGTCTCTCTCTCCATACATCCCGGAGTCCTATTTCCATAAGCAGGGCTGCAAAAGCAGTCTTGCCAGTTGTCTGTTTCATAGTTCTAGATGTCAAAGACATTCTATCCTGGCAGTTGTCTAAGATATTATTGTAGTCACCCAATGCTAGTACCGGGACATCCGGGTATGAGGCTATGAATTGTGATAGACACCCGAGTGAAGCTGGTGAGAATGGTGGTGGAATGTATATTGATGCAATTATGCACGTTAAACCGTTAATTTTACATAGCAAGAAGACAAATCTTCCCTCCCTGTCCACCCTCTGTTCCATGCACTCAAAGGAGACACCCGAGGAGATCACTATACTGACTCCTCTTGAATGTGAAGTGTGCATGGAGTGAAACTGAGTCGGGTATCTCCTTGAGCGCAGCAGGTGGACAGAGTTGGAACACAAGTGTGTTTCCTGTAAACAGATTATCTGAGGTTTCATTATATCAAAATATCTAAACATTGCCCTTCTCTTGTCGCTATCCCCCAGCCCTCTCACATTCCATGTCATCAAGAGTAGGTCTTTCCTTTTCCCAATTTCTTTACTCATATAGGGGATCATACCAATTCAAATAACTATATAGCAAGAGACAACAACGTGAGCAGGGAATAAGAATACAATTGTCCCTCAGAATTTTACCTGCCCCTTGGGTCCCCTCAGTGAGTAATACATAACAGTCAGCATTCCTCCTAATCCCCTTACCATCCTTGGTGGAGCGTAGGAGGGATTTGTATATGGTTTTATGTTTGTGGTGTTTTTCATTAATTATTTGGGTTGTGACTTTTCCACCCACCCCTCCCCATCCTCCCCCGCCCCCCACCCCGCTCCACCCCCCCTCCCAGCTCTTTCCCTCCTGTCTCCCCCACCCCCTCTCCCACCCACCTCCTTCCTTCCCTCCCCGCCCAGCTGGGCCTACCCTAGGGGCTGTGTTCCGAGCCTCCCACTTACTCTCATTCCCCATACTACACTGGCATACCTTGCCAGTGCCACACATTTACGATACCCCTTTAACCCAGGGGTCCCTATCCCACCCCCTCCCCCCCTCCCTGACCATATTAGTGTTATTCAAGTGTTCTAAATAATTATACTTGTAGAAAAAATCGTTTATCGTGGCAGCTCAAAGTATTCTAAAAAGTGAATATCCAACTAGTGCTAAATTATAATCCTATTCCTTCAACCTTATTAGTGCTATTCATGTGTTTTTAATTTTTTATGTTCGGATAAAAGATAATCTGTCATGTCAATCCAGTGAATTAAGTAAGTGTATATTAACCTTTACTACTTTATGGTCTATCCCTATACTTCTTTCTCAACTTCTACCTGCAACACATCGCCTACTTAATTCTTTAGTGTATTACTCATTGTATCCCCCTACCCTCTTCTCTCCCCCCTCCCTAATACCACATAAGGACGGAAAAAAAAAAAAAAAAAAAAAAAAAAAAAAAAAAAAAAGGGTCCGTAATCTAATCAGTCTCTAATCTCTCCTCTCCTTCATTCCGTGTTGTTCTCTCTGCATTCTCCAGCCAGTCTTCCACTTTGCGGGGAGAATCAAAGAAGAATGTCCCATTCCTGGTGGTTATTCTCATGCGGGCGGGGTACAGTAGTGCATAATCCATCTTTTTTTGCTGAAGCACACGTTTAATTGGCATGTATGCCGCCCTGAGCTTTTGCAGGTCTGGGGAGAAGTCTTGATATAGTGAAATTCGCGCTCCCCTATAAAAGATTTCTCTCATTTCTCTCGCTTTCCGAAGCAAAGACACCTTATCTCTAAAGTTGAACATTTTCATAATTATAGGTCTTGGGTACTCCTTGCCCTGCCGAGATTTGGAGGGGATTCGATGGGCGCGTTCGATGCCAAAAAAAGGAGAAAAGGATACAGCCCCAAATGTCTCCTTGATCCATCCCTCCAAAAATTCAATAGGGTCAGGTCCCTCGCTCCGTTCCGGCATGCCTATTACTCTTATGTTGTTTCTTCGATTTCTATTTTCTAGTTCATCTATTTTGGCGGATTGATTTTCTATGCGTTTTTTCATGTCAGTCATATCTTGTCTGAGCGGAGATAGTATATCTTCCACCAAGCTTAATCTGTCCTCTAGGGCTGTTGTTCTTCCCTCCGTTTCTTTCAATCTACTACCCAGCGCTATCAGTTCTTCTCTTATGCTTTTTAGCTGAGCACCCAAACCAAAAATTGATTCCTTACATGCAGTAATCGCATACATGAGGTCCCTCATTGTTGGCTCTTCCGCTCCTCCACTTTGGCCACTCTCCATCCCGGGCTCAGTTGTATTGGGTAGCCTTTTAGGATCTGTGTCACCGCTTATAGGGGGAAGTTTTCCTATTCCGTGACTTATTGAGGGCACTGCAAGTGGGCTTGTTGCGGCCAATATTGGCCCGCTGCTTTGGCTGTGACTTTTCCTACTCGCCTGGGTACTCGCTTGGGTTAGCTGTTAGGATTTTACTGGTGATAGGGATGTCCTGGAAAAACGCTCTAATTTTGTTGCTGCCGCTACTGCAGCTGCTGCTGCGACTTTCGCTTGGTTTGTCTGGTTTCTAGCCGAGCGTGTAACCTGACCTCCTGCTTGATGCGGCTGATTTTGTAACTGGTGCTGGTTTAATTTTTCCTCTGCTGCCCGCTTCCCAGCCATGCTATTATGCCATGAGGGGGGAGGAGAAAAAAAAAAAAAAAAAAAAAAAAAAAAAAAAAAAAAAAAAGGGGAGGAGGGGGGGGGGGGGTAGGAAAGGAGAAAAAAAAGAAAAAAAGGAAAAAAAAAAAATTCTTTTCCTTTTAGCAAATTGAGATATAAAATTGTTACAGTCCCGGACTACTAGTTTTGCATAGAAAAAAAGAAAAAAGAGGTATCACAAAGATAGTCCTCCATATAACTCTGCCAGCGTCAGATCAGTGACTCTTGGGACAATGAACAAGTACTTGTGCAACGCCGTTTCACTTGCAGCTGATGTTTATGATAAGCAGCTTACATCACACAGTTCCACTGGTTCTTTTATTGTTTTGAGAAACAAAAAGGTGAAACCTCATACGCCAGTACCCCCGTCCGTCTCCCACTTCGGACTGGGGTTGCTAATTTCCTCTATGTAAGATATTACTTCAATAGGGTAAATAGGCTCAAAAAGTAATAAGGCAGCATGTTTCTAGTTAACCCAGGTTTCACATTACAGACTCAGTTAGGTTTCTTCAGGAACCAATCAATCAAAGGCCAACTCACAGGCCAGCTCTTTAACCAGGAACCAGGAAAAAAAAGTCATCCGCCACAAACATATTATATAAAAAGAAAAGTAGGAAAGTTTTCACCTATGTCTGGGGTCTTCTTAGCAGCTCTCCATATTCCCAGCGTTGCGATGTTAATTCTGATAGCTTACTTTGTTCATTGCCCCGCTGCTGCTACTGTGTTCGACCAGATTTGGTTGCTGCTGATAACCCAGGGGGGGGGCCTCTCACGCCACCCCTATAGCTCCATCTTCCTGGCTCTCCACCGCCACACTCACTGACGCCGCCACTGCTGGTGCTGCTATAGCCGCCACCGGAGCATCCCTTTACCCGGCCGCCGGCACGCCACAGGGGTCTCTCACACCCCACCTCAGCTCCGTCCACCGCGTCTGCGCCAGGGAGCGATCTGCTCAGTAGTGCTGTAGTGCTGTAGTTGGCCGGACACCGCTGCTTACACTGCCGCTTGTACTGCTGCACACACCGGTAGTCTCCTCAGCCCTTGGCTTAGCTGGTCAGAGCGGAGGGAGAGGAGATCTCTCACACCCTCTCACTCCCACATCCGGTCACGCCCCTCCCCCGTTGTATTCTAATTACTTTAGACCAAGTGCTCTTTCTTTGCTACATCCCTGAAGAAGGATAAATATAATACTGATTCCTGATTGGGTGTGAACAAGAGCCCTCGTACAATTTACTGTTTTGCAACAATGTTGTTATGCATTACCTCTACACTATGTTACGTTGAATATATGTTGTAATCTGTTTTTAATCTATGCTATGTTTAAATAAAATTTTTTTTTTTTACTATATATACTCTGGTAGACGTACTCACTATCTATCATGTGTTAGCAAGTGTCGGTAAAGTCCATTCAGGGGAAATCTTTTTTCTGATATATATCCTCACATCAGGTGTCCCCAGTGGAGCCCATCCTCACATTAGGTGTCTCCAGTGGAGCCCCCCCTCACATTAGGTGTCCCCAGTGGAGCCTCCCTCACATCAGGTGTCCCCAGTGGAGCCCTCCCTCACATCAGGTGTCCCCGGCGGACCCCCCCTCACATTAGGTGTCCCCAGTGGAGCTCCCCCTCACATCAGGAGTCCCACAGCGGTGCGCCCCCCCTGCCTCAGAGGTGTCCTAGTAGTGTCCGCATGGCTAGAACCCCCACCCCTTTCCATATCAGACCGGCAGCAGGGCGGGGAGTAGGCGGGGTGAGGCGGGGCGGGGCGGAGGGTGGGCGAGGACGCAGGAGCTCCATCTAGCCCCCCCAGCCGTCTTCCTGAACTTCATTAAAATGGCGGCCGGTGGAGACAATGTCTCCACCGGACGCGGACCTCTAGGAGCGGCGGCGAAAATCGTGAAGAACCGGATTTCTCGGGAGATTTACCGGGACACCACAAATTCGGGAATGGCGTCCAAGTCCCGGGAATGCCCCTGGAAATCCGGGACAGTTGGCAACTATGCTATAGTAATGGGGTCGGCAAGTGGTTAATAGCCACATCAGGTTTCATGTTTCATATGGACTTAGAAAGGTGCATTACATCCAGGCAGGGGTCCAAATAAGCTATGTGCCTTAGGACTATAGTGAATTGTGTAGGTGGTTTCTCCTTTCTGACTCTGAAAAGAACCCAGAACTAAAACTTTGGATAGGAGGTGGCCTAGAGAAAGAATAACACTTGCAAAAATGCCATACACAAATATGTGGGGGCACAAAGGTGAGCCTTTTTTCCATTATGCCATATATATGCATTGCTATTGTGGGGCAGGGGCAGGCTTAATCAGTCAAAATAGTGTGAAAGTGATTGACTGTGCTATTGACACAAAAATGCAGGGCATATGAGGCAACACCAAGTAAGGTCCTTTGCCATATATATGCATTTAGCAAACTGGAAGGGGTAGAAAAGGTATTTTTAATGTTAATGCATATATTTATTTCCTTTTTTTTATAGCTTTGACTGTCTTCTGGAAATGCTGGTGGTTAACCTTCAACTTCAGGACACAGCATACATTAAGCCAGTCACAGAACTTCACATAATTACTCTATGGTAAATTAATATTTCTCATGTCATGTGTTGCATATTATCCAAACATTTGCCACCCTGTTCCCTTCCAGTCAATTGTCACTCATGTCTTCAGTGTTCCTGGTGGCATGATGTTGGGCCTCATTCTTTCAGCAAGACTGAGGACATCTATTGGCCAAAAAATAGAATAGGTGAGTTTTGCATCATTGTTTTTCACCCAGATTTCAATCAAAATTCACACATTGTTCAAATGAAATCTTAGCTTAAAAATCTTTGAATCTTGTGAGAAGATACATGCAGTGGCAAGCTGCCAAAAATGAATTTAACTACTTAAGGACCGAGCCTCTTTCTGAGATTTGTTAGTTACAAGTTAAAACAGTTTTTTTTGCTAGAAAATTACTTAGAACCCCCAAACATTATATGTTTTTTTTCTTAAACCCTATAGAATAAAATGGTGGTCGTTGCAATACTTTCTGTCACACCGTATTTTCGCAGCGGTCTTACAAGTGCCCTTTTAAAAAAAAAAATACACTTTTTTGAATTAAAAAATAAGACAACAGTAAAATTAGCCCATTTTTTTTAATATTGACAAAGATAATCTTACACAGAGTAAATTGATACCCAACATGTCACGCTTCAAAATTGCGTCCGCTTGTGGAATGGCGGCAAACTTTTACCCTTAAAAATCTCCATAGGCGACATTTAAAAAGTTCTACAGGTTGCATGTTTTGAGTTACAGAGTAGGTCTAGGGCTAGAATTATTGCTCTCGCTCTACCGATCGTGGCGATACCTCACATGTGTGGTTTTAACCCCCGTTTTCATATGCGGGTGCTACTCACTTATGCGTTCGCTTATGCGCGCAAGCTTTCTTATTTATTTCACCTTTTATTTTTTATTTCTACACTGTTTTTTTTTTTTAAATGGTGTCACTTGTATTCCTATTACAAGGAAAATAAACATCCCTTGTAATAGAAAAAAAGCATGCCAGGACCTCTTAAATATGAGATCTGGGACCCCATAGACCTTCCGCTTCTGCTACGACTATCTAGAAAAGAAAATCACAAATCTCTAACGGTACTATGCAAGGGAAACCATACCCCCCGTAATGCCTGCCCCACCAGCTGTGAACCATCCTACCCCGTGTGGGCCCAGCAAATTACAATGGTGACCCCCAAGAAAACATAAACCAAAAATGGGGAGGGTGGGTGGGAAAAACCTTCCTTCCTCTGTGGCAAACCAGCTCCGACTGAGCACTGGTGAAAAGAAACGCCCCTCTACCTCCCTGGGCAACACCCCCACACTTGGGACCCACCAATCCTGGTAAGTGCCATAATACCTCCCCCTACCCCCAACTTTTCCTCTACCTCACTGCCCACCCCAGTCATGCTGGCCCACCTGCCAGTTGCACTTTCTGCTCTGGGCCATTACTTGACTAAGGGATGTGCAGATTATTGAGGCTATCATTTCCTATAAAGCTAGCAACCCCCGTATTCATTCAACCCAATGATTGACCAGATGACACATTCTTTTTGGAGTCGAATGGCCAATAGCAGCTATTTTGAAATAGCTGCTATAGTGAAAATACAAAAACTCTTAACATACAACGTAATGCATATAATACATTTTACATAACCATTAAACAAAAAAACTCAGTTTAAACCTGCACGGTCTAGAGATCTTTGAAGGAAAATTTTTCTCGACCAACTAGTTGTACCTATACACCCCATAAAGGCCCCACGCCGTGTATTATGCCATCTCAGGGACAATCACCAGTTACTTCCTTCCAGATACAACCAACTACAAACCATTGTTACTATTGTATTGTTAGTAAGGGAAGGGACACCCATACCTCCAGATGAGCCTAACCCCCCTAAACCTCCATTATTTTTCCAGCACCGCCTTCAAAGACCCCATAGACCTCCCGCCACAGCACACGAATGTGACACCTTACGTTCGTGTCGCCCTCCACACCCAGAAGGCCCGCTGGACGCCATCCTGCAAACCCAGCTGCCACAGGTCGATGCTGATGGCATTTAGGTGAACACCATCTGGACATTAAAGTCGCCATGTCTCCTCCTCCAAATCCCCATGACGAACAGCCAAGCCCCCATTATGCACAAAAAACTTGGCTACCGCCTTGTTGACCTTGACCCTAGCTCTGTTAATACCTGCAGCAGAGAGAGCCAAGCGCCAAGCAGACCTGGCCACTATATCGGACCATATGAAAATGGTATCCGGGAAAAAAGACTGGAGTTGCAAAAAAATCAAATTTAATGCCCCTGATCAGTTCACGCGAGCAACGCAGCCCAAAGTCATTACCCCATACATGTAACAAAACCAAGTCAGGGGGCCGATCCAAGCGAGCGTACCTGTGCATTTCAGGCACGACCCTGGACCATAGCATGCCTGGAACTCCAAGCTAGCGTACCATGACCTCATCCCCAGAGAAACCCAGCAGCCTGCCTCCCTCCCGCACATCAGCCCTCCTGGCACCCCAATACACATATGAGTGCACAAGGATCCACACCAGGCAAGCCTCTGCATCTAAAAGAAAAAAGAAAAAAGGGGGGGATATAGCATCCCCCAAGCAAACCCAAGGTCCCCCAATAACAAACAACACGGATATGTGAAAATTAGGAGAGATCGAGAGGAGCCACAAGGAACCCCCCCCCACACAGACTGAAATAAATGAGGGCGGACATACGGTCTGAATCGAGCAGACTCCTAGCGTCCAATACTTTGCACCACCTTATCATCCAGGCCCCAGCGAGTTGCTTCAGTAGCCGCCCGAATGCGGAAAGAATGGGAAGAATAATTATCCACCCGCAACCCAGCTGCCACCAGACATTTTTTAAACACTGCCTGAAATTGGAAGCGGGACAGGGCAGTTCCATCCTCATGCATGAAGAACACACCCGGGCCCTAAGGCCTAATCTGAGAAAAATCTCCAATGGCCCGGACTAGACATGCTGGAGAGAAGGGGACCTCTTTCAACTCGACCCGGGCTCCCCTGTCAAACCGATCTGTCTTGGATCTCTGAGGAAACACCCCCAAGGTATCTCCCCGAACACTCCGGGCCATTACTTTCCAGATACACTTATCCCAATATAGCAATCCATTGTGATTCTGTCATTTGTTCCCAATCTGGCAAAATAGAGGAGGCAACCTGCTGCTAGATCTGCGCCTTTCATTTGCTGTCTTTCAGACTTTCCATGTTTTCCTGCTCTCTCTCCACTCCCAAACACTATGCTGGAAATATCAGGCACATTACAGGTCAAAAATCTAAATTGTGATGTTTTTGGTGTGGTGCGCCTTGAGCTGGCTTGACATTTACATCATGCTCTACTTTTTTAAATGCACATCAGCACTGCACTCATTAAAAATGGTTGATTTTGAGCTGTATTTGTGTTGAGAATCTGTTGATGGTGAAAGTTGGTGACATCTTTCTGGAGAGAAAAACAAATGAGAAAATTGCCAATGGGAGTACTGTGATTTGTGTGAGAGGTGATAAATATAATTTAGTACATCAAAATATACCGTATATATGACGTTCAGTCCACTGTGAAAGCTGGTTTTTATTGATTCTTATTTATGTGTTACTTTGTTTATATTTGGCTGTATTCAGACACTTAAGAATGGAGATCATTTTTAGACATGTGCACTGACAAAAAACCTTTTTCTTTTTTCATTTCATTCTTTTTTTTGCTTCTTTCAGAAATTCGGAATTCGGAAATTCGAATATTCGGAATTTGGAAATTCGGAAATTCGGAATTCGGAAATCTGAAAATTTGGATTTTTGAATTTCAGAATTTTCGAAATTTTCAGATTTCTGAATTATCACATTTTCAAATTTCCGAAATTTCAAAAATTCGTAAAAAAATCTGAAAATTCGAAAATCTGAAAATTCGAAAATCTGAAAAAAAAAAGAAAATCAGTACAATTCAAAATAATAACTAACTAATGATAACTAAATATTAAATTATAGGTATTGGAATTTCCTTTAAAATTTGGCTGTTTGTGAACGTAACGAATACAAATTTATCTGAAGTTAGAATTATCCGAAATAACGAATGCCACACCTAAACAAATGGAATGGAACAAATTAGTAATAAATAATAATAATAAAAAGTTTTTTTTTATTATTATTATTATTTATTATTATTAGATTGTTACGTCCCATTCTTTTAGATGCAACATTCGTTACTTTGGATAAATTCATATTAGTTACGTTCACTAACAGCCAAATTTGAAAGGAAATTCAAATACCTATAAAATGTAATAGTTATTATTAGTTATTATTTCAGATTTTTAGGTTTTCAAATTTTCAGATTTTCATTCTTTTTAATTTTCAGATGTTCATTATTATTTTTGGATTTTCAAATTTCCAAATTTTAGAATTTTCAAATTTCCGAATTTCATAATTTTGAATTTCCAAATTTCCGAATTCCGAATTTCCGAAATTTCGAATTTCAAAATTATTGAATTTCTGAACTTCCGAAATTTCGAATTTCCAAAATTTCTGAATTCGAATATTCCAATTTCCGAAATTTTTCAATTTCCGAATTTCGAATTTCCAAAATTCGAAATCTGGAAATTGAAAAATTCGGAAATTTTGGAATTAACAAATTTGTCAAAATTCGTTAAAAAACTAATTCGGAACTAAACAAATTGCACGTCTGCTCATTTTCATGTGTTTAGCTGATTTAATTATGTGAATGAAACATTTCTCTTTAGGACTCTTTCACATGAGGTGCTTTACTGTGGCCCTCCGTGCAGGCCTGTATTTTCTGGGCACAGGGATGCACAGGTGCTGTGTGCATCAACATGCCGGCACTCCAATTACTTCTATTGGGACATGCAGCTGCACAGATACAGCAGCTTTGTCTTAATATGACATGCAGGTGAGTGCAAGTGTTGGTCCCCAGATGTATACAGAGTGTGTTCAGGGACCCCGCACTCCATCGCATGTCATATAAGGACACAGCAGCTGTGTCCATGCAGCTGCATGTCCCAACAGAAATAAATGGGGTGCCAGCATGGGAATGCACACAACACCAGGAAAACACAGACCTGCACGGGGCTCACAGTAAAGCACCTTGAGAGAACAAGCCCTTACATTACATTATACAGTCACAGAAAGAAAAAGTATTCAAGAATAACAAATAAAGTAAACAGCATCAAATAAAAAAATAATCCATCCTATAAATAGGAAATAAACTGGAGCCCTATGCCCCATACACACGGTCGGAAATTGATTGGACATTCCTACAAAAAAATTCATGGATTTTTTCCGACAGATGTTGGCTCAAACTTGTTTTGTGTACACACGGTCGCACAAAGTTGTGGGGATTTCCAAATGCTAAGAACGAGGTCACGTACACCATGTACGACGAGACTATAAAAGGGCAGTTCAGAACCAAGCACGGCACCCTTTGGGCTCCTTTTGCTAATCTTGTGTTAGTAAAAGTTTAGTGAGAGACGATTCGCGCTTTTTCAGACTCGTGGTTTTCAGATCGTTTTCTGCTGTTCAGTTTGTGCTTGTGGGTTTGTATCTGGTCTTCAGTGCGTGCAGCGAGTACAAATGACTTGTCATTGTGTTCTTGTTCGTTCGTTACTGATTTTCAGGTTGCTCTTCACAGGCCTTGCTGTTCTTCAGTGCGTTCTGTTACTTTGTTCTGAGCAGCCGACCGTTTTCTAGCTATGTTGCGTATACATACTCATCGTAGATTTCGTGCTGTGCAGGGGCTTGGTGTTGGGGTCCTTACTTTGACACAAGCCCAGTCCATGAACAGGGCGAGGAGGAGTTCATGGACCAAGAATTGGTTGCTCCAGCGTGACCAATTCTGTCACATGCCTTTACTCCGTGAGATCCGTGAGAATAATTCTGATGATTTCAGGAACTTTCTCCTGTATTTCACCGTTTGTTGGCTTTGCTGACCCCCTATATCAGCAGGCAGGATACCTGCATGAGGCAAGCCACCACTCCGGAGCAGAGGCTAGTCGCCACCCTGCGGTACTTGGTGACGGGGAGAAGCCTGCAGGACCTCAAGTTCTCGACAGGCATCTCCCCCCAGGCTCTGGGGATCATTATCCCAGAGACCTGTTCTGTAGGACCTGGATGATGGCAGAAGGAGTATATTAAGGTAAGATTTTTGTCTTTTAATATCACATTTTATTGTATACTAATGTATTGTATTTCTTTCCTCATTCCCTTATTACCATGATTGTAATATGCTGCGAATGTCCCCTTTGTTCTCATGCATGCTGGATTTTTATGTAATTTTTTTTTTTTGTCCTTCATACATATTTGCCTTCACTTACCTCCCCAGCATGCTCTCCTGGATCTATATTCACCCACCTCATGTAGTCACTTAACAATGTATTTTGTCAGCTACATAGTACTGCTTTACCCTATATACCCCCTAAAATGTTGTAAATTGTGATGTGTGCTTTAAATCCTGGCAGAGTGCCAGAGGCTTTTTTGGGGGGGGTCCCAAAATCATTTGGAACCCTCCCTCCCCCAACTGCGAACTCAGCTGATACCAATCCTCTATCTGCTGACTTTGCCAAACCCATACACACTATACCTCTCTCTTTTGTGGTCAGATTTATGGATGAATTCCCCAAAGCATGTAGTGCAAGGGCCTACCTGAATACTTTCAAATGGTGCTGTTTAAAGTTTGTATCCTATTATTATCTTGATAGGTAATAGCAGAATGTCAAAATGTGCTAAAATGTGTACAGTGTGTATTTATCTCTTTGTATTATGACACTTCTTGCCTGTCCAGTGGGCTGCCAATAGTGTAAAGTAAGGAGGGGCTGGCCAAAGTAATACACATTATTTAGGCATTCATCTCTCAATGAAGTGGAGAGGGTTACCTGTCCCAAACACCCCCCCCATATTTTTTTTAAATGGGCCATAAGGGGGGAGGGGATCCGATAGGTGGACCTTATACCTTTGTCTTTAAATACTCCCTAAAATAAATGTTATACTGATGTTGGGCAAGAATGTGTGTGTCTAATCTGCTTTCCATGTTTATGTGCAAAATGATTAATCTATTTTTCTTGTTTGACTCCACAGTTTCCTTCTAACCCACAGGAATGACTGTGGCCTCCCACTTTGCCCAGCGGTGGGACTTTTCTAACTGCAGAGGGGCAATTGATGGGAAACACGTCCACATCGTCCCACCACCCAACTCGGGGTCATACTATTACAACTACAAGGGGTTCAATAGTATTGTGATGTTGGTGGTGGTGTCGGCTACTTAAGAGTTCCTGTATGTGGACGTGGGGAAGAATGGCCGGATGTCAGATGGCAGCTTGGGCTTGCCACTTCCAGAAGACAATGCGGAAGGACTCCCATTTGTCTTTGTTGCGGATGAAGCGTTTGCGCTGGGGGACCATGTTATGCGGCCATTCCCTATGAGGACCCTCACCCCGGACCAGAGGGTTTTTAATTACCGGCTGGCCAGAGAAGAGAGAGTGGAATTATGGCCAGACGGTTCCGCCTATTTCTTACACCGATACACATGGCGGAATATAAACTCTATCACATCATCCTGGCTTGCTGTGTTCTCCACAACTTTTTAAGGAGAAATTCTATGAACTATGCTGCTCAGTTGGGCCTGAAGCCAGAGTTATTAATCTCAATGAACCAATCCTGACGGCACTTGAAGCTGGCCGTCCTGGCTTGCCCCCCCTGAGTGCCCGCGAGGTCCGTATAAGATACATGGAATACTTTGCGGGCAGGGGGGCCATCAATATGCCAGACAATGTCTGAGACATTTTTTAAATAAAAACATTTTTTAAACTGAACAAATGTTTGCTTACATTTACTGCCTGTCTTTCTTTTAGCTGACCATGACTGAAATTTGGGGAGTCGTGAAAATGGCATGATTGTGTAAAATTATAAAGCACTGTTGGGTGTTATTTACTAAAGGCAAAGACACTTTGCACTACAAGTGCACTTGAAACTGCACTGAAACTGCACTTGTAGTGCAAAGTGGATTTGCCCTTAGTAATTAACCCCCATTGTCACTAAAAACACCAATTTTACCACAAAAAAAGTTTGTGAGCATTGAAAGAAGAAGCCACACATTGTTGATTATCAATCTTTTTAATACCAGCACAATCACATGTGCATTTATAAAAGGTTTGTAAAACAAACCAACATGTTTGTTGTATAACTAATTTTTTGGTCACATTAATAAAAGTACAAATGTCCATTTAAGGTAGGACAGGCATGTTTAAAACCAACAAGAAATACACAAATCTGGAACTTACAAAGTTCAACTTTTCAAAAAGTGAAGGCAATATCAGACATGAGTATTTATAAACTGTGTTTGATATTGCGTTCAGCAGATGGGGTGAAGTCACCCCTGGAAAAGCCACATTTTGAAGATGCACACAAATTGCTGAATGTCAGCATGTGCTAGCTGCCATCATGGGGGATCAATGGACGTGTTTTGGGGGTGCAACCCCTTCCTCTCAGCTACTTTATTATTGAGGAAGGGGTTGCACCCCCAAAACGCATACATTGATCTCCCGTGATGGCAGATAGCACATGTTGACACACTGTGTGCATCTTCAAAATTTGGCTTTTCGAGAATATGTAAAAAAATGTGCAAAAAATTTTCTGTAAAAAAAAAACAGAAATAAGTTAGGGATTTCGAGGGGTTTTAAACTCTCCCTAAAACATCAATGATGTTCTTCATTTTGTTTTGAACATCATTGATGCTTGGCTTGATGTTTTCCCTATTGGGGTATAAAAGTCCCTATTACACCCCATGATCTCCCTGATCAGGATCTGGGCACTTTCACTGGTGAAATGACCTTCATCCACAACATCACGATCACCTAAAAATATAGAAAGTACAAAAACACCATGTATTATAAATATGCCGGCATCCATCTCTTACCTGAGCCTGTGGTCGCAGACACTAACCTGATGTGGTGACAATTTCTACAACGTCTCCCTACTCCTCCTCCTCCTGTTGGCTTTGGGGGATTTCCCCTTCTTCCTGAGGTAGGGGGTCTGTTGTCTCCTTGGATGAGTGGTGTCCACCGAGTCTTTTCTCCCCTATGTAAAAAAAAATAGGTATACTTAGCACACAGATATTTGATGGCAGAAATAGGAATATCAAACATTGCTTGGAAGTGGGGTACAATTGTCTATTTTGGCAGAGTTCCAAGATGAAGAAATGTTTTTGTCCTTTGTAAAGCTTGAATACCTGTTTTGTACAAGCTTCACAGATGGAGTCACCCATATAGCATACACTGGAGCACCTGTGTGGGACCCCCTAATAAAAAGGGTGTTCTTGTGTCCCACACTAGTGCACCAGCGTCCAGATGTGTAAACAGCTGCTGAGTGTCCTCTCCTTACACAGAATCTAGTTTAAATTTCATTCTAGTTCCGAACCCATCTAGACACCAAAATTATTTTAAGAGAAGTAGGCCAGAAAAAATGTATTGAACTCCATCTGGACAAAACATGGTGTTTTAGTGGCCGAACGAACAATGTTTCCTACGAACGAATAATGTGTCCATGAACATGAAAGTTGCCATTTTAAACTGTACAACAGTAAAGAAAATGGAGCAGCACGAATGTTATAAAAATAAAGAATAGGAACACAGTACAACTACTTACTTTTTTGCAGCACTCTTCTGATCCTTCTGTACTGCTCGTGCTCCCTTAATTTGAGGTCTGACCACCGCTTCCTCAGTTGATCCTTGGATCGCCGTACCCCAAAATTTCGGTGCAGACTCTTCACAACTTTCGCCATGATTTTGGCCTTTCTGACAATGGGGTTGGGGTAAGGTCCATACTTACCGTCATAGTCAGCCCTCTTCATTATGTCGACCATCTCCACCATCTCCACAAAGGACATATTTGATGCCTTAAATTGTCTCCTCCGGGATCGTGACGTTTCTGGCTCCGGGCTTTCTCCCTCCTCCTCCTCCTCGTTGCTGTAATTAGCACGCACCTGTTGTGTCTCCGCCATGTGCTCTTCCTCACTGCGCAGAACGAGAAGGGGCGGGGAATAGACTAGAAAGAACGTCAGGTGCGGCCGGAGTTTCACGCATGCGCAGTGTATATAAAGCGTAACACGCGTGCGTAGATTAGGTGAATTTAACCTGACATTAGGGTTTGTCTTGTGTATTGCAGATAAAATGGATGGCTTCAATGACCACAACTTCCTCCCCCTGTTCATAGACAAATACAGGGAGCTGCCCTGTCTGTGGCAGGTCAAACACCCGCAGTATAATCATAAACAAAAAAGGGAGGCAGCACTGGAGAAACTGCTGGAGTTGGTGACCATCCCCTATTTAAAAGCCAAAATTGGTGGCCTGAGGAGCACGAATCTTAGGGAGCGCAAGAAGGTCCAGGATTCCCAGAGTTTCAGAGCTGCAGCAGATGACGTTTATGTCCCCAGGCTGTGGTACTATGAGAGACTGTGATTTCTGTCAGACCAGACTGAAGTCAGGGAATCCCTCTCAACCCTTCCTTCCACTCTTCCTTCCCTATCTTCCACCCCAGCTGAGGCTTCTGATGTCCAACCTGGGACTTCCAGCCAGAAAGAAGTGGAGGAGCCCAGCTAGAGTCAGGTATAGCATTCTTCTACAGATTTCTGGTCAATAAATAAATGATGTTTACTAGATGTTATGATTGATCACTAATTAATTAATAGACAGTAGTGGGCAAAAATAATTGGGACAAGAATTAAAAATGTTGGGCTCAGAATGATAGTCTGTTATATTTGTTAACATTCAATTTGCAACAGTCATGAGATGAGAAAATTGTGTGTGATTGATGAAGAAAAAACTAAAACTATGTCCCTTTTCCATAAATAGGAAGACCTCAGCCAGGAGGAGGCTGTGGAATGTGGCACACAGGAGGAGGCTGTGGAATGTGGCACACAGGAGGAGGCGGGGGTTAGTGGCAGTCAGGAAGAGGCGGGACTAAGTGGCAGCCAGGAGAAGACCGGGACCAGTAGGAGCCTGACCGATTCGCAGGTCCCTCCCCTCCGCCTTCCAAACAAAACACCCAGGAAGGGGAGTAACGTGCAGGATTCAGCACTCAGGCTGATTCAGGAGGCTTCTGCGCTCCTGAGAGCCACCCCCACTGGTGAAGAGGCCTTTGCCTCCATGGCTGCCACAAAACTGGACATGCAGGAGGGCCAACACCTCATGTGTGAGCAGAGGCGGATCTTTAATTAGGCAAATTAGGCGGTCGCCTTAGTCCTCGCCCTCAGAAGGGTCTCACGCTCGCGGCCGCCTAATTTGCCTCAGGAGTGGAAGAAAATATCGGAGAGTGTGCCCAACCAAGCCGGCGGGGTGAGCGGGCGGCGGGCGCTGCACACGGACTGACGCCACGGCCGCCTGTCTGAGCTGAGCCACCGGGTCCACGGATGAGGGAGAAGAACAACACACGTGACATCATCTCGGCTGCGGCTGTGTCCAATGGCAGGCTCCACCGCTGCTGCGCCGTTCTCCTAGCCTTTCCCCCAAAGTCGCCTGCCCCAGTGCATGGCGGGAGTTGTAGTTCTTCACAGCACAGACACACAGACTTCAACTTGGCCCTCTGGTGCCTGTGCTCTGCAGAGACTACAACTCCCAGATTGCACTGCAGGGCACTCAGAGAGAACATCACATGCTTCTCTTATTGTCTTTAGTAGGGAACCGAGGCGAGTAGCAGGTAGGTACATCTTATTACCTGCTGTCTGTACCCTGTCTGTCTATGGTCTCATCATGGGGCACAGTGGAAGCATTTGATGGGCACAGTGGTGGCATTTGATGGGGCACAGTGGCATAATTTTTGGGGCACAGTAGTAGAATTTTTTGGGGCACAGTGGTGGCATTTGATGGGACACAGTGGCAGCAGTTGATGGGGCACAGTGGTGGCATTTGATAGGACACAGTGGCAGCATTTGATGGGCACAGTGGTGGCATTTCTTAGGGCAAAGTGGCAGTATTTGATAGGCACAGTTGTGGAATTTGATGGGGCACAGTGGCAGAATTTGATGGGCACAGTGGCAGATATTGATGGGGCACAGTGGCAGTGTTTGATGGGCACAGTGGCTGCGTTTGATGGGCACAGTGGCTGCGTTTGATGGCACAGTGGTGGCATTTGATGGGGCACAGTGGCGGCATTTGAGGGGGCACAGTGGCTGCGTTTGATGGCACAGTGGCTGCGTTTGATGGGCACAGTGGCTGCGTTTGATGGGCACAGTGGCTGTGTTTGATGGGCACACTGAGGCTGCAATTGATGTTTTTTTTCCTGAATTTTTCAGTTTGTTTGCGCCTCCCCAAAAATTTTGAGCACCAGCCTCCACTGGATGGGATCATCATTGTGCCGCTTCTCCTTACTTGTTGAATGACAGGCTGAGGGCATGTACATTCCAGTGTGGGCTTCGAGGAAGGCCGTTGAATGAGGCTGGCTGCCGTTCAAACTGGAGGGCTTATTTTATTTTTAATGGGCTTTTTTTATTTATCTTGCTGCAGTTTTGCTTTCAAAATGAACGCCAGGCAAACAGCTATTCACACACATATGTGAAATGTTTCATCTACCAAAAGATTTATATTCCATTTATATGTTTTTATCATGGCCGCGCAGTCTCTGACCATCGCCTGTATCATTGTCCCCACACAGTCTCTGACCGTCTCCTGTATCATTGTCCGCATAGTCTCTGACCGCCTCCTGTATCATTGTCCGCACAGTCTCTGACCGCCTCCTGTATCATTGTCCGCATAGTCTCTGACCGCCTCCTGTATCATTGTCCGCATAGTCTCTGACCGCCTCTTGTATCATTGTCCGCACAGTCTCTGACCGCCTCCTGTATCATTGTCCGCACAGTCTCTGACCGCCTCCTATATCTTTGTCCCCACAGTCTCTGACCGCCTCCTGTATCACTGTCCGCACAGTCTCTGACCGCCTCCTTTATCATTGTCCGCACAGTCTCTGACCATCTTCTGTATCATTGTCTCTGACCATCTTCTGTATCATTGTCCGCACAGTCCCTGACCATCTCCAGTATCATGGTCCGCACAGTCTCTGACCATCTCCTGTATCATTGTCCGCACAGTCTCTGACCATCTCCTGTATCATTGTTCGCACTGTCTCTGATCATCTCCTGTATCATTGTTCGCACAGCCTCTGACCATCTCCTGTATCATTGTCCGCACAGTCTCTGACCATCTCCCGTATCATTGTTCGCACAGTCTCTGACCGTCTCCTGCATCTTTGTGGCATAATTGTCTGTCAGCACCCTGTCTGTGGCTCCAAAGTTTAATACCGTGTTAGCCAGGATGCAACCCACTCAAGAGTTTGCTTGTCATTACCATAAAAAAAATATCTCCTGTATCATTGTCCGCACAGTCTCTGACCATATCCTGTATCATTGTCTGCACAGTCTCTGACCGTCTCCTGCATCTTTGTGGCGTGAGTGGGGCCTCATGTCTAAGTTTTGCCTAAGGCCTCACAAAGTCTAGAGCCGCCTCTGTGTGTGAGGAACTCATTTATCAAACCTTAAATAAGGGGTTGAAGGGCGAAATCACACCCAATACCCACCTGAGTGGGTTGCATCCTCCTCCTCCTGCCACAACTCCACCACCACAGACATAGCGTGGAAGGAAGCGTGAAAGGAAGACCAGAGAGTGATGGCCTGGGTTCAGTCTGGTCTGACAAAAGATGCAGGCTCTTGTATGATGACCACAGCCTGCTGCTGTTCATGATTCTCTTGGACTTCTGGACCAGATTGAACTCCCTTAGATAAGGACTCCTCAGGCTACCAATTTTGCCTGGAAATAGTTATTGTGTGCCCTGGGGGCCAAAGTTTTTGCCAACTACTGCTGTTTCTCCAGCGTTGCCTCCCTCTTACTTTGTTTATGAGCCCTTAATAAATCTTAATCAAACAAATAAATTTTTGTTTGATTTATTATACTCGCCTATGTGTGTTTTCCTTCAAAAAGGACAGTTTGTTTGTGAGGAGGCAGGTACATTTCAAAACTACAATGTGAAATTAACAAGAGACACCAACACCAAGCAACCTCCTTGAGATGAAATAATACAAGATATTAATCGTGTTGTGGCAACTTGACACACAAAACACACCCAAAACTATCCTGGACCAAAAAATAAAATAAAAATTAAGAATAAAACACAAGATCAGGATTTTTAAAAAATCAAAAAAAAAAAATATTTAAGCTAAAAACATCCCAAATATATTATTTTTTCGGTAGATGTGACAAATAAAAATATTATATTGATGAAATCACGAGAAATAGTAAAGAAAGAAGTTTGTGAGAAGTCTGTGTGAATATGAGCAGCAAAACTACTTCATTCTTCTAGCATTATAAAGAAGAAGAGAGTGCGCTGCATTAAACAATTTAAAACATTGCAGCCTGACGAAAGTGCTATATCCATTCCGAACGCTAATTTTACCAGACCGAGCAGTTCCGTCTCGGAATTTATTCTGAGCATGCGTGGCACTTTGTGCGTCGGCATTGTCCACACACGGTCGGAATTGACGCAATCGGATTTTGTTGTCGGAAAATTTTATAGCCTGCTCTCAAACTTTGTGTGTCGGAAAATCCGAGGGAAAAAGTGCGATGGAGCCCACACACGGTCAGGATTTCCGACAAAAAGCTCCGATCACACATTTTCCGTCAGAAAATCCGACCGTTTGTACAGGGCATTGCTGTTTAACTATTGAAACCCCCAAAAATCAGTGTGTAAAAGTCGTGCAGACAGTAAATACAACTGTTTTTGTTAAATAATTTGCTTCATATATACTGTATTAAATACCCAGTGATCCTGCCAGTCCTAAGATTTCTCAGCAAAGTAATGAGGCTATGTTGTCTGCAGGTGATTTCACTCAGGGTTGTTTCCCTGTAGAGCGGCATCCTCATGAAGATTGAGGAGAAGTTTGGCAGCCTTGTTACTGCTGATAATGCCTGGACCCCATGCCAAAATGTTCTAAATGGTGCTGTCCTTTAAAGGATCAAATAGAATGGGGTCCCTCTTAAAATTCATAAAAAGACCCTTATCTGGGGTGTGCAGCCTGGGTGGCTTGGAAAGAAGGGGGTCAGCCAGCATGACACCCCCCCTTCCCCAGTCAGAAGAGGCGTCCAGTTAAGTAGTGACAAATAAATTGCTTAAAACTCTAGGAAGTTGATTGGAAGATTACATTTTTACTGAAACCAACAACTAGAGTTGGGCGAATGGTTCAGGCTGAGCAAAAGTTCGGCCTGAACATCGCTTGTTTGCCCATTCGGCAAACACCCGAATTTGCAAGGCAAAATGCACTACACGCTGCACGGCACAGTGAATGGCTGGTTATTAAGGAGCAGGGCCGGGAAGCTGCCCGCCGCATCCTTAACAACCGAGGAGTAATCAGCTGTCAATGGGCTTCCCTGCTGAAAGCCGGATAAAAAAATAAAAGGATTGCTGACAATAAAAAAGTGAGAAAAAAAAAGGCGTCCCCCAAATCCATACCAGGCCTTCAAGGTCTGGCATGGATTTTAAGTGGAACCCCATACCAAAATTAAAAAAACAACACGCAGCCCCCCCCCCCAAAATCCATACCAGATTCTTATCCAAGCATGGAAAGGGGGGATGAGTGAACGCCCCCTATAACCATACCAGGACACATGGGGGGGCTTTGGGGCAGGGGGCGGCTCTGCACCCTCTGCCCTAAAGCACCTTTTCCCCATGTTGATGAAGACAACGGTCTCATTCCCACAACCCTGGCCGGTGGTTGTGGGGGTCTGCACAGGGGCTTATTGGAATTTGGAAGCCCCTTTTAACAGGGGGGCCCCCAGATCTCGCCCCCCCCCCATGCGAATGGGTAGGGGTACATAGTACCCCTACCCATTCACCCCCCAAAAATTTGACAGTTCTTTTTTTAAATAAAGAATGCTGAATGCCTGGCTTGCAATTTGACAGTTCTTATATAGGTGTTAAGTCTCTGGTGTGAGGCCGGGTTTCTGAGAGGGCGCCCCTTGTGGCTAAGTGCAACTCACCCCTGGGAGTGATACAGGGAGTGTAGTGCCCAAAGAAGCATGGTTTGCCAGTACTGCTGTTGGATGAGCTGGTTAGCAGAGAGCAGCTAGGGTGTGCTGGGTAAACTGTGTTGGCGGCCATGCAAGGTGGTACCACAGGTACAGCAAGCCGGGTCGGTAGCGGGAAGTCCAAAGATCAGGATACACAAAGCACAGGAGACATGGGAAGCTGAAGATAATACAGCAATCTGCATGATGTGTCAGTGGCAGGTTTAAATAGGCCAGGGGGGCACCAACATCTGTCATGGCATGCGCGCGCGTCTGTGTGCACCCGCTGTCGAGCACCTGCGTGCGCGCATGCACACGGGGATTCGTCTGGCGCAACCATGACAAGTGCTGGCAGGACATTTTCCTGACAATAGGTAAGGGGCGGAGCCACCTGGTGACACCCCCTTGTGACATCATTGACCGGTGCATGCTGAGTCGGTGATGTCACAAGGGGGTGGTCCCACCAGGTGATGTTGCCAGGTGGCCCTGCCCTTACCTATAAGAACTGTCAAACGGCAAGCCAGGCATTTGGTGGTTTGCCAGAGTTCCATACCCTTTTTATGGCCAATAACATGCATATAAGCCTTCAAAATGGGGACTTTTGCTTTTTTAAGTTTGGGTCCCATAGACTTTAATAGAGTTCTCCGTTTGGGTCAGAACTTTTTATCTTTTCGGGAGTTCTTGATGGAAAACTAATAGGGGAGTGTTCGGCCCATCTCTACCAACAACTCTAACCCAAGAGGTAATCCAGAACTCTCCCCAAACCCAGCCAGTTATGAACAATCTTCCAATGAGAAGGAAGAAAAACCCCTGCCCTCCAACAATGGCAGAGGCAGAAGCCTCCATGACAGAGATATCTAGGTTGCAGATGTAACCAGGTCATCTAGTCCTAAGAAAAACTATAATTTTTGCACAATTCTGGAGTGGAAATGACACATGGAACTGCTTTAAAAGTGGAAGCCATCAATTTCAGCACTCACATAACTTGATTCAGCAGTTTCGTCAACATCTCCCATGGCAAGAAGACTGTGGTTTTAAAGGTATTGTTAGGAACTAGAGCACCTGCTGGTGGCACTGTGGTCCTAAGACCTGAAAAGTTTAGTTCCAGTGTCCACCAACAGGTGTTTCACAGCAACTAACAGGTTCTAGAAATTGGTCTCAACCTGATGCTGACTGCTGGAAGGATATTGAGTTCCACCTCAGGAGGCTCATACTTCCTTTGTCCTGTGTGCCAAACATCCTGATTCTGCTGCCTTTTAACCAGTGATCTTGCTTCTGTACTTGTACGTGCACCTTGTAGCTGTTAACTTTACTCTTGTTTTCATGTACCTGTCATTCTTATACAGCTGCTCTAAACCTGTTAGTGTGTCATGGTCTGCAGTAAGGCTAAGAGGCCAGTGGTTGAAGCAGTTGAGAAATGCACGAGTAGTCAGCTGGACTCATACACAATCAGATCATCTAGCAGATGATGCAGGCTAGCAGGTCTTCACCAGATGATCTGATGGTGGAGATGGGTTTTCCTGCATGCTAATGCCAGGTCACAGCCCTCAGAACTCCCCAGCAGGAAAAGAAGAAGTGGGAGTCGCGTAATGGATGAAGCAGGTAAGAAACACGCAGAAGCATAGTTGATTAACAAGCCATGGATCAGTGACGAGTATTTTGACAGGTGGGCCACACCCTAAAAAGCATAACCACACCTATTTATGTCAACTGACATCATCACAGCCATCTTGTTCACCTACAACTCTTCCTTGCTGTCCACAGTGGTTCTCATCCATGTGATACACCCAGACACTGCTGGAGACTTATCAATACACTTTTTATTATCTTGTAAATGTCAGTGTATGATTATTGTTTTTCATTTCATAAATATGTTTTCATAAATGCCACACTTAGTAGTGGTGCTTTTTCTCCTTCTTTTTGCTTTTACAATGATGAGTATTAGTTAGAAAAGTTCAGAGGGAAGCATAACCAATGAAAAATCCAAAATTGATAACAAGTGATGGTGAGGAAAAGAACAGCTGCAGGTAAGCAAAGGAACTAAATATTGGCTAGAGAGAACACAATAATCAGGCAAACGGGAAGTGCAGAGACATGGCTTAAGTCAAGAAGTTAATGGGAGGAGCAAAGAGTTCAAGATTCACCAGAAACCAGATACAAGAAAAGGTTGCCCAAGGGATCAGGAAAGGAGCTGTTGTCAGGGAACTAGCTGGAGGATAATCGTGCGCAGGCCTGGCACATCAGCCAATTTTCGATATAGCCTCGCCCACACGAATACGCGCATGTGTATTGCAAATGCATGTTTGCCATGGCGAAGATGTGTGTGCTTGCAATGCATGTCAGATCCCGGTGCCCTCAGGCCTTTAAAAGGATGACTGTGGCACATGGACATCGCTGACTGGTCTTCAGCTTTCTGCTCCCCCTTCCTGTGTTTGCTTCTGATGACCTGTTATCGACTCAGCTTGCCCTTGGATTCCTCTTGTCTCGCTCCCAGCTCTAACCTGATTGTTCACGGATCTTCTCTTGTCTTCTGCCCTGTGTATGACCCCAGCTTGCCTTACCACAACTCTGCTACCCGATCTGCTGACCACTGGCCCACTGACCTCTCACTGACCTCTGCTACCCTTCCCAACTATACCTTCTGCTGAGCCCTGTCTGCTATGATCCGCCTTGGTGCCTATCGGCTGTACCCAGCCTGCAGTACCTACCTTCAGTACTCACCTGTTTATCCTGTCTGCTGCACTTACTTTTGCAACCTGCTTCCAGCTGTGTGCAGTCTGCACTATCATCAATGCTCCTGGGTCCTACTGCCAGGTCCGTAGATAATTTTTCTTTCTGGGGGGGGTTCAGCCATGGGTACCCATGGGACAATAATTAATTAGTGTGTCTGCTACATGGTAAGAAATTGTGGGTGTGGAAAAACTGTGCTTAAAACCCTACTCACTGTGTATACAATAGCATATATCACAGCCCTTGTACCCCAAAAATATGCTTTAATTGCTGTCCCAGGAAGCTAACAGACTTCAGCATATTGGTTTGTAAAATTTTCCCTTTGCATATGGTTTTCTACACACAGCCTACCTTGAAGAAGAACTTCATTAACAGTGACTACTGAGCAACCAGCATCTGTACATTATAGCATAAATATTATAGGGGCCAGGATTATGTCATATAAAGCCTAGCATATGCAATCCCCTTTAGGCAAAACTCTACTGGTGGCAGCAAATCCCTGTAAACATTGTATGAAAAAAAAAGGTGGGCAAAGGCCTCGCACCACACTGATGCTACAGATGTATGACCTCCTGATGGTGATCAATCTCCCCTACTCTGTCCTAACCAAGCCAGAAGTAGTCAGCAATGCTCTGGGCCCCCCTCTTGTACCTGGTGTCCACATGGTCCCCTGGCTCTGCAGTCCATCCCTTGATGGCCAAGCCTGTAGCATGGATGGAGGTGGAAGAGCAGGTCCCACTATCCCTATAGCTGTCAGGGCTGGCTCAGCCCTTCCATCTTTGAGCTGGCCGCTCAGCTGTCGGCTAATTGCCAGCTCTCTTCTCCCTCCACAGTTAACCAGCTGTTGTGGATCTGCTCGTCAGTCCTGCCTACTTAAAGACGTCCAGCTCACTCCATCTCTGCCTTCGCCTTGGTCACATTACAAGAAACCATCTCCTGTGTTCCTGTTTAAAGACTGGCTTGCTGACATCCCTTCTGGCTCCTTATCCTGCTTGCTGTTCCTCTACTTGGATCCCTGACTTCTGGCCTGGCTAATTACCTGATCTGGTTACTGAACTCTGGTTTGGCTGATTACCCGATCTGGTTACTGAACTCTGGTTTGGCTGACTACCCTATCCGGTTACTGGACTCTGGTTTGGCTGACTACCCGATCCGGTTACTGGACTCTGGCTATGCTTTGACTACGCTTACTCTATTTTCCTTTTTATCCCTATTAATAAACAAGTGTGATTTTACTGTACTTCTGTCTAGGTCTGGTTCATGGTTTCTGACAGTAGGCGAAGGCCATGAGTTCAGAAGATACAGTCAATCCACTTGTTGGTAATATTTTTTCCAGATTGGATGAGCAAGATCACTGCATGGATCAGTTTGCCATGGCATTACAAACGCTCCTGATTTGCACGGCTCACCTGGAATCCCCCACTGTGGCTGCTCCGGTACAACCTGAGTTGCAGGCCGTCCCTGCTGCTGCGCTAGTCTCTGTGCAGGCACCCGCCCTGAGCATTACCTCTATAAGAGGTATATCTGGTTCCGCCCCGCTTCCCCAGCAATTTGGGGGTGATCCAGTTCAATGCAGAGGGTTTCTCAACCAAGTTAAGATATACTTTGAGATGCTGCCCCAGGCGTTTCCCACGGACAGAAGCAAAGTAGGGTTTGTGATATCTTTGCTTTCTGAGAAAGCCCTGGCCTGGGCTAACCCTCTATGGGAGATGCAAAAACCTGTTGTCTTGAGTTACCCTGAGTTTGTGGCCTCCTTTAAAAGGGTATTTGACGTTCCCGCGCGCTCCGATTCTGCTGCCAAGTGCCTCATGTCCATCAAGCAGAGTATGAGAACTGTTGCCCACTACGCCATTGAGTTCCGTACTTTGGCAGCAGAGGTTGCTTGGAACAATGAGGCCCTCATGGCTGATTTTTCTCATGGTCTCTCGGATTCCATCAAGCATGAGATAGCAGCCCGAGATATACCCACTGAGCTGGAGAGCTTGATCTCGTTTGCCATCCTCATTGACTCAGAGAAAGACTTTCTTTTAAGGAGCGCTTGCGGAAGCCTCCTGTATGTTTGCCTCCGAGCTTTGCAATCCCACCCGTACCTCCATCACCTCCCATGCCTCTTGGTACCGAGTCAGTCAGTGAAGATGAACCCATGCACTTGGGCTTCACGTGTCTCTCTGCGGATGAGAGAGCCTTTAGGAGGAGGGAGAGATTGTGCCTTTATTGTGGCCAGGCAGGTCACTTTTTGAAGTCTTGTCCTACCCGTCCTGGGAACACCCGAACCTTGAGGTCCTGTCATGGATAGACCTTGGGTGGTGTTGTGTCGTCCCCAGTTATCCAGAAGGATAAGCCCCTGGTTTCGGTAACCCTTTCTTGGACTGAGTCGTCTATCGAGATACAGGCTCTAATCGGCTCTGGGGCTGCAGACCTGTTCATTGATGCTGCCTTTGTATCAAAGCACTCGATTCCACTGTAGCTGCATGACACTCACCTTGCCATTGAGGCTCTTGACGGGAGACCTCTACAGCCTGTCCATGTGACTCACGAGGTTCCGTTGTCCATGGCTGTAGAGGCTCTTCACCATGAGATAATCCAAATCCAAGTGATTTCCTCTCATAAGTTCCTCTCGCTGGTTATTGGTTATCCTTGGTTACAGAGCCACAACCCCTCTTTTGATTGGCTCCGTGCTGAGGTTCTCTCCTGGTCACCATGATGCAGTGAAACATGCATCCGGAAGGTAGCCAAGGTCCTGTGTACCTCTTCACTCTCCTCCCTGCCAGAGGAGTACCGTGATTTTAGCGATGTCTTTGACAAAGGTCAAGCCGGTAGTTTGCCTCCACACCGGCCGTATGATTGCGCAATTGACCTTCAACCTAGTGCCACTCCCCCTCGTGGTCAGGTTTACCCTTTGTCGGTCTTGGAGGATAAAGCCATGGAGGAGTATGTTGCACTTTCTCGAGGTTTCATCCGCACACCCTCGTCTCCTGCTGGTGCTGATTCCTTCTTTGTGAAGAAGATCAGCAGTCAACTGAGACCTTGCATTGATTATAGGGGTCTCAATCGTTTCACGATTAAGAATGCCTACCTGATTCCATTGATTACAGAGTTATTTGACCGCCTCAAGGGAGCAACGGTTTTCACTAAGCTTGATCTGAGAGGGGCTTACAATCTCATGAGGATTAAGGAGGGCGACGAGTGGAAAACTGCGTTTAATACCAGAACAGGCCATTATGAGTACCTCGTAATGCCTTTTGGCCTTTGTAACGCCCCGGCAGTTTTCCAGGAATTTATTAACGATGTCCCCCGAGAAGTCCCTGGAGAGCCACCACACAGATGTCTGTCGTGTGCTTCAGAAATTAAGAGAGAACAATCTTTATTATAAACTGGAGAAGTGTGAGTTCCATCGGGAACAGGTTAAATTCCTGGGCTATGTCATTTCCACTGCTGGTTTTTCGATGGACCCAGAGAAACTTTCGGCAGTCCTACAGTGGCCTCGACCCACAGGGTTACGTCCTCTGCAGCGTTTCCTGGGTTTTGCCAAATATTATCGGAAGTTTATTCGTAACTTCTCGTCTCTGCTCAAGCCCCTGACCGATATGACCAGAAAGAATGGTAACCCATAGAGTTGGTCTCCAGAGTCCATTAAGGCCTTTGAAAGTCTCAAGGTTGCCTTTGTTTCTGCTCCTGTGTTGGCACATCCTGAACCTACGTTACCTTTTATTCTTGCATTTGATGCTTCTGAGACTGGTGTTGGCGCCCTTCTGTTTCAACGTCCTACCTCTGAGAGTGCTATGCATCCTTGTGGTTACTTTTCCAAGAAATTGTCACCTGCGGAGTGCAATTACGAGATTGGTGACAGAGAGCTGTTGGCGATCATTTTAGCCCTGAAAGAATGGAGACATCTCCTCGAAGGTACCACTGTGACGGTTCTCATTCTTACTGACCATAAGAATCTCACATTCTTGTCTGAGGCTAAACGCCTCTCTCCCAGAAGGGCGCGATGGGCTCTTTTCTTGTCAAGTTTCAATTACATTGTCTCATTCTTACTCGGCACTAAGAATGTAAGGGCTGACGCCTTGTCACGGCAATTTTCCTCCACTTCCAAGTTGAAGTCGTTTCCGGTTCCTATGATTCCTCCTGATCGTATTCTGGCTATGGTTCGCACCAGTCTTACTTCTCCTTTGGGTGACAAAATTCTTGCTGTTCAGGTCGATGCTCCTCCTGAGAAACCTTGTGACCGCTGCTTTGTCCTAGAGTGTCTCCGTACTGCCGTGCTCCAGACTTACCATTCTCCCAAGGCAGCTGGCCAACCTGGGAAGAATCAACTCATTTGGGCCATTTCCAAACAATTCTGGTGGCCTAGTCTACGTGCTGATGTAACTGCTTTTGTAGTTGCCTGTTCCATGTGTGCTCAGAGTAAGACTCCACGACACCTTCCAGTGGGCCTCCTACAACCCATACCCAATGGAGAGGGGCCCTGGACCCACCTGTCTATGGATTTCATTGTGGAGTTGCCCAACTCCCAAGGCAACATGGTTATCCTTATGGTGGTTGACCGGTTCTCAAAGATGTGTCATTGTATTCCACTTAATAAGTTGCCCACTTCTAAGGAACTGGCTTCCATTTTTGCTGGGCATTCAGCTTGCTTTCTCCTCTGCGCATCACCCCCTGTCTAATGGGGCCACAGAACGAGCCAATCAGTCCTTGGAGCAATTCCTACGTTGCTATATTTCTGACCATCACAACAACTGGTCAGACCTATTACCATGGGCAGAGTTTGCTCACAACAGTGCCTTGAATTCTGCTTCCCAACTGTCTCCGTTTATGACGAATTATGGTTTCCAACCTACCATGTTGCCTGACTCGTTTGTTCTGCAGAGTATTCCTGCGCTAGAGGAGCATCTCCGTGGTCTTTGTTCTGCTTGGGCACAAGTGCAGGAGGCTTTGCGTCATGCCAATGATAGGTACAGACTCCATGCTGACCGCAGACGCCTGCCTGCGCCTTCCTACCAGGTTGGGGACAGGGTCTGGCTGTCATCTCGCAACCTCCGACTTCGTGTTCCCTCACTGAAGTTCGCACCTCGGTTTATTGGGCCTTTCCGTACGCTTCGCAGGATTAACCCAGTGGCTTACGCGTTGGACCTTCCTCCTAGTATGCGCATCTCAAATGTGTTTCATGTTTCCTTATTGAAATCTTGGTCTGCAACCTCTTTACCACCTCATTGCCACGTCCTCACCTTATACAGGTTGAGAACAATGAGGAGTATGAGGTACAATCCATTGTTGACTCCCGTAGGTTCCATGGGCGCATACAGTTCCTGGTGCATTGGAAGGGGTACGGTCTGGAGGAACGCTTTTGGGCCTCATTCCCCTCAAGTCTGGTGGTCCTCCGAGGAGGAGGGGTCATTGAGGAGGGGGTACTGTCAGGGCTGGCTCAGCCCTTCCTTCTCTGAGCTGGCCACTCAGCTGTCGGCTAATTGCCAGCTCTCTTCTCTCTCCACAGTTAACTAGCTGTTGTGGATCTGTTCGTCAGTCCCGCCTACTGAAAGACGTCCAGCTCACTTCATCTCTGCCTTCGCCTTGGTCACATCACAAGAAACCATCTCCTGTGTTCCTGTTTAAAGACTGGCTTGCTGACATCCCTTCTGGCTCCTTATCCTGCTTGCTGTTCCTCTACTTGGATCCCTGAATTCGGGCCTGGCTGATTACCTGATCCAGTTACTGGACTCTGGCTATGCTTTGACTACGCTTACTCTATTTACCTTTTTATTTTTATTAATAAACAAGTGTGATTTTACTGTACTTCTGTCTCGGTCTGGTTCATGGTTTCTGACAATAGCACAGTGGAGGGGTTAAAACCTAACTTCATGTTTACAGTGACTTTAAATAGTTCCTTTGGCGTCAAGCTGGTCCAAATAAACTATTTCCCTTATGAACAGATACGCTCACTTTCAGTGCCTTAAGAACTGTCTGTAGAGTCAGCTATGTTGTACAGTGTACAGCGCTGTGTTCTGGCAGTGGAATGGGGACTTCCCATCTGCTGCGGAAACAAAATCAAGTCTGGCTAATCTCTGCTCAGCCATTCACAGGAAGCCTTGTTTTTTATCAATATATAAAGGCTTTCTTTGATTGGCTGAGATGGAGTTCTTAATGTTATCCCTCTGCCTCAGTCAATCGGAGGAAGCTTTGTATTTGTTGATAAAAAAGCAGCGCTATTCCCATCCTGATTTTGTTTCAGGAGTGGGACAGGAAGTCTCCATCCTACTGCAGAACATAGCGCTGTATACTGTAGGTAGCTGATACTACATACAGTTTATACAGCACCCCCAGCAGGCATACCTGTTCATCAAGCAGAGATCTTAGTGTGAGTGTGGGAGGTAGAGATCTCAGTGTGAATTCAGCTAAGCAGTGCTGTGTCTTTAGAAAATCACGGCCAGGAAAGAGAAGGCATTTCAAATAATGACAATGCAAGCATACAATTTCCAACTACCAAAAAACATAAACACAACAGACCCTAAACAGTATTAAAGAGGAAGAAGGACTTGCAAGGCTAGTAGTAACAGTTAAGCACAGAAAGAACAGAATTTAGAAAAAAACACTATAGAAAAAAAAAGATACCCAAACACAACCTTAGTCATTATAAGCCACTCATAAAATGAGTCTGCAGAGACAGGGTGAGGAGAAAAGGGTCACAGCTCTTGTTTAGATTCCACGAGGAATCCCCAGATAAACTAGCCTGTCCTGAATAGTGGAGTCCTTTGGAACTGGAACACAGACGGGATGTCACTGTTGACTACAGCATCTTCACAGAGAAACACTAGTATACCTAATGAACTATTAAAACTTATTCTCATTGCCTAACTGAAGAAACAACCAGAATTTCCACTATCCAGCCTAACTCTACCAGTGGCTGTTGACAGTAGATACCTGTAGTAGAAAACATTGCAAGTAGAAAACATCTTTCAAAAATAGAGCAGAAGGGAAGGAACATCCAAGCAGGCATAAGATGAAAGGGGTTAGAGCCTCAAGGAAGGCTGCCCTTTAGTTTTCTATGTGCCTAGTGTGTATTTCTCCTGTAGGCAGCAGTATAAACTTGATATCTTACTGACAAGCTCAAAGGGACAATAGAAAAAAGAGAGTTGTATGAACTCATATTGTATGTTACCATTTACAATGTTTTCTGCAATTACTTTGTTTTGTTATATAACCACAACCTCATTTATATGAGCTCAAGATAAGAATTAGGTTGATTTTAAAATTTGTTGAGATGGAAAAGAACAGTTAATGCTGATATGTTTCAAAAACAGCAGGGTTTAACTTTATGTGAGACCAGAGACAGTGGAATCAATCAGATATATTATGTCAGAGGAGCATGATGGATGATCTCTCACAGTCATACCCTCTAGTATTATTTTCCATTGATCACTTCAGGATGCAGAGAATCTAAGGAAAATATTTCATATATTTGTCACTCCACAGGGATGAGGAAAAAAAGTGAAAGTGACAGAATGAGAAGACTTTTCCACTGGGGTCCCTCATATGTTCTGTATTACAGATACTGTCAATAAAAGCAGCATTTAGATTCAGCAGAAAAATGATAAATGTCTCTGTGGTTGTCATCCGGCATGGACGTCCTGTGGCTCCCTGAGGAAGTGTGTGCCAGCGCACTTTACTAAACTATGGCAGAGCAGACAGGTTTGGTTTGTGGTTTTACAACATTTTTGGATTAATTTGGTTGAAATTTATAGTCTCACAGAAATACATTTTTCCACCATTTGAATACCTATTACTTTAATAAAATACTTTTGAAAGCATTTAAGGCTATGAAATAAAATTGTAAAATGTGCAAGCAATGGGTAAAACCATTGATTTGGCCTGCGGGCAGACATTTAAAGTCCCACTCAGCCAAATTTCCAGTTAATACAAGAAACTAATATACGTTTTATTGGGCACTAGGAAAAAGTAGTAGAATTTCCAGTGGACACCAAGAACTGGCACATCAAATAAGTACTGTAGATTGCCAGTTTTTATAATATATGTGGTATAATATATCTGCATAGACTCTCTAACATCTTTACTTTTATAAAGTTAAATGGCTCTCCTCTGCAAGTGGTGCACCCGCCATAGGATGAGAGGAGAGCCTTGCCACAGGTGGTACCCATTGGGGCACTGAGGGTGTGGGAGGCAGGAAGAGATTTCCAGCGAGATCATATAGGCCTCTCCCAACTCCCTCTAGCATTTCCTTACTTAAATCTCGCCACTGCTGCCTGGCCCAACACACTCTGAGAATAGGCCTTGGCCACTGTTCAGCACAATATGGTCATACACACCATTTGCCAAAACACACTACATATGCCAAATCCTTTTTTTCTTCTCTGTAAAGCTGAAGTTCGATCTGCTTATATTTTGCATTTCAGGTTGCAATTTTACCCCTTACCAACTGGTTAATTACATTTATAAATAAAACCTTTCTGCTTTCATTACATACAATATTTTAGACTCACTGATGTCATCACTGCTTCTGTATGTGATTCAGTTAGATTGTGGCTGGTGAAAGGGGCCAGCAGTGTGCTGTACATACAGTGCATCTGGAAAGTATTCACAGCGCTTCACTTTTTCCACATTTTGTTATGTTACAGCCTTATTCCAAAATGGATTAAATTCATTATTTTCTTCAAAATTCTACAAACAATACCCCATAATGAAGAAGTTTGTTTGAAATCTTTGCAAATGTATTAAAAATAAAAAACGAAAAAAATCCCATGTACATACAGTATCTCACAAAAGTGAGTACGCCCCTCACATTTTTGTAAAAATTTTATTATATCTTTTCATGTGATAACACTGAAGAAATGACACTTATCTACAATGTAAAGTACTGAATGTACAGCTTGTATAACAGTGTAAATTTGCTGTCCCCTCAAAATAACTCAACACACAGCCATTAATGTCTAAACCGCTGGCAACAAAAGTGAGTACACCCCTAAGTGAAAATGTCCAAATTGCGCCCAATTAGCCATTTTCCCTCCCCGGTGTCATGTGACTCGTTAATGTTACAAGGTTTCAGGTGTGAATGGGGAGAAGGTGTGTTCAATTTGGTGTTATCGCTGTCACTCTCTCATACTGGTCACTGGAAGTTCAACATGGCACGTCATGGCAAAGAACTCTCTGAGAATCTGAAAAAAAGAATTGTTGCTCTACATAAAGATGGCCTAGGCATATAGGCGTATGAGTGCTGCCAGCATTGCTTCAGAGGTTGAAGTGGTAGGGGGTCAGCCTGTCAGTGCTCAGACAATACGTCGCACACTGCATCAAATTGGTCTATATGGCTGTCGTCCCAGAAGGAAACCTCTTCTAAAGATGATGCACAAGAAAGCATGCAGTTTGCTGAAGACAAGCAAACTAAGGACATAGATTACTGAAACCATGTCCTGTGGTCTGATGAGACCAAGATAAACTTATTTGGTTCAGATGGTGTCAAACATGTGTGGCGGCAACCAGGTGAGAGTACAAAGACAAGTGTGTCTTGCCTACAGTCAAGCATGGTGGTGGGAGTGTCATGGTCTGGGGCTGCATGAGTGCTGCCTGCACTGGGGAGCTACAGTTCATTGAGGGAACCATAAATGCCAACATGTACTGTGATATACTGAAGCCGAGCATGATCCCCTCCTTTCGGAGACTGGGCCACAGGACAGTATTCCAACATGATAACGACTCCAAACACACCTCCATGACAACCACTGCCTTGCTAAAGAAGCTGAGGGTAAAGGTGATGAACTGGACAAGCATGTCTCCAGACCTAAACCCTATTGAGCATTTGTGGGGCATCCTAAAATGGAAGGTGGAGGAGCGCAAGGTCTCTAACATCCACCAGCTCCGTGATGTCATCATGGAGGAGTGGAAGAGGACTCCAGTGGCAACCTGTGAAGCTCTGGTGAACTCCATGCCCAAGAGGGTTAAGGCAGTGCTAGAAAATAATGGTGGCCACACAAAATATTGACACTCTGGGACCAATTTGGACATTTTCACTTAGGGGTTTGCTCACTTTTGTTGCCAGCGGTTTAGACATTAATGGCTGTGGGTTGAGTTATTTTGAGGGGACACTGTTATACAAGCTGTACACACACTACTTTACATTGAAGCAAAGTGTAATTTCTTCAGTGCTGTCACATGAAAAGATATAATAAAATGTTTACAAAAATGTAAAGGGTGTAATCACTTTTGTCAGATACTGTAAGTATTTACAGCCTTTGCTCAATACTTTGGTGAAGCTCCTTTGGCACCAATTACAGTCTCAAGTGTTGTTTGAGTATGATGCTACAAGCTTGACGCACCTATTTTTGGGCAGTTTCTCCCATTTTTCTTTGCAAGACCACTCAAGCTCCATCAGATTGGATGGGAAGCGTCAGTGCACAACCCTTCTAAGATCTCTCCAGACATGTTCAATCGGGTTCAAGTCTGGGCTCTGGCTGGGCCACTCAAGGACATTCACAGAATTGTCCCATAGCCACTTCTTTGTTATCTTGACTGTGTATTTAGGGTCGTTGGCTTGTTGGAAGATGAACCTTCACCCCAGTCTGAGGTCCTGTCGGGGCTGGGCTCAGCCCTTCCTTCTCTGAGTTGTCAACTGTCGGCTAATTGCCAGCTCCTATCTCTCCACAGTTACTAAGCTGTTGATGACATCCTTTTCGACGGATGGACTTTGACGGACTTCCGTCGAATTGGACTTGTCTACACACAATCACACCAAAGTCCAATGGATTTGACTGTAATGACGTACGACTGGACTAGAATAAGGAAGTTCATAGCCAGTAGCCAATAGCTGTCCTAGCGTCGGTTTTCGTCCATCAGACTAGCATACAGACGAACTGATTTTTCGACCGGACTCGAGTCCGTCGGAAAGATTTGAAACATGTTCTAAATCTAAAGTCCGTCACATTTTCAACAGAAAAGGTCTACTGCAGGTCCGATGAAGCCCACACATGGTCGAACTGTCCGACGGATTCATTCCGTCGGACAAGTTTGGTCGAAAAGTCCAGCCCTGTGTACAAAAGACTTGCTTGGCTGACATCCCTTCTGGCTCCAGATCCTGCTTGCTGTTTTACTACGCTCATCTCCAGCTCCCTGACTTTTGGCTTGTCTGACTATCCGTTCCGGTTCCTGAACTCTGGCTATGTTTTGACTACGTTTGTTCTATTTACTTACTCACTAAGTGTGATTTAACTGTACTTCTGTCTCGGTCTGATTTCATGGTTTCTAACAGGTCCAGAGCATGTTGGAGAAGGTTTTCATCAAGGATGCCTCTGTATCCTAGTTTTATCAGACCAGAGAATTTTGTTTCTCATGGTCTGAGAGTCCATTAGGTGTCCTTTAGCAAACGCCAGGTGCCCTTTACTGAGGAGTGGCTTCCATCTTGTCACTCTACCATACAGGCCTGATTGTCGAGTGCTGCAGAGATTGTTCTTCTGGAAGGTTCTCCTTTCCCCACAGAGAAATGCTGGAGCTCTGTCAGAGTGACCGTTCTTGATCTCCTCCCTGAATAAGGCCCTTCTCCCCCGATTGCTCAGTTTGGCCTGGAGACCAGCTCTAGAAAGAGTCCTGGTGGTTCCAAATGTCTTCCATGTATGGATGATGGAGGCCATTGTGGTCATTGGGACCTTCAATGCTGCAGAAATTTTTCTGTACCCTTCCCCAGATCTGTGCCTCCATGCAATCCTGTCACAGAGGTCTACAGACAATTCCTTGTACTTCATAGCTTGGTTTGTGCTCTTACATGCACAGCTAACTGTGGGACCTTATATAGACAGGTGTGTGCCTTTTCAAATCATGTCCAATCAACTGAATTTACCACAGGTGGACTCCAATCAAGTTGTAGAAACATCTCAAGGATGATCAGTGGAAACAGGATGCACCCGAGCTCAATTTTGAGTGTCATGGCAAAGGCTGTGAATACTTATGTACATGGGATTTTTTTGTTTTTTATTTTTAATAAATTTGTAAAGATTTCAAACACACTTCTTTCACCTTGTCATTATGGGGTATTGTTTGTAGAATTTTGAGGAAAAAAATGAATTTAATCCATTTTGGAATAAGGCTGTAACATAACAAAATGTGGAAAAAGTTAAGTGCTGTGAATACTTTCCGGATGTGCAGTAACTTTCTGAAAAAAAACATCCCAGCACCCTGCCTCAGTACTTCACTTAAGGGCCCCCAGTCCTAATGCATAGGTTGGACTTGATGGACTTGTGTCTTTTTTCAACCTCACCTACTATGTAACTATGTAAGCAGTTGGCTAGCCCTTTGGAGGAGTTATTTATATATAAGGAGTTAAGCAAATATCAAAATGTCTTGATTGGTGGATGACATGCTGGAAGAGTAAAGGTTTCTTGGCAAGATGAAATTTGATGACGGAAAGCTAAAAAAAAACATATTTAGGAGTGTGACGGAACTGTCCAGTACCCAGCTTTGGTGCCTCTGTCAAGATAGCTTCCTCCAGTCTTTACCCAGGAACCGGGTATTAAAGCTGAGCAATGAGCACTCAAGACTAGGTGACACTAGCTTAAGCCCTGTACACACAGCTAACAAACATGTTATGCTTTAAAATTGCGCATGCTTGTGAAATGGAGCCAAACTTCGGTATTTAAAAAATCTCCATAGGCAACACTTTATAAACCTTTATTGATTACCAGTTTAGAGTTACGCAGGAGGTATGGTGCTAGAATTATTGCTCACACTCTGACATTGCAGTGATACCTCACATGTGTGGTGCGATCGCCGTTTACATATAAGTACGGGACCAACGTGTGCTTTTGCCTTTGCACGCCAGCATGGGGGGATGGGGCACTTTAAATTTTGTATTTATTTATTGGTGGGACACTGGTACACTGACAGAGGTTTTTGTGCACTTGTACACTATGACAGATGTTGATCGTCCACCGGCGGACACTGACAGATATTGATGTTGCAATGGAACACTATTGCAAATGTTTTTGTGCACTGGTACATTGGTACCTGGTGACAGATTTTGTGTGCACTGGTACAGATGTTCATGGGACACTGGTACAGATGTGCATGAAACAGCGACAGTCGTATTTGGTGTACCGTGTGGGGATGGCTGCAGTCTGTATGATCTGTGACAGCTCTCTGTATAAAATCATCAGTCAGAAAGAGAGCTGTCACAGAGGCTGCAGCATTCCCCCCCCCCCCCCCCCCCACAGAGCTCTCACTGAGCTCAGCAGGAATTGCAGACACAGAGACACTTGTCTCTGTTTACATTGTGTGAAGATTGTGATTGGACACGTCCACTCAGAACGGGGAAGCTCCCACCCAGCCGTTTATGTACATTGGTTGGATGGGAAGTGGTTAAAAGATGGAGAGCTCCTATTGATTTTGATGGGGTTTGGGAACTTTGAAGTACATCAAACTCTGCTTGAACTGAACTGGGTGATTTGATTTTCTTTTTAATCAATAGTTTAAATGTTATTCAGTATAGTTTGAAAACCCCATATTGTCAAATAGTGTCCATTGTTCTAGTAGGGATTAAAGTGGAACTTCACCCAAAAGGGGAAATTCCACTTTTCTGCCTCCCCCCATCACTTTTGGATGAAGTTTTTTTTTTGGGGGGGGGTATTAAATTTTGACGGGTACCTGCTCCCACTTCCACTCGGATCATATAGGCAGGCAATCTGAGTAGAAGTTTCCCCCTACCATTCACAAAGCACAGCGTGGCTTGAGCATGCCCAATGGGAAGCTGGCTGTGACAGTGTCACAGCCAGCTTCCCACACTAGATGTGACAGGGCCAGGGACTCGAATACCAGTGAAGAACCAGCTCGGGTGAGGACGTTGCTGGATCCCTGAACAGGTAACAAATTTTATGAAAAGTCAGCACCTAGTATTTTTAGCTGCTGACTTAATTTTTGATGAACCGATTGAAGAATTACTTTAAGGTACGAATTTGATTGGCACAATATGTAAGGTCCATACACCCATTTGCTTAGTGATATAGGTTTAGGGTGGCAAACACCCATTTTTTGGTATAGGGACATATAATACCTTGATCATTTGGAGATTATCTATCAAGACATAGGTTATTTTAACCACTTCAGCTTTAACTGACAATTGTGCGGTCGTGAGACACTGTACCCAAACAAAAATTGATGTCCTTTTTTTCCCACAAATAGAGCTTTCTTTTGGTGGTATTTGATCATCTCTGCAGTTTTTTTTTTTTTGCGCTATAAACAAAAAAAAAGTGACAATTTTGAAAAAAAAAACCACAATATTTTGTACTTTTTGCTATAATAAATATCCCCAATTTTTTTTTTTAAACTAATTTTTTTCTCAGTTTAGGCCGATATGTATTTTTATTGAAAAACTATTCATAGAAAATAGGTACATATCCAATGGTATGAATACTCTTTGACATGAAGATTGTACAAGCAGAGGTAGAAGTAAAAAAAACAGAGGTATCCAAAATTTTAACAAATAATAATCAAAATAAAATCAAAATAAGATAAAAAAAAGGAAATAAAAATTAAACAGGAAACAAGGCAGTATCATATAAAGCATGTGGATAATCATAGCAGATAATTGAGAGCATGGACTTAATGGTATGGGAGCGATATATCAAACGAGAGCAGGTCTGTATGGGGAGCATAGTGTTGATCGACTTTTGGGCTATTAAAGGCCTCGTATAGCTTAAGGAGGTGAGTCAAAGGGCAAACTATCCCAAGGGGCCCAAATCCTATCAAACCTATCTGTCGTAACCTCCACCATAGCCGTCAGATGTTCCATTCTGCATATATCCTTAATACCCTGCAATAGCTGCTCTTGGGTTGGGGGATGTGTAGACAGACAGCAAGCAGGTATGTCCCTTTTGGCTGCTAGCAAAATAAAGGAGGTCAGCTTGCTCGGGACCTTCCCCAGGGCCAGAAATGGGAGGCCCAAAAGGAAGTGTACTGGGTCCAAAGGGAGTTGGACATCAAGTATCTGCTGAAGGACTGAAAGTACCATGGACCAAAAAGGAGCAATCAGTTCACATTGCCAAAAGATGTGGTATTGATTCCCCCTAACTTTCCCACATCCCCAACAGAGAGGGGAGAGAGAGGGGTCGTAATGGTGTATAACCTCCGGGGTTCTATACCAAAAGTATAAGACTTTATATGCTGTCTCCTTCTGTGCCACACATCGAGAAACCTTAGTGGTTGAGGACCAGATTTTAGCCCACTGTATATCAGAAATATGTTGTTGGGTGTATTGCACCCATTTGTTCACGTAGGAGTGGGGGACCGTTGAGAGTGGGGCATTCTCCTGGAGAATTTGGTATATACTGGAAATGAGTCGTGTTTGGTATGGACCTTGAGAGCACAAAAGTTCAAAGGATGTTGGCTTGGAGAGGGCAAGCGAGGGGGAAAGCTTTGAAAGAAAGTGAGTAACTTGGAGGTATGAGTATAGCAAGTGGTTAGGGATTTGGCTATTAGATTGAAGATCTTTGAAAGTTCGGAGTTTGCAGGTAGCCCGATTAACAAAGTGTCAGTGTTGAAACATACCCTCCCTAGCCCAGGGGAACATTCGGGAATGTGAAAGGCTATCAGGGATTAAGGGGTTGAACAGTAAATTAGAGAGGGGGGGACATGTGGAAGATAGAGAGAATTTTGGGAGGCAAGAACACCATATCTTGAGTGAAAATAACATGGGATTTAGACAGAGATTACGTAACCTGAGGCCTGAGATTAACTCAGGGGACCAGACTAGAGAGCATGGATGGGTCGGAAACAGAGATCCCATTTCAATCTCCGCTTAACGCCTCGGGGGTCTCAGACTAGACCAGACCATCCAGAGATGGGAGGCTAAGTAATACTTATAAATGTCCGGGGCCCCCATACCTCCCTGATCTCTAGGGGAAAAAATCACCGAGCTAGCCACTCTGTGGGCTCCTCCTTTCCAGATAAAGTTAAGAAACCACCTTTTAAGTACTTTCAACTGGGCCATTGGGAGGGAAACCGGGAGTGTTTCGAAGAAATATAGCAATTTTGGCACAATGGACATCTTCAGCACATTAATTCTACCTATCCATGATATCCGAAGAAGGTTCCTACGAGTTAGCATGGCATTTATATTCCTAAACAGGGGGAGATAGTTGGTTGAATAAAGGGAGGAATACTCAGGCGTGAGTTAAACCCCTAGATATTTGAGAGACGTTATGCACCAGCGATATGGATATGAATTTTTAAGCAAAAGGAGGTCATCAGGAGGTATGTGGAGAGGCATGGCTTCAGTTTTAGATGTATTAACCTTGTAGCCATAAAGGGAGCTAAATTGGGAAAGTAAGGTCTGGAGTGATGGTAGGGAAATGTGAGGGTTAGTTAAGGAAAGGAGTACATCATCGGCAAATAAAGATAGTTTGTACTCCCTTTGACGCATGGGAACCCCTCTTATATCAGGATGGGATCTAATAGCCTCCGCCAAAGGCTCCAGACATAGGATGAAGAGAAGGGGGGATAAGGGACAGCCTTGTCTAGTTCCGTTGGACATGGGGAATGAACGTGACATGAAGGAAGCCAGCTGGACCTGCGAAGTGGGGTTGGAATAGAGGGATTTTAGGGCTTGCATAAAGGGACCTCGGATGCCAAATCTAGTAAGAGTCGCAAACATATAGGGCCAATTCAGTCTATTGAATGCTTTTTCCCTAGTGGACTTTAAAGGCACATATGGAAGGACGTATACGTCCTTCCATATGTGCCTTTAAAGTCCACTAGGGGAAATGCTCTTGCTCAAATTCCTAAATATAGGATGTGGCACAACCCGCAGATAAATAGCCGGTCAACAACCCTCGTATTGAATGCTTTTTGGGCATCAAGGCTTAAGATCAGGGCGGGACGGCAGACCCTGTTCAACATATCGATAAGGTCAATGGTTCGTCGGGTATTGTCTCCTGCATGTCTGGTGGGGACAAATGCCACCTGGTCTCTGTCAATGAGTTTTGTCAAAAATTGCAAGAGGTGGTTGGCTAAAATTTTCGTGAATAGCTTGTAATCTGAATTCAGAAGGGCTATTGGCCTATAGCTGTCCGGGAGTGCAGGGTCTTTATCAGGTTTCGGTATGACTGTGATGTACGAGTGGAGAAATTGTTGGTCGGGGAGTTTTCCCCGGAGGAGAAAGTTGTATAGGGATACCAAGTGTGGTGACAGGATTGGAAGGAAAGACTTATAGTATGAATATGGGAGACCATCTGGGCCTGGGGCTTTATGATTCGGTAAGGACTTAACAGTGTCAGACAGTTCCTCTTTTGTGACAGGGGCATTTAATATTTGTACGTCAGAGTCTGATGTCTTGGGAAGTCGTATGTCGGTAAAAACTCTTCAAAAGCTGCCATGTCAAATGGGGGGTGTTGGTTGGGCGTGAGGCAGTTGTAAAGCTTGTCGTAGAACTCACCAAACACCTGAGTCATAGTCTGCGGGCAGTAAGAAGGAGTCCCATCAGGGTGCTTGATGTCTGGAAAGGGAAGAAAGTCTAGAAACCAACATCCTGTGTGGTTTATTTGAAAACTCCTGGAACTTTTGCTTAGCCCACAAAAGTGATTTGTCTACTGTTGAAATGTCTAAGGGTTTTATTTGGTAGTGTAAAAAGATTACCGCACGCAGCTGGCCCATCGTGGGAGCCCGCAGCAGAGATCTTTCAGCAATTGAAAGTTGAGACAGCAAAGATGACTTCAAGAGGGCTTTGTCTTTCTTCCTTTGCGAGCCAACAGCTATACACTGTCCTCGGAAGAAAGCCTTATGGGCCTCCCAAAGAGTGGACGGGCTGGCCACGGAACCTGTGTTCAATTGAAAATATTCAGTTAAGGTTTTGGATAATGTGTCCTTTGTTACAGAATGTGACAACAGGGATTCATTGAGTCTCCAATGACATTTCCTGGGAAATGCTGTGGAAAGGCTTAGATCTAGGGATAAGGGAGCGTGGTCCGACCAGGTAATGGGTCCCAGTTCGGATGACACTGTGTGTGGGAGCAGGGGGTCAGAAACAAGGAAGTAGTCTAGTCTAGAGAACATCTTATGAGAGGGGGAGTAGAACAAATATTGTCTACCTGTGGGATGTTTGATCCGCTATGTATCAAACATTTGATGAGTGCGGATCAGTCGTCTAAAGGAGGTGGCCAGGGAATGTGTAGCGGAAGATGATGGGGCAAGAAACAAAGATTTTCTATCTTGGGTGGGAGAGAGGACAGCATTAAAATCGCCACCTATTATTGTAAAGGGTTGAGAGCATTTTTGTAGGCGGTCAAATGCATCTGTAAGGAATTTAACCTGACCAGAGTTAGGGGCGTATATATTCATAATCGTTATAGGGTTAGACAAATAAGCACCCTGTAATACTATATAGCGACCCTGAGGGTCTAAATGGGTTGACTTGATCTGGAAAGGGCAAGAGCGCCTTATCAAAACCGCTACACCCGCCCTTCCAGATGGGTCAGACACCAAAAAGGACAGCGGGAAGTATTTAGAGGCGAATTTCAGGGAACCTCCAGCCCGGAAGTGCGTTTCCTAAACTAGGATCACATCCGCGCCGGAGGTCCTGAATTCCCGCAATGCCAACCATCCTTTCTTAATAGAATTCAGGCCCTTTACATTATATGACATTAATTTTAAAGCCATGATAGGTTAAAGCATTTAGGCCATAAAACATTCAAAACCATGGGTGTGAGCCCAACAGTGTAGAGACACCAAAATAAACACTTTGATAAACCATAATCTGTCAAGGGACTTACTGTAAAGAGGGTAGCCAACAGTAAGGTTAGTATAGATAATACTGACCAGAGAAAAATAAAAAGGTATATATAGACAATAATTAAAAGTAAAATAAAAATAATGATATAAAATTAGTAAAAAAAAAAACAGCCTCTGGAATTAAATGATATAATTCGGTTCATAAAAAAAAAACAAAAAGAAAAAAAACAAAAAGAGAACCAATTTGGAGCGTGTAGCATAACAACAAACAGGCCTGATGGGCCTAAAAAGAAAAAACATCAGAAATAGTCCTGAAAGGCAAAAGCCTGTCAGGGGGCCTCGGCCGCAGCCTGAGGACCTGTGGGGGAGCAAAGCAGTCTCCAACATGGGGGATGGAGCATGACATCCCACCCCCTATGATCCGATAATGCTGCTAACTCTTCGTATCCTCCTCAAAGCTTCTGTGCTGTGAGCAGTTGTGGGGGGGGGACTCCCCTTAGGCAACAGTTTTGGATGCAAATAATGTTAACATGTGCAACAAAAAAAAGGCACTGAGTAGAAACAATGTAGAATGCCCAGTAATAAGGCAAAACTGGCTCCCATATGGGGTCGACCGGAGGATCGTAAACCCATGGGAGAGGGAAAAAAAAAAAAAGGAGAGCCAATGGGGACTCTGCAGTAGATCAAGTGGGTGGTCTGGAATATTGGGAGCGTTGAGGAGTGGAGTAGGCCCTCGAACCTCTTCCTCTTACTAGGGTCCAAATCCTGGCTGGGGCAGCGAGGTGCCGTGGGGTGGTTGGAGAGGGCTGGTCAATCTCTGCAGGAAGTGGGGGCAAGCCCAGTCGCTTGAGAAAGGCATCTCCTTCCAGAAGATGTGTGTAGGGTGTGTTGGACCCCTTCCATGGTGACATTTAGGTGAAAAGGAAAGCCCCAATATTAAGGGACTTTATGCTGTTGGAGATGGGCAGTGATGGGCTGTAGAGAGTGTGGTTTGGCCAATGTGATGGGAGATAGGTCACAGAACATTTGGAGCTTGTCTCCCTTGTATTAGATGCTCTGTTACGAGTAGCTCTTGTCAGGGCCTCCTTGCTCTCATAAAAGTGGAAAAGCACCACTATGTCGCGGGGTCTGGCTCCCGCAGGGGTTTAGGGGCCAAGGACGGATGAGTGCGGTCCATACGCCAATCAATGTCCACTATTTCAGGCGCCAGGGTGTTGAAAAGGCCAAGAAGATAGGATCGTATGTTGTTGTCAGCAACCTTTTCAGGGACACCGTGGATCCGAAGGTTTTGGCGTCTTTCTCTGTTCTCAAGATCCTCTTGCTGTAATTGTAACTGAGATACAGAGTTTTTAGGAAGAGCATTCTCCTCTTCAAGGGCCTGTATATACTGCAGAGTCTCATCAAATTTTGTCGCCAGTGTTGATGTGCATTTACCAAGGGCATCTATTTCCCCTCTAAGCTCTCTGGAGATCCTCCCCATCTCCTGGGCAATGTCCCTGGTAACTTGCTGGGCTAAGGCCTGGAGCTTGAGATCCATCAGTCAGCATCAGCTGAGGTGTGGAGGGTATGTGAGGAGGGGGGATCTGCTGAGAAGGAGCTTCCACCATCAGCGTGCTGACATAGTCCTCAGGATCCCCTTGTGAAATCGAGACCGGGGACTGAGGCCTAGTTAGGAAGCGGTCCATAGTGGAGGAAGGCCGCGGGGGCTGTGGGGGACGATAGACTGACCGTTGTTTCCCAATTTTGCCCATGTAGCGCCGGGGAGACTTGAGGAGGTGTTGAGGCTTACCCCTGGATCGATCGGTGGCTAATGCAGCTTGTCAGGGGTCTCGGATCTCGAGACGGGAACGGAGCTCACGAGTCACACGTCCGCCATCTTGGAAAGCCGCGCATGCGCCCTTGATATGTGTTCTTCTACATATTTTTGGTAATAAAAATCGCAATAAGCATATATTGATTGGTTTGCGCAAAAGTTATAGCAACTACACAATAGGGGAAAGATTTATGGCATTTTTATTAATACTTTTTTTTTTTACTAGTAATGGCGGTAAGCAGTGATTTTTATTGGGACTGCGACATTATGGTGGACACATCGAACACTTTTGATACATTTTTGGGACCATTGACAATTAAATGGTATAAAAATGCACTGATTACTGTGTAAATGTCACTGGCAGGGAAGGGGTTAACACTAGGGGGCGATCAAGGGGTTAACTGTGTTTCTTGTGTGTGTTTTTAACTGTAGGGGGATGGGAGTGACTGGAGGAAATGACAGATCGCTGTTCCTAGCTAGTAGAAACTCATGATCTGCCTCTCCTCTTCTCACAGAACAGGGATTTATGTGTTTACACACACACACGTCCCTGTTCTGGCTCTCGTGTCCGCACCTAGCCGGTGGTCATCGCGACCGCCAGCCACGCGCATCGCCACCTCCGCAGTGCAGCGCATGCGCGCCTCTGGCGGCGCACCTGGTATCCCGCTTAAAGAGACTGACGTACAGCTATGACAGTTCACGGGATCGTGCCGACCTGCCGCAGTATAATGACAGCAACTGGTTGGCAAGAGGTTAATGAGACATTTTGCCCTGATGTGGAACTTTAATTTATATACTGCGATTAGTTTTATGAAGTTATTAGTCTAAAAACAAAAGCAGGGGGCATCAACCTTTTTTGGTTTAAGGGTACAGATTTTTCCCAATCTGAAAAAAAAAAACTCAATAGAATTTAAGGCTTTGTGGGAATCCAGCTTGACTGTATGCTCTCAAAATATGTCAAAGTGCAGTGCTACCCCCAGAGGTGCAGCTGATTTTATTTTGTGATTTCTCTACACGCCTGAAGATGTCACACCTCATTAAGGTGTCCGTTTATGAAGCAGTGAAATCTATTCACTGCTTCGTTCTCCGGCATTCACAGTGAAGATCTCTCTCCTCTGTGTGCCAGTTTATGAGGCTTTGTAGATAGCTTCACCTTTGGAGGAGTGAAGTGATCTACAAATGCTTCAAACAGTGGAGAAGGGCCCCTGATACTGGAATCTCGTGAGACTTTACGAGATTACAGCACCAGAATACAGAGATGTCAGTTTATTAAGCAGTGATAAATTATCACCGCTCAATACACGAACAGACGGCGTGGATTAACGTTAATAAAATAATGAGTCCCCCTACATTATATACATATGTATACACACATAATATATACATGTATATACACACACATTATATATATATAAATATACACATTATATGTATATATGTATACACATAAATATGACAGGGGGACATGCTTACAGTGTTGGGGGGTCTGAACGAGGCATAAGGAAGTTAAAAATCTTCCTTCTTCCCCCTCAGATCCCCCCAGATTTCCTCTTCACTCCCCGATTCACCACCTCTGAGCAGGTGAACCTGGGAGTGTGAATTCTGACTCAGATCGCCAGTGAAGCAGTGAGATCACCGCTTCATAAACTGGCCGTTACTGTGTCATTCATGAGGATTCTCTGTGTGTAGAGATAATCGGTGGGAGAACAAGTTCAAACATGTTCTCCCCCGATTATCACTGTTTTATAAACTGTTTATGGACTGTGATCAGCGGCGATCCTCGGGATCACCGCTGATCACTGCTTCATAAATGGACACCTAATACAGCACTTACCATTGCCTAAGGCTCCTTTTATATTAGCGTGTCTCCAAAGTCACACGATTTCCAGTGCGACTTTGATGCGGCTTTTGATCTGACTTTACATTCTATGGATCAATTGCTTCAAAAGTCACACCAAAGTAGTGCAGGTACCTTTTCAAAGTTGCTGCAACTGTGATCGCAGTGATTTGAATGGGTGTCATTGAAAAGAATGGTGTGCAATTTGTCATGTAACTTTGCTGTCCAAAGTCATATGACAAATTGCACAAGTGTGAATGCAGCCTAAAAGAAGAGAAGGTTAGCAAGTGTACTTATACAAACAATTAGACAATAACAGTACAATAACAGTAATTAGCAGAACTGAACTACATGTACCTAGCAACAGTATACAAAGACAGTTCTAAATTGCTATAACAGTCCTTATCTTGTCACACTGGCCAGTGAATGATGTAAAAAAATGTAGGATGGAAAAGTTGGTGCCCTTGAAGAAAGCATAACAGTTCCCAGCAGACATCAATGTTAGTCTCATACCAGACCCAGGACGCCCTCTTCTCAGTCTCCAGACACATGCTCTGATTCAATAAAAGTCAAGTTCAAGTCACACAGAGATAGAAGTTGATGTGATTTCTCTCTTCCAATCCTGCTGAGACAATCCCTCTTTTCCTTCCTTTACAAGTGGTGGGGGTACTCTCTAGTAGAGTCTGATCACACCAAATCATATCTCACACCCTCCCACCAAGAAGGTTTCCAGTTTCTGAGGCAAGGCCCTGCATGATAAGCAGTCTCTTTGCTTCTCTGAGATCACACCTGATTGTGGTCAGCTATGGCAGGGTTCTATTCAGCCAGCAGCCCAATCTCTTTATTTTCACCCCTCCTAGTTTTATCACTATCCCCTCTCAGCAGCCTGCAGACACACTTCTCTTTGCTATGTTGCATCAGCCAATCACCATCCTCCAGGATTGATCCAGACCCAGCCATGATAGTTGCCCCCTCCACTTGAGACACTCCATAGACAAGCATTGCAAAGTGGTCTTCTTAAAGATGGCTGCTGCAAAAAAAAGGTGTCTTGTTACCAAGGTGTCTCACAAGAAACATCTCATAATGGGTAAAAGCAAAGAGCTCTTTCAAGACATTTATGGCATTATTGTTGCGAAACACACTGATAGCATTGGTTACAGAAGGATTTCTAAACTTTGGAATGTTCCAGTGAGCCTGTTGAGGCCATAATCCGCAAGTGGAAAGAACATCATTTCACCATAAACCGTCCAGGACCAGCTGCTCCTCACAAGATTTCTTATCAAAAGAGTTGTCCAAGAGCCAAGGACCACTTGTGGAGGTGCTTCAGAAAGACCTGGAATTAGCAGGTACAATGGTTTCAAAGAAAACAATAAGTAATGCACTCAACCCCCATGGCCTGCATGCATGCTCACCACGCAGGACTCCATTGCTGAAGAAAAGGCATGCTGCAGCTCATTTAAAGTTTGCTGCACTACATTTAGACAAACCTGTGAAATACTGGGAGAATATAGTGTAGCCAGGAGCTGGATGTATATATATATATATATATATATATATATATATATTCCTGCAGTCAGGAGACACTGTGTGGCTTTGCTGCGGCGAAGCCAGTTCCCTCTAGTGCTGAGTTTGACACTGACAAGAGCAAAGCATCTTGGGACATGTAGTCTTAATGGACGGGATTTTCCCTCTTGCTGAACCATCGGGAACTACAATTACAAGATCGCTGATGGGGAAGAACAGACTGCTGAGAGTGGCTATAAGAGCAACTGTCTGAGGCCTAGCATGCTCTCTTGGGACCCTAGTGTGGATCTGAGTGCAGGGATTCTGTGACGGTGTGTGCTGCAGCTGAGTCGTGGCCTACACCAGTAGAACCACCCAGCGGATATCCAGGGGGACACCTGCGGGCAGCACCCCTTGGCTGTTTGGCGCCGTCCTGAAGGCCATTCCTGTTCCATCTATCCTGCTGCGGTGATATCAGATCCGGGTGAGCCGTAGCGCGGTGCGGTGGAGGCTGGACACCATCCCTGAGAGCACATTCCTGAGATACAGACATCACCGTCATTATCATCTTTTCTTGTTCCAGTGTGGTGAGCAGGCAAAAGCCTAACCTTATAGACACTGTATATAGACACCATTCCATCCTGCACCATTTATCATCCTTAGTGCCAAAAATCTAGGCTAAACCTCAGAAACTATATACAGAAATCTCTACTTTCTATCAACCCACTTTTACTTGTAGTTCTATCGAGGACAACAACTTTAAGTCAGTGATCCTGGTTTCCAGCTGCAGTTTGTTCAACACAGGAAGATGTGCTTCTTTGTTTATTCACAATCAATGGATTCATGTTTCTTTTTGTTTGGCTGTTATTTGTCCATGGTATATAGTGTACATAAACCGCACCTTTGTTTTTCCACCTTCACCGCTGTTTGCTGTGCCTAATTTTTTGTGTAGTGAACTCATACAGGGAGTCACACACACCCGCTGCCGAGCTAACCTCTCACAGTTGGTGGAGGAAGCCAGGAGCAGTTTTTTTAAATAAAGCCCAGCATGGAAGAGTTGCTGAGACAGCTTGTTGAGGCAAATGGCAATCAACAACAAGCGGACCTTGAGCATAGGCGTGCAAATGAACAAGTGCAGCACAGTCTGGAAGCTCAGCAGCAAGCTTATCAGCAAAGTCTGGAAGCTCAGCAACAAGCCCAGCAGCAATCTGAGGCTCGCTTCATAGACCTGTTGTAGAAGCAGGAGCAGAGACTCCAACAACAAGTGGAGATATTAATGCAGCAACGTCTGCAGACCAGTGAGGCAAGTGGTTCCACAAATACCACATCATTTTGTGTGAGCCGTTTACTACCAAAAATGACTGGAGAGGATGATCCTGAGGTTGAAGTTTTTGACCACATTTGAAAGGCCTGTGCTGAAAGGCAAAAGTGGCCTAAGGAGCAGTGGGCTGGACTGGTGGCCCCTCTATTATCCGGGGGCCTGACCAAGCAAAAGACTATGTTGTGCTAAAAACAGAAATATTGGCACGGCTGGGTGTCATCCTGGCCGTCTGGGCTCAGCGTGTGCATAACTGGACTTTCCAGCTGGGAAAACCCCCCAGCTCTCAATTTTATGATCTCATTCACCTGAGCAGGAAGTGGCTGCAGCCAGAGACTTTGACCGCACCAAAGATTGTGGAACGTGTTGTTATGGATTGGTTTCTGAGATCTCTTCCTACTGCCATGCAAAAGTGGGTAAGCCATGGAAACCCAGAAACGTCCGACAAGCTTGTGGATCTGGTTGAGAGGTACTTAGCTACAGAGAACCTGATCTCCTCTCAAAGGGACTCACTGACTTTCCACCCCAAGACCAGACCATCCCCACCAGCGGGTAAGAGGGTGGGGTGAGGGTGGATAGAGTGAGAGGGTGGGAATTCTACCTGTCTGGCGAGAGCAGCCTGGGAAATCAAGGCTGCAAGAGGATGCAAAAAAAGATTATTTGCTACCGCTGTCGGCAAAAGGGACATATTGCAGCAAATTGCCCAGTTGTGGAAGAACCTATGCAATGTGACTTTCTTAGGGACAGACGTCAGTCGCTGCTTGAGACAGTTGCATGCACTGCCACTCGGGGAACAGAAACATTTATGCAAGATGTATATTAGTGGTAGAAATGTTGTTGTGTTGCTGGATTCAGGTAGCCTGGTAACATTGATTAAAGCTGAATTAGTTACTACAGAGGTCTCTGAGAATAACAAGGTGGCTGTTATTTGTGTGCATGGGGACACCCGAGAGTATCCTGTGGCTACAGTGTTTTTTGAGACCTCCAAAGGTAACCTATCTCATCATATGGGGTTAGTGTCTCACTTACCAGATGATGACATTGTGGGGAGGTCTTTTCCAAAATTCTGGGAACTTTGGGATTGTCCTGAGCCCCCCACTGATGCCCCTATAGACCAGGAAAGTGCATCCCAGAAATCCTTTGAGAGTGGTGAGGACTCTCCAGAATTTCCCCTGTCAGTGTTTACAGAGAAGACTCAGGAAACTGGGGAGGAATCAACATCCTCAGACGAAAGCATGCCGTCTGTTGATTTTTCTGATCTAGAGGTTCACAGGGAAAATTTTGCCACAGAAGAGTTAAAGTGGTTCTAAACCCTTACAGACCACTTTTTCCTACAGGTAAGTACTGTACCTGCAGCCTGCCAGGTTGCGTGCTCGGATAAGGGTCTGATATGGATTTTGGGGGGACCCCTATGCCATTTTTTTTTAATTTTGGCACAGGGTTCCCCTTAAAATCCATACCAGACCTGAAGGGCCTGGTATGGATTTTAGGGGGAACCCCATGCATTTTTTTTTATTTTGGTTAGGGGTTCCCCTTAATATTCATAACAGACCCAAAGGGCCTGGTAATGGACTGGGGGGGGATCCCATGCTCTTTTTTTCAATGAGTTTTATATATATTGCCGAGACCCAACAATTTATTATAGCCGCAATCAGTTTTAAATGACAATTTTGCCTTTAGAAATGCAATTTTGCTGTGGTACTGTTCTAAACACAGAAAAAAGTGCCACTTTGCAGGCATACTATAGACACCCCCAGGCACGATATTTAAAGGAATATTTAATTTTTATTGTTTCACTTTAAGCATTAAAAAAATCACTGCTCCCGAAAAAACGGCCGTTTTAAAAAAACAAAAAATTTGCATTGATACATGTCCCCTTGGGCAGGACCCAGGTACCCAAAAACTTTTTATGACAATAACTTGCATATAAGCCTTTAAAATTAGCACTTTTGATTAGTCATGCTCGTGTCCCATAGACTTTAAAGGTGTTCATGTTCTGCCAAATTTTTTGCCTGTTTGCTTGTTTTGCTGCGAACCAAACAGGAGGGTGTTCGGATTATCCCTATTTATTACCCTATTTGATGTTTGCCACCAGGGAGGTACCACAATCCTCTACGGGATTTTGCTCCCCTTGAGTTACCCTCTGTGAGACACCCAAGAGGGCTGTTGGACATTGCCAAGGAAGCTTGGGAAAGTGAGAGTTCTCCCCACAGGATTGTGATTGAGCATGTCGCCCAAATGCAAGGTGGAATTGCACAGGTAATGCCAATAGTAAAAGAACATTTGGCCCAAGAACAATTAGCACAGCAAAGGGTGTACAATGGTGGGGCCAAGACCCGTACCTTTTCCCCGGGGGATAGGGTGCTAGTACTAATCCCTACAGTTTAAAGCAAATTCCTGGCCAAATAGTGGGGTCCAACCTGGTTCCTGAGGTTGGAAAAGCAGTCACCTTGTCGAAAAAGAGTTCGTGCTCCGCAACAAAGACATTTTCTCGGAGCTGCCGGGACAAACATCTGGGGTGGAGCATGACATTATCACCCCGCCAGGTGAAAGAGTGAAACTAAAACCCTATTGCATACCAGAGGCCTGACGGGAGGCAATACGTGGGAAACTACAAAGAATGCTTGAACTGGGTGTGATAGAGGAGTCCCAGAGTGACTGGTCCAGTGGGGGCTGGCGATTTTGTAAAGATTTTCGACAGTTGAATAAAGTTACAAAATTTTACACCTACCCCATGCCATGTATAGATGGTTGACCGGCTGGGAGCAGCCCAGTACATGACAACACTCAATCTGACCAAGGGGTATTGGTAGATTCCCCTAGCTGAGTCGGCAAAGGAAAAAACTGCATTTGTAACCCCAGATGGGGCATTCCAGTATAGAAGGATGCCTTTTGGGTTACAGAATGCACCGATTCATAGAAATGTACCATTGGACTGGAAGAGGCCAGATATCTTGGGTACACTATTGGCGGGGGAATAATAAAACCCCAAGTCAAGAAAGTTGAGGCCATACAGAGTTGGCCGCATCCCAACAGTAAGAAGCAGGTATGAACCTTTCTAGCAATTGCTGGCTATTATCGGTGATTTATTCCCCATTTTGCTTCTCAGGCCGTGCCCCTAATCAACCTCACAAAAGGGAAAGAATTTGTCATGGTAAATGGACTCCGGAGGCTGAAGCAGCATTCCAGTCTTTAAAAAAAGCCTTATGTAGCCAGCCAGTGCTGTACTCACCTGACTTCTCTAAGGACATCGTTGTGAAAACTGATGCATCAGATGTTGGATTAGGAGCAGTGTTGTCCCAGGTTTGAAAGGGGGAGGAGCACCCAGTCAATTATCTCAGCAGAAAACTGAAATCCCACTAGGTAAATTATGCCACGATTGATAAGGAATGTTTAGCTGTGAAATGGGCTCCAGATTCCCTTCAGTACTATCTGCTAGGTAGACATTTTGGTTACCGCTCCATTAAAGTGGATGGCTCAAAATAAGGAGACCAATAGAAGGGTGAATAGGTGGTTCCTGGCCCTACAAGAATTACACTTTACTGTAAAGCATTGGGTTCAGATGGGGAATGTGGATGCTTTATCCCGGATTCATGCGTGTCTGACTACTGGTGTTCCAACCCCAAGGTGGGGGGGGGGTATGTAACAGCAGACAGGTAAAATCGCCTGGTTGCATCAAGGATGGCAGATATGTGTGTCCTAGATTCAGGCTTTATTCAGATTTATTCCACTAGGGGTAAGTGCTGAGTCATTCAGTGGTGAGGTAATGACCCCAGCTGAAGCAAGTTGGCTCTTTGGGGGTCTCTACAAAAGTTCCCAGCATGCTTAGGGAGTTGCTCCATCCTGGAACCAGTTTTGTGTCTGGGAGCATGATACCTGTCCTGCGCGGTGAGACAAAGCCTGTGTGGAAAACCTCTAAAACAGGGAGATATGTGCTAGGGGCAGCACAAGGCTGCACCTAGTTGACAGATAGGGAACCTGCATGTGTATTAAGTGGCCAACTTGGCAAGGATTTATTTTTTTGCTCTTATTTGTCCATTGTATATAATGTAAATAAACCACACTTTTGTTTTTTTTTCACCTTCACTGCTGTTTACTGTGCCTAATTTTTGTGTAGTGAACTCATCTAGGGGGTCACATACACTCGCTATCGAGCTAACCCCCTCACAGTGTATTGCTGAGTACAGAAATTATAGTCCTCACTGTTGAATGTTTAATATTGATATGTGATCACCACTGAGTTATTGATAACGTTTCTATAAGAGATATCATTCTAAACTGTAAATTTGTGTTGATTTACCAATTGTCTCATTTCACTATAAACAAGTTAATTGTTTTTTCTCAACTCTGGTGTACCTGCTTTATTACTACCATTCCCAAAGGGAAACTGTCTGAACCCAAGGTGTCAGAGTTGGCTGAGGACTTGCAGGGTCAGGGCAACCAGTGGGGTACTGATTTAACCAGCAACCCTCACGAGGGCAGCGCTACAATAGTCTGGTCAGATGAGACCAAAATTTAACTCTTTGGATGCCATAATACACACCACGTTTGGAGGTCAAATGGCACTCCACATCACCCCAAGAACACCCCCATTCCAACAGTGAAGTTTGGAGGTGGGAACATCATTGTGTGGGGCTGCTTTTCAGCATAGGGTACTGGCAAACTTAATGGGATTGAAGGAAGGGTGAATGGAAAAATGTACCAAGACATTCTTGATAAAAATCTGCTGCCATCCACCAGGGTGATGAAGGTGAAACGAGGGTGGACATTTCAGCAAGACGATGATCCCAAACACAAAGCTAAGGAAACTCTCAACTGGTTTCAAGAAGATAAAGCTGCTAGAATGGCCCAGCCAATCACCTGACTTGAATCCAATAGAAAATCCAAGGAAAGAACTAAAGATCAGAGTTCATAGAAGAGGCCCACGGAACCTTCAAGATTTGAAGTCTGTGTGTAAGAATGGGCCAAAATCACACCTGAGCAATGCATGTGACTAGTTTCTCCATACAGGAGACGTCTTGAAGCTGTTATTACCAACAAAGGTTTTTGTATGAAGTATTAAATACATTTTAGTGTTCAATACTTATATCTGACCAGGCTTGGAGTGGAGGTTAAAAAAAACTCAATTTACAATTCCCTTGTCTGACAAGAGAATGTACCACATTGATAAAATCCAACAGAGCCTCTCATGAATATACTGAATAAAGCTAAAAAAAGTAAAGCTTATCTTCCAATAGGGATGAGCTTCGAGTTCGAGTCGAACTCATGTTCGACTCGAACATTGGCTGTTCGCAATTTCGCCGAACAGCGAACAATTTGGGGTGTTCGCGGCAAATTCGAATGCCGCTGAACACCCTTTAAAAGTCTATGGGAAAAATCAAAAGTGCTAATTTTAAAGGCTAATATGCAAGTTATTGTCATAAAAAGTGTTTGAGGACCTGAGTCCTGCCCCAGGGGACATGGATCAATGCAAAAAAAAGTTTTAAAAACGGCCATTTTTTCAGGAGCAGTGATTTTAATAATGCCTAAAGTCAAACAATAAAAGTGTAATATCCCTTTAAATTTCGTACCTGGGGGGTGTCTATAGTATGCCTGTAAAGGGGCGCATGTTTCCTGTGTTTAGAACAGTCTGACAGCAAAATGACATTTTGAAGGAAAAAACTCATTTAAAACTACCCGTGGCTATTGCATTGCCGACAATACACATAGAAGTTCATTGATAAAAGCGGCATGGGAATTCCCCAAAGGGGAACCCCGAACCAAAAAAAAAAAAAAAAAAAATGACGTGGGAGTCCTCCTAAATTCCATACCAGGCCCTTCAGGTCTGGTATGGATATTAAGGGGAACCCCGGCCAAAATTTTTTTTAAAAATGACGTGGGGTTCCCCCTTAATTCCATACCAGACCCTTCAGGTCTGGTATGGATTTTAAGGGGAACCCCGGGCCAAAAAAAAAAAGGCGTGGGGTCCCCCCAAAAATCCATACCAGACCCTTATCCGAGCACGCAACCTGGCAGGCCGCAGGAAAAGAGGGGGGGACGAGAGTGCGGCCCCCCCTCCTGAACCGTACCAGGCCACATGCCCTCAACATTGGGAGGGTGCTTTGGGGTGGCCCCCCAAAACACCTTGTCCCCATGTTGATGAGGACAAGGGCCTCATCCCCACAACCCTGGCCGGTGGTTGTGGGGGTCTGCGGGCGGGGGGCTTATCGGAATCTGGAAGCCCCCTTTAACAAGGGGACCCCCAGATCCCGGCCCCCCCCTGTGTGAAATGGTAAGGGGGTACTTACCCCTACCATTTCACTAAAAAACTGTCAAAAATGTTAAAAATGACAAGAGACAGTTTTTGACAATTCCTTTATTTAAATGCTTCTTCTTTCTTCTATCTTCCTTCATCTTCTGGTTCTTCTGGTTCTTCTGGCTCTTCTGGTGCTTCCTCCGGCGTTCTCGTCCAGCATCTCCTCCGCGGCGTCTTCTATCTTCTTCTCCTCGGGCCGCTCCGCACCTATGGCATGGGGGAGAGGCTCCCGCTCTTCTCTTCTTCTCTTCTTCTCTGGGCCGCTCCGCAACCCATGCTGGCATGGAGGGAGGCTCCCGCTGTGTGACGGCGCTCCTCGTCTGACAGTTCTTAATTAACGGGGGCGGGGCCACCTGGTGACCCCGCCCCCCTCTGACGCACGGGACATGACGGGACTTCCCTGTGGCATTCCCTGTGACGTCACAGGGAAGTCCCATCAAGTCACCGTGCGTCAGAGGGGGGAGGGGTCACCGGGTGGCCCCACCCCCCGTTATTTAAGAACTGTCAGACAAGGAGCGCCGTCACACAGCGGGAGTCTCCCTCCATGCCAGCATGGGTTGCGGAGCGGCCCGGAGAAGAAAATGAAGAAGAGAAGAAGAGAAGAGCGGGAGCCTCCCCCCCATGCCATGGGTGCGGAGCGGCCCGAGGAGAAGAAGATAGAAGACGCCGTGGAGGAGATGCTGGACGAGAACGCCGGAGGAAGAACCAGAAGAGCCAGAAGAACCAGAAGAACCAGAAGATGAAGGAAGATAGAAGAAAGAAGAAGCATTTAAATAAAGGAATTGTCAAAAACTGTCTCTTGTCATTTTTAACATTTTTAACAGTTTTTTAGTGAAATGGTAGGGGTAAGTACCCCCTTACCATTTCACACAGGGGGGGGCCGGGATCTGGGGGTCCCCTTGTTAAAGGGGGCTTCCAGATTCCGATAAGCCCCCCGCCCGCAGACCCCAACAACCACCGGCCAGGGTTGTGAGGATGAGGCCCTTGTCCTCATCAACATGGGGACAAGGTGTTTTGGGGGGCCACCCCAAAGCACCCTCCCAATGTTGAGGGCATGTGGCCTGGTATGGTTCAGGAGGGGGGGGCCGCACTCTCGTCCCCCCCTCTTTTCCTGCGGCTTGCCAGGTTGCGTGCTCGGATAAGGGTCTGGTATGGATTTTTGGGGGGACCCCATGCCGTTTTTTTCTTTTTTGGTGCGGGGTTCCCCTTAAAATCCATACCAGACCTGAAGGGTCTGGTATGAAATTTAGGGGGAACCCCACGTCATTTTTTTTTTTTAATTTTGGCTGGGGTTCCCTTTAATATCCATACCAGACCTGCAGGGCCTGGTATGGAATTTAGGAGGACTCCCACATCATTTTTTTTTTTTTTTGGTTCGGGGTTCCCCTTTGGGGAATTCCCATGCCGTTTTTATCAGTGAACTTCTATGTGTATTGTTGGCAATGCAATAGCCGCGGGTAGTTTTAAATGAGTTTTTTCCTTCAAAATGTAATTTTGCTGTCAGACTGTTCTAAACACAGGAAACTTGTGCCCCTTATGCCTACAGGCATACTATAGACCAGCATTTCTCAACTCCAGTCCTCAAGGCGCCCCAACAGGCCACGTTTTCAGGATTTCCCTCAGATGAAATGGCTGTGGTAATTACTAAGGCAATGAAGCTGATCAAATCACCTGTGCAAAATAATGGACAGCCTGAAAACATGACCTGTTGGGGCGCCTCGAGGACTGGAGTTGAGAAACACTGCTATAGACACCCCCCAGGTATGAAATTTAAAGGATATTACACTTTTATTGTTTGACTTTAAGCATTATTAAAATCACTGCTCCTGAAAAAACGTCAGTTATTAAAACTTTTTTTTGCATTGATCCATGTCCCCTGGGGCAGGACCCAGGTCCCCAAACACTTTTTATGACAATAACTTGCATATAAGCCTTTAAAATTTGCACTTTTGATTATTCATGTTCGTGTCCTATAGACTTTAACGGTGTTCGCGTGTTCAAGCGAACTTTTTTCCTGTTCGCATGTTCTGGTGTGAACCGAACAGGGGGGTGTTCGGCTCATCCCTATCTTCCAATAGCCACACCTGCGACACAACCTGAGGCACACTAACCACTAGCCTACCGTCCCGCCGTCAATGGTAAGGCTCTAGTTCTGGGCGGACGTCATATGACGTGAGCCCGTTTAAACAGGGCATGGGCGCGATTGTGTGCGCGCAGCCCTGTACTGACGGTGGCGGCGTGTCACAGAGACACCTCTCGTCACTGACAGGGGTGAACAGCCACTGGGCATGGCTGTTTACCACGTGATCGGTCATGATTAAGTCACGGCCGATCACAGACGGTAACTCCCTACATTACATGGCGCATGCGCGCGATCTTGAGCACGCTGCGCGTGCACCTCGGTGGCGGCGTGTTCCTGGGAACACTGCTCCTCACCGACGATAGTAAACAGCCATTGGCCAGAGCTGTGTACCACATGATCGGCTGTGATCCATTCATAGCCGATCACTAAGTGTAAACACAGAGTGGTAACTAACTGTTACCAGCTCTTCTCTCCTCACACACCGTTTCCAGTGTGAGGAGAGAAGAGCTAGGAGCAGTGAATTACAGATCTATGTTTAGTAGTGTCTGCACCAACACTACACCTGTCCCATCGCCCCCCCAATTGTCATCTGTCACCGAACAGTCACCCCATAAAAGTGCACCTGTCACATAAGAGGCTGCCATCAGTGATCATCAGCGGTGCAACCATCACCCATAAGTGACCGTGCCCTGTCATCCGTCACCCATCAGTGACCGTGCCCTGTCACCCATCAGTGACCTGCCCTGTCACCCATCACCCATCACTGACCGTCAGCGGTGCACCCGTCACCCATCAGTGGCCGTGGCCTGTCACCCATCACCCATCAGTGACTGTCGCCTGTCACCCATCTGTGACCATCACCCGTCACCGTCCGTGGCCTGTCACCCATCAGTGACCATCACCTGTCACCCATCAGTGACCATCTCCCATCATACCATCATCACCTACCAATGAACGTCACCTGCCACCCATTGCACAGCCCATCAGTGACCGTCACCTGGCACCCATCTGTCACCCGTCGCACAGCTACCCGCCACACAAACATGTCCAAAAGAGTATATAACAGTGAGGAGGCGTTCCAGATCCCCTCCATGACTAATGAGAGCACCGGGGAGTTCTCATCAGATTCCAATTCTGATTCCGAATCAAATTCGGCATTTGAAACGATCATAAGTAGTAATGATTCGGATGAAGAATGGGTCCCTCCTAAAAGGGTACGACACTCTGGAAACCAGGCAGCCGCCAGCAACCAGGATTATATTCCCAGGCCCAGTACCAGCTCTGCCGCTAGCAATAGGCCCCAGGAACAAAGGCCCAGTACCACGGCTGCCACCAACGATAGGCCCAGCAAACAAATGCCCAGGCCCAGTACCAGTGCTGCCACATAACGCCTTAGTATGAGCACAGGAAATTGTACTCCCCCAACTACTGGAGTGTCACGTCCCCCAAGAGCCAGGGCCGCTACATACATGCCAGATGGTCTTGCCAACCCAACATGGCTGCCTTCCGACTCGGGATCACCAATTATTCCCCCTTTCACAACACCCAAAATTTAACAGAGATCGATTGCTTTCATCTGTTTTTGCCCGACACTTTGCTGCAATTCATTGTGGACCAGACAAATTTGTATGCCCAGCAGTATATTGCCAACAACCCACAATTATCTTATGCCCGTCCGTTTGAGTGGAGAGATCTGAATGTCCCCGATAAGCATATATGTGTGGATGAGTCCCTGGTACCATTTTCAGTCCGGCTAGGAAAAAAACACTATATTCCTAGCAAAAAGGCCAAATACGGAGTAAAATTTTACAAGCTCTGTGAAAGAGCCACTGGATATCTTTATGCGTTCCGCATATATGAAGGAAGAGATTCCCAGCTCCAGCCCCCTGAGTGCCCGGCCTACATGGGCACAACTGGAAAAATCGTATGGGACCTGGCTTACCCACTTCTGAAAAAAGGATATCATATATATACCTTAACAACTTTTATACCATCCTGCCTCTTTTCACACACCTATACATCGAAAAAACCCTGGCCTGCGGAACCTCAAGAAAAAATATGAAGGGCTTCCCACAATCCATAGTAAACAAAAAGCTGCAAAGGGGGGAAAGAGCAACACTGAGATGCAATGAAGTGCTGGCCTTGAGGTGGAAGGATAACAGGAATGTGCAGGAACGTGCACATAATGTCCACCATTCATGATGACACTACAGTTGTAGTTCTGCGAAGACGAGGTCCCATTGAAAAACCGACATGTGTCCAAGATTATAATGTCTACATGGGAGGGGTGGATTTCAATGATCAAATGATTCAGCCCTATTTGTCAATAAGGAGGTCCCAATTCTGGTACAAGAAGGTAGCAATCTATCTCACCCATTTGGCAGTTTATAATTCCTACCAAGTCCACAGAAAGCTCCGCCCCCTTCCTAAAATTCATAGAAGAAGTAGTCACGTCCCTCATCTATCAAGACCCCCCCAGAAGACCTTTGCTCTGATGCTGTCAGCCGACTTCATGAACGCCACTTCCCGTACAACATTCCACCATCTGAAGCAGGCCGAAGACGGCAAAAAAGATGTTGCGTGTGCAGCAGAAGAGGATTTCGAAAAGATACCAGCTTCCGTTGTCCCCAGTGTCCCTCCCAACCTGGCCTTTGCATTGGTGAATGCTTCGAACTTTATCATACATCCCTAAAATATTAGCCCATATTTTCCCCATTTTAATCATCTGTGCTGACCATTCTCCATGCTTCCCCAAATAACCATGCCACTGCCTTCCATGTGAACTGACCCTAGCCTGCTTTTTGACTATGCCTCTGCCTACCGTTTGGACTGCTTCCACGTGAACTGACCCTGGCTGGTTTTGTGACTATGCCTCTGCCTACCATTTGGACTGCTTCCATGTGAACTGACCCTGGCCTGTTTTGTGACTATGATTCTGCCTACCGCTTGGACTGCTTGCATGTGAACTGACCCTGGCCTGTTTTATGGACTATGCTTTTGCCAACCGCTTGGACTGATCTGTTGCCCTGCTACTGTAGTACACAGGGGTCTCACATATGTGAGAGGCTCCAGAATAGTTTTTGCAGATGGAGAAAACATTTTTTTTTGTTTTCTCCAGGTTTTGTAATTTCCGGACTAGGGTCTGGAGTCTGGAGGCTTCATAGAGATTTGGGTGGGTAGAAGCCTCTACTCCTGTGCCCCTGTGCACAGGTCTTACCCAAGTGCGGCCCTCAGCCTGCTGCTGACTTACTGCAATCATGCCTTTGCCTGCTGCATGAACGGACCACACCTCTGCCTGCTACCTAGTCTATGCAGATAATTAGCTGTAGCAAGAGGCAGTATGTTTATGAAGGGCTGGAGAGCGGTACAACAATCGGTGTCTGCAGGTAACAGTGTAACAGGACCAATATTATGGCTGTGCTGGCTGTCCCTGCCTGGACAATTTCTATGGACAAATGTTTTGGCTGTGCTGACAATATCCTTGTGCTGACCATAGGCAATATTCCTGCCTCCTGCCTGGATAATTACTATTGCTGTCACTAAGCACATCCCTGACTGCTGCCTGGAAGAGTGTTCTCTTCTGTGGACACTACTAAAAGCACAGGTAATACTTTTTTTTTTTTTACCGCAATAGAATTTATTTTGGATTGTAATTATTGGCATGTACATGCTATGTGTTAGAAATATGAAGGGCCTTCATAAATGATAGGTTGCCAGGAAATTATCTATGTAATGTATGCTCCTAGAACGCCTGATGGTGCTACTTGGATATTGGGACTCTGTATGTGGCCAAGCTGTGTAAAAGTCTCACACATGTGGTATCCTCATACTCAGGAGGAGTAGCAGAATGTATTTTGGGGTGTCATTTTTGCTATGTGTTGGAAATATCTTATAAATGGACAACTTTGTATAAAAAAATGCGTTTTCATTTTTTTTCCACATTTTCCAAAATTTTTTTGAAAAAATATAACCATTCAAAAGACTCATTATGTCTCCTAGATTATACGTTGGGATGTTTGCTTTCCAAAATGGGGTCATTTTGTGGACAATTCCATTGTTCTGGTGCACCAGGGCCTTCAAAAATGTAATAGGTGTTTGAGAAATGAGATGTGCAATTTATGCTCATAGATCGCCTAATGGTGCTACTTCAATGTTGGGCCTTTGTATGTGGCCAGGCTGTGTAAAAGTCCCACACATGTGGTGTCCCCATACTTAGGAGTAGCAGAATGTATTTTGGGGTGTAATTTGTTGCATGCATGCAGAGGAATAACCAGTTAATATGACAATTTTGTAAAAAAAAAAAAAAGTCTTCATTTTGCAAAGAATTGTGGGAAAAAATTCCAACTTAAAAAAACTCATAATGGTACTTACTTAATACCTTGGAATGTCTACTTTCTAAAAAGGGGTCATTTGGGGGGTATTTGTATTTTTCTGACTTGTTAGTACCTCAAGAAATGAGATTCACCTGATGTACTGAAGGCCTGATCAGATGTTTTCAATTTTCAGTGATTGGCACCATAGTTTGTAGGCTCTATAACTTTCACAAAGACCAAATAATATACAGTAATTTGGGTTATTTTTACCAAAGATATATAGCAGTATAAATTTTGGCCAAAATTTATGAAGAAAAAATACTAAATTTGCTAAAGTTTATGACAAAAACAAAGAAAAAGGCAACTTTTCACAAAATTTACAGTCTTTTTTTATTTATAGCACAAAAAATAAAAAACCCATTAGTGATTAAATACCACCAAAAGAAAGCTCTATTTGTGTGAAAAAAAGGACACACATTTCATTTGGGTACAGTGTTGCATGACTGAGTAATTGTCATTCAAAGTGTGAGAGCACCGAAAGCTGAAAATTGGTCTGGGCAGGAAGAGGGTTTAAGTGCCCTGTAATGAGGTGGCTAAAGGGAAGAGAAAAACCATTGCCACCATCAGGGTTACAAGAAAAAACAGCTCAGAACAAATATGAATCGAGGACTGAGCTTCATTAAACGCAACCCTGCCTTGATCAACAAGAGAATGATCCAGAAGAATGTATCCCAAAAAATGTTTCCTGGTCTACACTTACTTAATATTTGGTGGCAATATTTGCTTTCCTCTGTGGCTAGCCATATATAGTTGAAGACCTCTGGATGTGTCTTGAGATAACAACCACCAACAAGTGAATACAATTGAAGTAACAGATCCCCTGTGCATCCAAACCAGAGAACACCATATTCAAAACTAAGTGAAAATAAATGTTATTTAGCAGGAATACAAGACATGTGATAAGTAATATAATCACAACAATCAATACAAACATCCAAACACAACAAAATACAAAATTCAGTGAACTTTTCTAAAGGTGAATCTAGCCAGTGGAAGTAAGACCAACTAAAGTAAACATGAGCAAACCTACCTAAACTAACTAAGCTGTACAAACAGCAGGGTAAATAGCGCAGAGTGGGATCAGGAATAGGTTATAATTGAGAGATGGTACACGGGAGCAGGTACTGTACAAACAGGATCAGGATCAAGGTTACAGATTACAGGGACAGAGTACATGGGTACACAGAGACAAAACACAGAGTCACTGTGGAATGTTAGAGAAGGGGCTAAATACCCTCCCAGTAACCAGCATTACCTGGGGACTGATTGTTGGGATCTGCTGGCCACTGGGAGACACCTGCTGGTGGACACCAAAACAACACCCTTCAGATCCAGGAACCACAGTGCCACCAGCAAGTATTTCAATTCCTGAGACCCCCCCCCCCCTCTTTCATCCGGGCTACAAGACAGACATGAAATATAATTATAAAAATTCTATTAAAAAAATTGGTGCACATAAAACCCACTAGTTGTAAATGGTATACTTTTTAAACAAAAGGTCATGGTAAAATACATTTTTATATCTTCTTCTGCCTGCTCTTTCTTTCATATCACAGCAGTGCTTCCCCTAATGTTCAGTTACCTGCTGTCAGCTCAGCTTTTCCCCATTTTTCCTCCCTCTCCTTTGATGCCTGGATGGCATCAATGCCTGTGTGAAGACAGAGACACTGTAATGCTGAGGACACACGGGAAGTCTTTTTTTCATTCAACCCAGCCGCCTAAATGAAAAAAAATGTACAGGTCATTGTATGAACACATCCGATGTTAGTGCGGGGCGATCTCCCTGCTGAGCTTTTGTGTTCTGACAGGGAGGCTGCTTCCCCACTAGAACACAGTGCTCGGATGCCGGTTTTCCAGCATGCTCGTTTGACAGAAGTTGGTGGTGAGACCAGAAATTGGCTGGTGACTGCCGAACTGAATGATTTACAGCCTGTGTGTACCTAGCTTAAGACTGTCCAGAAATGTTTACAATTTCTAGCGTAGCACCCTCTAGTGTGCTAGGTGAGTAATTTAGATTTTTGTCAGTGTAGGCAAATTTATGCAGACTTGGCTTGTTTTGTTTCCTGGGTTGGCAGAGATCGTGTGCAGACGGGTTATTCCTAAAACCACGGAGGTATCCTGGCCAAGAGGCACTAGGAGCAAAGAGGACAGCAGGAGAACACTGCCAGGCAAGTCTCCAGGAGGAACAACAAGGATCAGCCAGAAGGGCTGGTGAGTGACACACAGTCAGGAGGATTGGGAGGCACGCCTGAGAGGACTGGGTGCAAGCAGTCTGGGATGGGTGCAGAGCCAGTGTAGAGGACTGTGGTGGCATGGGCAGTGGAAAGAGGCAGCTGCAGCCAGGGGGGCTGGCAGGGCCTGAAGAGGTGGTACTGGGATCAGTAGCCAAGTGGGACAGCTAGCACTAGGACTACCACCATTTTTGCTACACTAAAGGGTTCTATGGTCCCTGCCTGCAAAGGGCATTTGCTTTAGGCTTGGCTGAGCCAGTGTTCGGCCTTACCCACAGTGCTAGGTGGTCCTGGAAGAGATAGTTTGCAACCAAGTTTACCAGAGATGTAAATAGCTTGTCCCTGAAACCTTATTCTTCAATCAAGTGGGCATCCCATATCTACCTTATTCCAATCCAAGTTAAATCCCCCCCTGGTCATACATTTTTTTTTTAGGTATGCTATGTGAATGGAAAACACCTAACGAAAATAAAATTATTTTTTCTCAAATGTAGCTGTAAAAGTGGAAATACGCTCTAAATTAACTAAAATAAATTGAGTAACTAACCTTTTTCTGTCATAAAGTATCTCTGACTTAAGAACTTTTTAAAAGGAATATATTTCTAGGCTAAAGCTTTGGGTCACTTTAAGATACTAACAGCTTCAAGTAATCTTCTAGCCTTTGGGGCAGATTGGTTGGCAAGATCGTGTGCTTGAAATGCTGTCTTTAGTTGCCCCAAAAATGTCTTCTTATGCTGTGGCCAAGCAACTCTATTTTTAATTCAACTGTCCACAGCTCATTGTCCCAGGAGGCCTGGTCTTTGCCTGATATGTACAATGCCAAACTGTTTTGCTCTATTGTTCTTTTTGGACAAGCAAAGGTTTTTTTCTTGGAACATCTTCCAATCTCCTTCTGATTAAAGATGCATGTACCTTGACACTAATGCCCTGTGCACACAATCAGACATTGATCGGACATTCCGACAACAAAATCCATGGATTTTTTCCGACGGATGTTGGCTCAAACTTGTTTTGCATACACACGGTCGCACAAAGTTGTCGGAAATCCGATCGTTCTGAACGCGGTGACGTAAAATACGTACGTCGGGACTATAAACATAGCAGTAGCCAATAGCTTTCATCTCTTAATTTATTCTGAGCATGCATGGCACTTTGTGCGTCGGAATTGTCCACACACGGTCGGAATTTACGCAAATGGATTTTGTTGTCGGAAAATTTTATAGCCTGCTCTCAAACTTTGTGTGTCAGAAATTCCGATGGAAAAAGTCCGGTGGAGCCCACACGTGGTTGGAATTTCCGATCACACATATTCCGTCGGAAAGTCCGACCGTGTGTACAGGGCATAACCCTTTCAGAAGCTACCTGTAGATCCTGCAATTAAATGTTGAAGTTCTTGGAAATCTCTTTTAGGATCAAACAGTAATGCAGGCCATACACAGAACAAATTGCTTTCCTGCAACCACAGTGTTGACAAAGGAATCCCTCCCGCCGAGCCATTGTATCCCGCTGTCTCCGTCGGGAGAAGACAGTGATGATTGCTAGTAGCTATACAAGCCCCTAGCAATAATCGCATGTAAAATCTGGCAGGCTAGTTGTACCCAAGTTGATCAACTCAGTACATTGAGCCTGCCCATACATGGTTCGATTATCTCCCGGTTCCTGCTGAACCAGCAAGATCCGAACCATCTATGGCTGGACTAAGCATGTGGACTGAATTTACTGGGATAGCCAATCCAGGAAAACTTAGCAGTTTTGTGAAAACTATGCTTCTTGTATATTATTTTCTTTACAGTGGGATAATTAACTTCAAAATAATTTTTTGATCTTTTTGAATCCCTTGACTCAGGCATTAACAACCCTAGAGCTCTTTTGATCTTTGTAAAATGACGCCACATACATTAACAGTGAAAGGTGCATGAATCTGTTGGAGCCTAACACCAAGGTTGAAGTCCGACCGCGTGTACGCCTCATAATAGCAGCTTTCGAATCTGCCAACTAGCATGTGCTATCAATCAAAAGTAAGGAGGACCTGATGAGAACCCAGTCTCTCAGTTTCCCATCAGGCTCCAACCCACCCAATGACACTCAGGGGCTTTTCCTATTTGGGTAATGACTTATTCCCCAGGCCACGGAATCTCATTAATGACAGCTTCCCAGCACAGACATGCCCCACACAGTGTAGTAACATACCTCAGAGCAGGTCTTAAAGTGGATGTAAACCCACTCTCATCAATTATAAAGTAATGGCATAGTGCTAAACTATAATGATATACATCCCTCCTGCATGTATCCTTACCTTTCAAATATCACCCCCTTCTCTATTTGGTGCCCCGAAAAACTTTGGATTCAGTGGGCAGGTCTGTTGTGCAGCACTCGTTGGGCGGAGTCGTGACATCAGCAGACTCCCCACCCACCTCTATATTCCCACATTACATAGTAAAAAAAAAATAATAAAAAAAAAATTGTAAAAAACAAAACAAAAAACTACTGACACCACAACTGCTCACCCCTACCGGCATGGTCCAGAGCCCCAAGTCCCCGTCCCCAAAAAGGATTGTGAAAAAAAATTAAGAACAAATTAGAATGTTAAAAAAAAAAAAATACATACAAATAAAAAAAACTACTGACACCGTCCACTGCCCCACTGACACCATCCACTGATCTACTGACACCGTCCACTGATCTACTGACACCGCCCTCTGCCTCACTGACACCGACCACTACTCCACTGACACCGACCACTGCCCCATACCCCCACCCCCTTCCCCAAAAGCACTGTGAAAAAATATATTTTTAAAATAAAACCCCAACCCCCATCATTGTGAAAAAAAATTGTAAAAAATAATTTCAAAATAAAATTGTAAAAAATAATAAAAATAAAAAAATTCTGACACTGTCCATTGCTCTACTGACACCATCCACTGGTCCCCAAAAAAGCATTTTGAAAAAAATAATTCTAAAAAATGTAATTAAAAATAAAGGAAAATAAAGAACTACAGACACTGTCCACTGACCTACTGATACCATCCTGCACATACTACCCACCACTGTACACTCCTCATTCCTCACCTGCCCATTATACCCAACCTCCATACACTCTGCACTTTTTTCCTTCACATACTACCCACCTCCATACACTCCTCACCTGCACATACTACCCATCACTGTACACTCTGCATTCCTCACCTGCCCATTATACCCACCTACATAACCTCTGCACTCCTCTCCTGCACATACTACCCACCTCCATACACTCCTCACCTGCACATACTACCCACCACTGTACACTCTGCGTTCCTCACCCTACCCATCTCCATACACTCTGCACTCCTCTCCTGCACATACTACCCACCTCCATACACTCTGCACTCCTCTCCCTGCACATACAGTGCTACCCACCTCTATACACTCCTCACCTGCACATACTACCCACCACTGTACACTCTGCATTCCTCACCTGCCCATTATACCCACCTACATACACTCTGCATTCCTCTCCTGCACATACTACCCACCTCCATACACTCCTCACCTGCACATACTACCCACCACTGTACACTCTGCGTTCCTCACCCTACCCATCTCCATACACTCTGCACTCCTCTCCTACACATACTACCCACCTCCATACACTCTGCACTCCTCTCCCTGCACATACTACCCACCTCCATACACACTGCACTCCTCTTCTGCATATACTAACCACCACCATACACTCCGCACTCCTCTCCCTGCACCTAATACCCACCTCCATACACTCTGCACTCCTCTCCTGCACATACTACCCACCTCCATACACTCTGCACTCCTCTCCTGCACATACTACCCACCTCCATACACTCCGCACTCCTCTCCATGCACCTAATACCCACCTCCATACACTCCGCTCTCCTCTCCTGCACATACTACCCACCTCCATACACTCCGCTCTCCTCTCCTGCGCATACTACCCACCTCCATACACTCTGTACTCCTCTCCTGCACATACTACCCACCTCCATACACTCCACACCCATCTCCTGTATTTACTACCCACCGCCGTCCACTCTGCATTGTACGTTCTCTATTTAACATTACCACATTCTGCGGTATGTAAGTCATCTCAGACTGTATTAAACCACATCCCTTTAAGCCAACATCCAATATTTTATTCAAATTATAGTGTAGGTGCTAGAGTTAGATTTGTTAGTGTAGGTAAATATATTCCAGCCTGGCTGGCAGCCAGGCCTGTTTTTTTTGTTTTTGTTTGATCTGGGCTGGGAGTGGCTCATGGTAGAAGCTGGGTGACTCACAGGCAGCATCACCAAGTCCCCCTTCTTCTTTCCAGAGCTCTCTAGAAGGTTCTGGAAAGAGAGGAGGAGAGGGAAGGTGGAGCTGCCTGGGGTATTCCGAGGAGCCCTGATGAATCCCCAACTTGGAATTGTCAGGGGGCAGGCCTCCTTAAATACCCAGGGTCAGCCCAGTTTGGGAGAAGTTGTAGGGTGGAAGAGTTGGAGATGGAGTACTGAGGCTGTCGGGGGCCTTGGAGGGAGCTCCCAGTCTGGGGGGGTGACCTTGGGCCTGAGCTCAGGTGCGGACAGGGCTCTCTAAGAAAACGTGGAGGTGTCCTGGACAGGAGGCACAGGAGGAGCAAGAGAGCACAGCGGGAGAGAGTACTGCCCGGCAAGTCTCCAGGGAGAGGAACCATCGTTTGCAGCCAAGAGGGCTGGGGAGTGGCATGCACAGTCGGGAGGACTGGGGAGGCACACCTAAAAGGACTGGGAGAGTGCAGTTGGAGATGGGTGCAGAACCAGAGGAGAGGACTGTGGTGTCATGGGCAGTGGAGTCAGGCAGCTGCAGCCAGGAGGGCTGGCAGGGCCTGAAGAGGGCAGACTGGGATCAGTAGCCGCATGTGGGACAGCTAGTACCAGAACTTACTATTTTCTTTTTGCTACACCATAGGGGCCCACAGTCCCTGCCTGTGAAGGGCATTTGCATTAGGCCTGGCTGAGTCAGTGTCAGGCCTACAGTGCTAGCTAGTCTGGAGAACAAAAGAGAGGAAGCGATGTGCAGGAAGAGTATGGAGCGATACTCAGAAGATAATGAAGTGATGTACAGGAGGAGTGTGGAGTGATAATCAGAAGAGAGGAAACTATGTACAGGAGGAGAAATTGAGTATATACAGGATGTATATAGAGTCCCATGTTCCAATGTTTGACCTCCTGGACATCTCATGAGTCCCCATCCCTATCCAAGTTTATTATCCCCTCAATAAAACAAAATGCAAGGACTGCTTTATTGTCTCTGAGGAGTGAAAAGTGTGTGCCTGGCTGGGCAGGGTGACAGACAGACCATTATACTCAGCAGCCCCTACAGGGGTAACGCTACACAATTTAAGTCACGCCCACATTTGCAGCTGCTGTATCATTTCCGCACACTCTCTAACCAACTCCTGTATAACGTCCGCACATTCTCTGACCAACTTCCGCATCATGTCCGCACACTCTCTGACCAACTCCCACATCATGTCCGCACACTTTCTGACCAACTCCCGCATCATGTCCGCACGCTCTCTGATCAACTCCTGTATCATAAAAAAAAGAAAATAAAACTGCGCTGTAGACCAAATAAACAATAAATCGTTGAAAAGCTGCAATCCTGACAATAAACATCAATTGTGGGAAAACATAAAAAATAAAAAGAATTGCGCTAATGCATGTGCAAGATAACAAAAACAAGTATAGTGATAAGTGCAAAAGTGGAAAAGTTAAATGTGAATAACAGTTAATAAAAATCCACCATAATGTCCCAATGAAGTAAGAGCTCAATATAGTATGTAAAGAGCTCCAATTCGCCCAAAAGGTGCAAAAACCAAAAGTCCAAGTGATAATGCGATTAGTGACATCAGAGGAGGGTCCACCACCCGGGATAGAAGGGGTTGCTCCTTACCAGATGGCCATGACTCCCCACTACAGAGGATCACAGCAAGCAGATAAGATCGTAACACAGAGGTTAGAGACTTCTATCAACATCCACCAGGGGTCGCCTCACCGCCAGTCACTCCAGCAAAGCCAATGGCAAAAGTACACCATAGAATGAAAAAGGGGGCTCACATAGTGTAAAACCATCGAGAATTTATTTAAAAACAAGTAGCAAAATGAACACTTACAAAACGTCTGTAGATAAAAGGCCTTAAGTCCGGTTCCTTGGCCACAGGAACACGGACAAACCCGTCCTACTGGAATACAACACTGTATGGGGGTGACGTCAGCGCGTCGTCTGGCTCCCCCCTACGCGTTTCGTGACATCATCACGTCTTCCAGGGGCACAGGCGGCGCACTGCGTCACCTCCTTAAATAATCCTAAAATGAAACCAAGCCTCGCTTTGGATCGCTATGCGCTGTGAGTCACCCAGGACGCCTCAGAGACTTCCGGCATCCGGATGCGCTTCACAGCGCAAGCCATCAACAGAGGCTGTGCTACTCCAATGGTCTATATAGACTAATATCTGTATTTAAACAGAAATCATATCTGAATAGCAAATCAACAAGCAGATAGTATATGCGCACACAACACTCTATCCATGTACATAGTCAGGCATAGAGCGCATGGAACAGATGAACCCTTACTGCATAGAGTGATATTAATGCATTGGTGATGTGTAACTAAAAAGATAAATGACGAACTGACCCATTTAAACTTGAGAGCAGGCAAGAATTTATTCAGCAAACTAAAGACAAATTAATGGGAGGCGGATGAGGATATAAATAACTATATTCCGCCATCTAACTAGAATCAAACTTATTTCAGAGACCGGAAGTTGGATAAATGGTGGATGGTAGTCTCCAGCTCACATTCCACATAGGTGCAAGAGCGCCATCTATTGATTGAATCCCAAACCATACTCAGAGAACCAAGCTTTTGTTCAACAGCCCTAATTTTGCCCTCAAATCTGTGGCAATTTAGGTGTATAGGTTGGTGCTATGGAGGAAAAAAGGGGGGTCTAGGGGACTTTTATCCTTTAATAATGCCATGAATCCATGACAGAAAAATTGTCCCATTGGGTGTAAATGTTACAAAAACCGGAAGTTAAATATTTCATCGGCTGTAGTCTCCATCTGATTGTCCCCGCCACTACTCAATAGCGCCACATAGTGGATAGATTAAAAGTTGCCAAAACTTCTCATGTAATGGGTCAAGTCGCCATATAATCTCCACCATGCTTTTAGTAACCATCCAATATATATTTTGAGGATCACAAATTTAACAGAACCCAAAAATAAGAAAAACTGAATATAAAAATGAGGAATGAAAACATGAATAAATGTAAAGGAAAGGAATAAGAACTGAATTAAACTCATATGAACCAGCCAAAATTTGGAAAAAAAGGCTAATGAGAGCTGTCAGTACCCCACAGGTAGTCCAAAGCATAAGGACATATAAATATGACATCTACTCTGGCACTGCGGATACAGACAACTCAATGCTCTAGGAGTTATTGATGAATGCGTTTACATCTATATCTACATTTAACCCGAAGGGGGCATAAGTTCTTAATCTGTAGATCCAAGACATTTCGCATTTGGAGATTTCCCTCACAAGCGAGCTCCCTCTCCAATGTGGTTTGTATTTGTCGATCCCAACATACAAAGTATTGGAGGGGTCCCTACCATGGACTTCATCGAAATGTCTCGACACAGGGTGCTTACAACTCCTGTATCATGCCTGCACGCTCTCTGATCAACTCCTGTATTATGTCCGCACACTCTCTGACCAACTCCTGTATAATGTCCACACATTCTGATCAACTCCTGTATCATGTCCGCACACTCTCTGACTAACTCCTGTATCATGCCCGCACACTCTCTGACCAACTCCCGTATCATGTCTGCACACTCTCTGACCAACCCCCGTATCATGTCCGCACAGTCTCGGATCAACAGCTGGGCTGAAGTCTCTAAGAATCCTCGGTAACACTTGGCAAGGTGTGCACAAAGAACAGTAGTGGAAGCCAGGCCAGAGGTCAAACACAGCAGATCCGGCAGGAGGAAGAGGCAGGTTGCAGAAACGGAGACAAGTCAAAGGTCTGGTATCAGGAAGCAGGCAGGGACAGATAACTGTAGCAAAGTCCCTGATACAAGCCAGGATCAGGTACTGGAGAAGGTGACAAGTCAGTGAAGCAAGCCAGGGGGTTAAATCAAGAGAGCAGATCAGATAGGTCAGGAACAAGCCGGGTCACAATGGGATATCCAAACAGCAATTGTAGGGACTTGGTGGGAGCAGTCATGTGACATGGGTAGGGATTTGGTGGGAGCAGTCAGGTGACACGGGTAGGGATTTGGTGGGAGCAGTCAGGTGACACGTTTAAGGACTTGGTAGGAGCAGTCAGGTGACACGGGTAAGGACTTGGTGGGAGCAGTCAGGTGACACGAGTAGGGACTTGGTAGGAGCAGTCAGGTGACATGAGTAGGGATTTGGTGGGAGCAATCAGGTGACACGAGTAGGGACTTGGTAGGAGCTGTCAGCTGACATGGTAGGGATTTGGTGGGAGCAGTCAGGTGACACGTGTAGGGACTTGGTAGGAGCAGTCAGGTGACACGGGTAGGGATTTGGTGGGAGCAGTCAGGTGACATGGGTTGGGATTTGGTGAGAGCAGTCAGGTGACACGTGTAGGGACTTGGTAGGAGCAGTCAGCTGCCAGGGGTAAGGATTTGGTGGGAGCAGTCAGGTCACACGGGTAAGGACTTGGTGGGAGCAGTCACGTGACTTGTGTAGGGACTTGGTAGGAGCAGTCAGGTGACACGGGTAGTGATTTAATGGGAGCAGTCAGGTGACACATATAGGGACTTGGTGGGAGCAGTCATGTGACATGGGTAGGGATTTGGTGGGAGCAGTCAGGTGACACGGGTAGGGATTTGGTGGGAGCAGTCAGGTGACACGTTTAAGGACTTGGTAGGAGCAGTCAGGTGACACGGGTAAGGACTTGGTGGGAGCAGTCAGCTGACTCGTGTAGGGACTTGGTGGGAGCAGTCAGGTGACACGGGCAGGGATTTGGTGGGAGCAGTCAGGTGACTCAGGTAGGGACTTGGTGGAAGCAGTCAGGTGACATGGGTAAGGATTTGGTGGGAGCAGTCAGGTGACTCGGGTAGGGACTTGGTGGGAGAAGTCAGGTGACATGTGTAGGGACTTGGTGGGAGCAGTCAGGTGACTTGGGTAGGGACTTGGTGGGAGCAGTCAGGTGACATGCGTAGGGATTTGGTGGGAGCAGTCAGGTGACTCGGGTAGGTACTTGGTGGGAGAAGTCAGATGACATGTGTAGGGACTTGGTGGGAGCAGTCAGGTGACTCGGGTAGGCATTTGGTGGGAGCAGTCAGGTGACTCGGGTGGGCATTTGGTGGGAGCAGTCAGGTGACTCGGGTGGGCATTTGGTGGGAGCAGTCAGGTGACTTGGGTGGGCATTTGGTGGGAGCAGTCAGGTGAGGGGTAGACTGTAAGCTTTGAGCTCATTCAGCCTTACTGGGTGTAATTATGAAAAGTGAGACATCCCCCTCCCCCACATAACACATCCTGGTGATCAAAAGGAATGTTGCATCTGTGATCAGGTGACCTCTCACACACACACTGCACCATAACAATAATCAGATCACTGGAACTTCTCCTCTGCCCAGCTCTGACTAGATACATTTCCCCTAAATCAAATCACTTGTCTGTGCATCTTCTGCTGGCTGTCCTGTGAGTTCACTGGACTTCCTCCTCTCACACTGATCTGTGAATCACACCCCATGATGAGAACCATCCAGTCAAAACCCAGGAAAGGCAGCCAATCCTGGAAGAGCTGGAGAAGAAAGAGGGGAGGGAGAGGGGGGATGTGAATTGTGAAGTACACAGAATGCCTCTCTCACACTTGTGTATGAGATATGTAAATCACCTGTCACTCACAGCATGGGGGAAGAACAGACTGGTATTTCTCTGTCTGTCCATTTTATCTCACTGAAAAAAAAGATAAGAAGACTGCTCAGAGCTGGATTAACTCTATGTGGCAAGACTGGGCACAGATGACATGAAATCCTATACTGTAAAATTTACAAGCCTTAATTAAAAAATATTTTTTTCAGGTTTACATCCACTTCAACCACTTGCCGCCCGCCTACTGTCAAATGAGGGTGGGGCGGTGCGGCTCTCGTTCTGGGTGGACGTCATATGACGGCTTCCCAGAACGACCGATCAGACGACCTGACAGAGTGTGAGGAGAGGAGAGGCGATCAGCGGCATCTCCTCACAGGGGACAGCTAGGTATGTAATCAGGGCACTGATCATCAGTGCCCTGATTACAATTAAGTGCCCACCAGTGCCAGCAATGATTGCCCACCACTGCCAGCAATCAGTGCCAACCAGTGCCCACAATTGCCACCAATCTGTGCCCACAAGTGCCAGCAATTAGTGGCCATTATTGCTGGCTATCAGTGCTGCCCATCAATGCCCATTACTGTTGCCCATCAAGGCTCATCACTGCTGCCCATCAATGCCACCCATCAATGCCCATCAGTGCGACCTGTCCATGCCCACCAGTGCCACCTATCAGTGCTTATCAGTGCCACCTATTTAGTGCCCATAAATGCCGTCTCATCAATGCCCATCAGTGCAGCCTATCAGTGCCCATCAGTGAAGGAGAAAAATTACTTATTTAATGACAAAAACTAAGAAAAACTTTTTTCAAAATTTTTGGTCTTGGTGGATAAGGCTCTTTATCTTCTCTTTTCAGGTCGACTCGGCCTTGTGTTTTGGTTTATTGTCATGGTGTGAAATATCCAAGTACGTCCCATGCGCAGCTTCCTGGCTGATGAATGCAAAATGTTCCTCCAGTATTTTTTGATAACATACTGCGTTCATCTTGCCATCAATTTTGACCAAATTTCCTGTGCCTTTGTAGCTCACACATCCCCAAAACATCTGCGATCCACCTCCGTGTTTCACAGTAGGAATGGTGTACCTTTTATCATAGGCCTAGTTGAAATGTAGCGTTTATGGTTGTGACCAAAAGGCTCAATTTTGGTCTGATCTCTCCAAATGACTTTGTGCCAGAAGGTTTGAGGCTTGTCTCTGTAATGTTTGGCATATTGTAAGCAGGATACTTTGTGGCATTTGCATAGTAATGGCTTTCTTCTGGCGACTCGATCGTGCAGCCCATCTTTCTTCAAGTGCCTCCTTATTGTGCATCTTAAAACAGCCACACCACATGTTTTTAGAGAGTCCTTTATTTCACCTGAAGTTATTTGTGGGTTTTTCTTTGCATCCTGAACAATTTTCCTGGCAGTTGTGGCTGAAATTTTAGTTGGTCTACCTGACCTGACTGGTTTGGTTTCAACCAGGGATGAGCCCAACACCCCCCTGTTCGGTTCGCACCAGAACATGCGAACAGGCAAAAAATTTGTTCGAACACGCGAACACCATTAAAGTCTATGGGACTCGAACATGAATAATCAAAAGTGCTAATTTTAAAGGCTTATATGCAAGTTATTGTCATAAAAAGTGTTTGGGGACCTGGGTCCTGCCCCAGGGGACATGGATCAATGCAAAAAAAGTTTAGAAAACGGCCGTTTTTCGGGTGATTTTAATAATGCTTAATGTGAAACAATAAAAGTGTAATATTCCTTTAAATTTTGTACCTGGGGGGTGTCTATAGTATGCCTGTAAAGGGGAGCATGTTTCCCGTGTTTAGAACAGTCTGACAGCAAAATGACATTTCAAAGGAAAAAAGTTATTTAAAAGTACTTGCGGCTATATGAATTGTCGGTCTGACAATACACATAAAAGTTCATTGATAAAATCGGCATGGGATTTCCCCACAGGGGAACCCCGAACCAAAATTTTTTTTAAAAATGGAGTGGGGGTCCCCCTAAATTCCATACCAGGCCCTTCAGGTCTGGTATGGATATTAAGGGGAACCCCGCGCCAAAATAAAAAAAAGGTGTGGGGGTCCCCCTCAAAATCCATACCAGACCTTAAGGGGAACCCCGCATCAAAATTATAAAAAAAATGGCATGCAGTCCCCCCAAAAATCCATACCAGACCTTTATCCGAGCACGCAACCTGGCAGGCTGCAGGAAAAGAAGGGGGGACGAGAGAGCGCCCCCCCTCCTGAACCGTACCAGGGTCCCCCCCAAAGTACCTTGTCTCCATGTTGATGAGGACAAGGGCCTCATCCCCACAACCCTTGCCCGGTGGTTGTGGGGGTCTGCGGGCAGGGGGCTTATCGGAATCTGGAAGCCCCGTTAAACATGGGGACCCCCAGATCCCGGCCCCCCCTGTGTGAAATGGTAAGGCGGTACTGTACCCCTACCATTTCACAGAAAAGTGTCAAAAATGTTAAAAATGACAAGAGACATTTTGACAATTCCTTTATTTAAATGTTTCTTCTTTCCATCTTCTTTCCTCTATCTTCTTTCTTCTATCTTCTATCTTCCTTCGGTTTCTTCCTCCATCTTCTTCTTCTTCTTCCTCCGATCCTCTGCTCCAGTGTTCTCGTCTGGCATCTTCCGCCGCGGCGTCTTCTTCCCTTCTTCGTTCTCGAGCCACTCCACATCCATGATGGGAGGCTTCCACTGTGTGACGCTTCTCGTCTTCTGACGGTTCTTAAATAACTGAGGGTGGGGCCACCCGGTGACCCCACCCCCCTCTGACGCACGGGCACTTCCCTGAGGCTTTCCCCGTGATGTCAGAGGGGGCAGTCAGGGAAGTCCCCGTGCGTCAGAGGGGGGCGGGGTCACCGGGTGGCCCCGTCCTCCGTTATTTAAGAACCATCAGAAGATGAGAAGCATAATACAGCGGGATCCTCCCATCATGGATGCGGAGCAGGCCGAGAACAAAAAATGGAAGAAGACGCCGCAGAGGAAGATGCCGGACGAGAACACTGGAGCAAGAAGCAGAGGATCGAAGGAAGAAGAAGAAGAAGGAGGAAGAAACCGAAGGAAGATAGAAGACAGAAGAAAGAAGATAGAAGAAAGAAGATGCAAAGAAGAAGCATTTAAATAAAGGAATTGTCAAAAACTGTCTCTTGTCATTTTTAAAATTTTTGACACTTTTTTGTGAAATGGTAGGGGTACTTTTATACCCCCTTACCATTTCACACAGGGGGGGTCGGGATCTGGGGGTCCCCTTGTTAAAGGGGGCTTCCAGATTCCGATAAGCTCCCTGCCCGCAGACCCCCACAACCACCGGGCAAGGGTTGTGGGGATGAGGCCCTTGTCCTCATCAACATGGGGACAAGGTGCTTTGGGGGGACCCCAAAGCACCCTCCCAATGTTGAGGGCATGTGGCCTGGTACGGTTCAGAAGGGGGGGGGCGCTCTCTCATCCCCCCTCTTTTCCTGTGGCCTGCCAGGTTGCGTGCTCAGATAAGGGTCTGGTATGGATTTTTGGGGGGACCCCAAGCCACTTTTTTTTAATTTTGGCGCGGGGTTCCCCTAAAATCCATACCGGACCTGAAGGATCTGGTATGGATTTTGAGGGGGACCCCCACGCCTTTTTTAAAAAAAAATTTGGCGCAGGGTTCCCCTTAATATCCATACCAGACCTGAAGGGCCTGGTATGGAATTAAGGGGGACCCCCACGCCATTTTTTAAAAAAAATTTTGGTTCGGGGTTCCCCTGTGGGCACGTTTGATTTCTCCTATAGACTTTTAAAGGGTGTTCCGTGGCTTTCAAATTGGCCACGAACACCCCAAATTGTTCGCTGTTTGGCAAACTTGCGAACAGCCGATGTTCGAGTCGAACATGAGTTCGACTCGAACTCGAAGCTCATCCCTAGTTTCAACAAAACCCCTCATTTTCCACTTCTTAGAGTTTGGCATTCTCAATTCCTTGGATATATTTTTATATCCCTTTCCTGTTTTATACAGTTCAAATACTTTTTCCCTCAGATCCTTTGACAATTCTTTTGCTTTCCGCATGACTCAGAATCCAGAAACGTCAGTGCAGCACTGGATGAAAGATGCAAGGGTCTGTCAGGAGTCCAGAAACTCATTGGCCTTTTCTACACACACACATATTACAAGCAAACAGATCACAGGTGTGGATGGATACCTTTAACAGCCATTCAAACACCTTTGTGTCAACTTGTGTGCATGTTATCAGGCCAAAATCACCAGGGTATGTAAACTTTTGATCAGGGTCATTTGGGTAGTTTCTGTTGTTATTATGATTAAAAAAGAGTAAACACAGTTGATTGATAATAAATGGCTTCAACCAAACACTAACCATGAGTGAAAGAAATGTTTTTGTGTTATCATTCATATTCAAAATGGCCAAGAAATAATAAATTCTGCCAGGGTATGTAAACTTATGAGCACAACTGTAAATATGTGAAAAGTGTGGGGTGCATTTGTATTCAGCCCCCCTGAGTCAATACTTTGTAGAACCACCTTTCACTGCACTTACAGCTGCAAGTCTTTTTGGAGATGTCTCTACCAGCTCTGCACATCTAGAGAGTGAAATGTTTAGATTCTGCATTGGATTTAGGTGTGGACTTTGATTTGGCCATTCCAACACATGAATATGCTTTAATCTAAACCATTCCATTGTAGCTCTGGCTGTATGTTTAGAGTCATTGTCCTGTTGGTAGGTGAACCTCCAGCCCAGTCTCAAGTCTTTTGCAGACTCTAATGCCCCATACACATGGTCAGATTTTTCGACGGAAAATGTTCAATGGGAGCCTGTTGTCGTAAATTCTGACCATGTTTAGGCTCCATCGGACATTTTCCATCGGAATTTCTGTCACACAAAATTTGAGATCTGGATCTCAAATTTTCCGACAACAAAATCCGTTGTCGTAGATTCTGATCATGTGTACACAATTACGACGCACAAAGTTCCACGCATGCCCGGAATCAAGCAGAAGAGCCGCACTGAATATTGAACTTCCTTTTTCTCGGCTCGTCGTACGTGTTGTACGTAACCGCGTTCTTGACATTCGGAATTTCCGACAAGATTTGTGTGACCATGTGTATGCAAGACAAGTTTGAGCCAACATCTGTTGGAAAAAAATCCATGGATTTTGTTGTCGCATTGTCCGATCGTGTGTACGGGGCATAACAGGTTTTCTTCTAAGACTGCCCTTTATTTGGCTCCAACAGTCTTCCCATTAACTGACCAGATTCCTTGTCCCTGTAGAAGAAATTCATCATCGCAACATGATGCTGTCACCACCATGTTTCACAGTGGGGATGGTGTGTTCAGGGTGATGTGCAGTGTTAGTTTTCCACCACACATAGTGTTTTGCTTTTAGGCCAAAAAGTTCAATTTTGGTCTCATCTAAACAGAGCACTATCTTCCACATGTTTGCTGTGTCCCCCACATGGCTTCTCGCAAACTGCAAACAGGACTTCTTATGGCTTTCTTTCAACAATGGCTTTCTTCTTGCCACTCTTCCATAAAGGCCAGATTTGTGGAATGCACAACTAATAGTTGTCCTGTGGACAGATACTCTCACCTGAACTGTGGATCTCTGCAGCTCCTCCAGAGTTAACATGGGCCTCTTGGCTGCTTCTCTGGTTAATGTTTTTCCTGCCCGGCCTGTCAGTTCAGGTGGACGGCTACGTCTTGGTTGGTTTGCAGTAGTGCCATACTATTTCCATTTTCGGATGATGGATTGAACAGTGCTTCGTGAGATGTTCAAAGCTTGGGATATTTTTTTTATAACCTAACCCTGCTTGAAATTTCTCCAAAACTTTATCCCTAACCTGTCTGGTGTGTTTCTTGGCCTTCATGATGCTGTTTGTTCACTAACAATCCTCTGAGGGCTTCACAGAACAGCTGTATTTATACTGAGATTAAAATACACACAGGTGGACTTTTTTTTACTAATTAGGTGACTTCTGAAGGCAATAGATTTTAGTTAGGGTTATTAGAGTAAAGGGGGCTGAATACAAATGCATTCCACACTTTTTAGATAGTTATTTGTAAAAAAAATTGAAAACCCATTTATCATTTTCCAATAATGTGCCACTTTGTATTGGTCTATCACATAAAATCAAAATAAAATACATTTATGCTTTTGGTTGTAACGTGACAAAATGTGGAGAATTTAAAGGGGTTTAAATACTTTTTCTAGGCAATGTAGGAGGAAGGGGGTGGACATTTTTAACCTGTTCAGATCCACACTATAGCCGAATGGCGGCTACAGCACAAATCTGCTTTGCCGGGAGGCCGTCTATTGACGTCCCCCCCTTCAAAGCTGGCCATGCCCCCTGAAGAGGGCGCACAGCGGGCGCTGTTATCACCCGAGTCAATGAGACTCGGGTGATCACAGATCCGAGTAAGGGGCTGATCCCGGCCCCCTACCATGTGATCACCTGTCAGCCAATGACAGCTGATCATCTGATGTAAACTGAGGATCGGTAATTGTTTTTTTTTTCTTCTCACGCTGAGTAGTAAGTGCCAGCAATCAGTGCCACCTATCAGTGCCCACAAGTGCCACCTATCAATGCCCACAAGTGGTGCCAATCAGTGCCACCTAGCAGTGCTGCCTATCAGTGTCACCTACCAGTGCCGATCAGTGCCCATCACTGCCACCCATCAGTGCCCATCACTGCCACCCATCAGTGGTCATCAGTGCCAGCTATCAGTGCCACCTATTAGTGCCTTTCAGTGCCACCTATCAATGCCCTTCAGTGCCGCCCATCAGTGCTACCCATCAGTGCCACCCATCACTGCCCACCAGTGCCACCTCATCAGTGCCCATCAGTGCCGCCTTATCAGTGCCCATCAGTGCAGCCTATCAATGCCCATCAGTGAAGCCTATTAGTGCCCATCAGTGCAGCCTATAAGTGCCCATCAGTGCAGCCTCATCAGCGTACATCAATGAAGGAGAAAAATTACCAGTTTGCAAAATTTATTAACAAAATATAAAACGGTTTTGTAATTTTTTTGAAGAAAATCTGTATTTTTTAATTTTTTTAACAAAAAATAAAAAAACCCAGAGGTTATCAAATACCACCAAAAGAAAGCTCTATTTGTGGAAAGCAAATTTGAAAAATTTCATTTGGGTACAGTGTTGTATGACTGCGCAATTGTCGTTCAAAGAGTGACAGCGCTAAAAGCTGAAAATTGGTCTGGGCAGGAGGGGGGTTTAGGTGCTCAGTAAGCAAGTGGTTAAGAATAGTTATAGCCTGGCTTTTCTTCCACTATAGGATGGACAAATATACATGCAAATGTATAGCACATCTTCATGGTAGAAAATTTCCAACTATACAGCTTATTTTTTCCTTTTACCCTCATCTAAGAGAGATATTCCATACAAACAATTTTTCAGTGATAAGCAAACACTAGATCAGTCAATTTGACCATTTACTTCCTTTCACCATCTTATTCTATTAGCCTTAGTTAATAATAAGGTTTAATATTGATTAATGTAAAGTAATACACATGGGGACTGAAAATATGAATGCAGGTTACACGCTAGGGGGAAAACCCCAGGGGGAATATTGGATGGAAAAGGATCTGGAGTTCCTAGTTTAGCATGCATTAAAATGGTTATTTACTCCAGAGATAAAACTATAATTCTACAACTTTACAAAACTCTGGTTTGGCCGCATCTTGAGTATGCCATTCGTTTCTGGTCACCAATCCTCAGGAAAAATGTGCCAATACTGGAAGGAGTCCAGAGTTGGGCAACAAATCTGATAAGGGGACTGGGTGACCTCAGTTATGAGGAATGACTACACACATTAAATGTATTCTCCCTGGAGAAGAGATGCTTAACAGGAGATATGATTGCAATATACAAATATCTAAATGGTGATCCTAACATAGGGAAAAACTATTCAGTCTCAGGTCACTTAAAAAGACAAGGTCATTCAATGAAGTTGGATGAAAAGCAGTTTAATCACAAACTGCGTTGGGACTTCTTTCCTGCTAGAGGAGTAAGGGTGTGGAACTCCCTTCCACAATTAGTGGTGTCAGCGGAGAGTGTTGGTAAGTTCAAAAAGCTCTTAGATGGGCATCTTAGCAAATGCAGTATACAGGGATATGGGAATTGGTAGAGACATGAATACATGCATACTCATACACCCACACAGGTTAAACTGGATGGACTGATGTCTTTATTCAAGCTTATACCAACTATGAAACTATAATTGTGATTTATAAACCCGGTCTTTATATTAAGCATTATGCAGACAAGCTTTATGATAACCTCCAATGACCTTATAGAAATGTCTGTAGAAATAGATGGTATGTTTACTAATTATAATATTCCACCATCAAAATAAATGTAGGAAGTGTGCAAGTTGCCCTTCAAATACCCAACCATTCTTTTGTGACTCAGAAATGGCATGTTCAAAGTTTCATCTTGCTCCAGCTGCTTTGGAAAATCTGTAAGTCCATTGTCTGGGTTTTGTTTACACAAGGCTATTGTTACTTGGCTGGGACTGAGGTGTGTTTTCTTCAGGATCAGAGCTAGTATGTTGCCTAATAGAGACAACAGTTTATTTTTACATCTTGGCAACCAGACAGCAAGGAAGAAATCAAATGTGTGCAACGGAAGCTAGATAATGTTATGCAGCATTTCGGGGAAGTACTGTACTGTTTAACAATCAGTAAGATAAAGCTATTACTCCCATGTTTATATGACATTGGAGAGTACCAAGAGTTTATAAACGCATTATGTGAAAATTTGACATCTCTTTTAAAAATTTAGACATGCAATATTTAACCACTTGCTTACTGGGCACTTAAACCCCCCTCCTGCCCAGACCAATTTTCAACTTTCAGCGCTGTCACTCTTTGAATGACAATTGCACGGTCATGCTACACTATACTCAAATTAAATCTTTAGAATTTTTTTCACAAAAATAGAGCTTTCTTTTGGTGGTAATTATTCACTGCTGAGTTTTTCATTTTTTGCAAAAAAAAAAAAACTAAAAAAGCCTACATTTAAAAAAACATTAAATAAAAAAAAAAACTGTTTCATTGTATGTTATAAAATTTTGAAAACAGGTAATTTTTATCCTCCATTGATGTGCATTAATGAAGCTGCACTAATGGCCACTGATAAGGTGGCACTGATGGGCACTGGTAGGTGGCACTGGTGGGCACTGATGAGGCAGCACTGGTGGGCACTGATAGGTGGCACTGATAGGCACTGAGAGGTGGCACTGATACGCACTGGTAGGTGACACTCATAGGTGGCACTGATCATGAGGCACTGATGGGCACTAAGTGGCAGCACTGATAGGCACTGATAGGTGGCACTGGTGAGCATTGATAGGTGGCACTGGTGAGCGCTGGTATGTGGCACTGGTGGGCACTGATAGGCAGCACTGATATGCATTGGTAGGTGGCACTGGTGGGCACTGTCCAGGTGGCACTGGTGGGCACTTCACAGCAGCAGTGTCTCTCCCTGCTTGGGACCGACGTCCCTCTGACAGAAGCCGGTGACCGGCTTGTTTTTTTCCCTCATGCTGGTAGCAGATTATCGATCCTCTGTTTACATCAAATGATCAGCTGTCATTGGCTGACAACTGATCACATGGTAAGGGGCCGCTGATCACAGAGCACGCCATGCATGCCCCGCAGGGGGCACTCAGACAGAGCATGCTCGGGAGGACGTACATGGACGTCTTTCGGCTATAGCGTGGGCGGGAGGTAGTTAAAATAAATGTGTTTAGAAAATGAAAAAATGTTTAGATACTATATATATATTTTTTAATGAATGGCATCCATTTATTCATTCCGTGCTTTTGTGAAAGCCATGATTGGCTACAGCTATGACATGGTACAGATGCACTTTGATTTGCCATGTCTGTACCATGTGATCACTGTGATCCATCACAGAGATCAACACAATAGTCAGGTGATCGCTGTGATTAGTCACATCAATCATATGGTACCGGGGCTGGCCCTGTACAAAGATCTGTCATCTGCTGTGTCTGGTGGACACAGTGGGTGACAGATCACGCCGCAGGGTGACGCACAAGATGAGTGACTGGGAGAGCGTCATATGATGTCTTCCCAGAACTGGCTATCATTTGTCTATAGACCTGTTGTGATTGTGAAGCATTTAAGCCTTCTGATGCCAGACCTGCTCGCCTAATGACTATCAAAATGCCTGCACTGCAGGTTCTCTTGCTACTCTCCAGCAGGCTCGCAGGAGAACAACGAAGACATACCTCGGAATCCTCCAGTTTTTGCCTGGCCACTTGGTTTGAATACTGGGTCTCTGGGCCACAAATTATCCCCTCCAGTTTACCTGCTGATTCACTGATGGAAGTAGTGACATCAGAGATACCATTCCAGTCAGTCAATTGCTGCAATTGCCTATTTGTAATGACTGCTCATTTGTTGCCCTCAGATTGTAATGAAAATTTTTTTGCTTCCCACGAAATGTAGCTTTTGCCCAGGTAATATAATGTTAGATGACTGACAATGGTCTCCACTGTAAGTTGTAGGCAATTAAAACACACAACTCTATGCATGGATAGAACAATAAAATAAAGGCTAAATTTCAATGGTGAACTCCAACATCAGTACTCTATATATCTCTCTGCATTATGCTGCACTTTGCATTAGCAACCACTGATCTATACTGCATTCCTGCTAATACCCCATTACACTGAATGTCGGGGGTTGCCATTAATTTGCTCCTTGACTGTACACTCCTTTTCATTGCTACTCAGAGGTTCTATCTCAAGTGATAAAAGCTGCTTTTACTTTTTTTGGCCATCAGTGCCTAATGGCTTGTAGTTTTCAGTGATGAATTAGCAAGGAGTTGTAAAACTAAAAACACTCTTGGTTTAAATATTGAATGTTACTCTTTTCCCACCAGGGAAAGCCATTGATACTGGTGGTGAAAAATCTATGCAGGCATACATACAAACAGCTTTATTGAGTTTCATCTAAATGTATATATTTTATTTACTTTTTGGTTCAAAGGACCCTGTCAATAAAAAAAAAAAATTGCAAGTTTAAAATAAAGTACCTACTATTTTTTGCTAGGGTTTCCCGCTCCGGCATAGTGATAAGCCAAGTGGAATATGTGAGGATGGGGCTTAGCTGCAAGCTTTGGCACTACCAAGTGATTGCTCTTTGTTCATCAGAGTGTCCAGGCATTTGGGCACAACAAGATTTGAAAGGCTGCTGTAGATATGCAGAGGCATAGCTAGGTGCCTGCACCTTATACCTGTAGCTTTTTTTTCTATAGCAGTGTTTCTTTAGGTGTGCTGTAGCACAACTGGCCTAAGAAACACGCAGCAGCTGACATAAGAATGGGGACTGGAGTATAAAATATTCAGTCTTCTGTGAAAGCAATTTTCCAAAAACAAAGGGACACTAGTTAGTTATGTTAGTCTTAAAACACAGTCACAGTTTTTTCTCAGTCATAAAATTGTAATAGAGTGAGCATTTTGTAGTCACGTAAGAAAACAGTAGACACAGCCTACTGTGAAAATAGTTTTCCAAAATCACAGGCATACTTGTTTGTAGAGTGAATCTCATGCATATCACAGATCTGTAACTGTAAAGGAGACTTTACTAATAAGTTACTAGCAAGTAGGGATGAGCCGAACACCCCCTGGTTCGGTTCGCACCAGAACCTGCGAACGGACCGAAAATTCGCACGAACGTTAGTCTATGGGACTCGAACGCTCGAAATCAAAAGTGCTAATTTTAAAGTCTAATTTACATGGTATTGTCCTAAAAAGGTTTGGGGACCTGGGTCCTGCCCCAGGGGACATGTATCAATGCAAAAAAAAGTTTTAAAAAATGGCCGTTTTTTCGGGAGCAGTGATTTTAATGATGCTTAAAGTGAAAAAAAAAGTGAAATATTCTTTTAAATATCGTACCTGGGGGGTGTCTATAGTATGCCTGTAAAGGGGCGCGTGTTTCCCGTGCTTAGAGCATCCCCTGCACAAAATTACATTTTTAAAGTAATAAAAGTCATTTAAAACTGCTTACGGCTTTAATGTAATGTCCGGTCCCGGTAATATGGATGAAAATCAGTGAGACAAGCGGCATGGGTACCCCCCCCTATCCATTACCAGGCCCTTTGGGTCTTTTATGGATATTAAGGGGAACCCCGCACCCAAATTAAAAAAAGGAAAGGCCCCAGGCCCTCTGAACAGCAGTATACAGGTGGTGCAAACAAGACAGGGACTGTAGGTTTGTTGTTAAGTAGAATCTGTTTGTAATTTTGAACTGGTACATTTTTAAAGTGTAGCTCCAGCCAAAAAATCTATTTTTAAGCTTTTTGGAAAACATAGGGAAGGGTTATCACCCCTGTGACATTTGTTTTGCTGTCTGTGCTCCTCTTCAGAAGATTTTACCTCACTTTCTGTCCCAATGACAAATGTTTTTTGACAATTTGGGGTTTTTAGTGAAACAAGGATTGGTGATAAAGCATCAGTGGACAGGAGATTTCATCTCACTTCCTGTTGTCTCCTTACGTTTGCAAGTAGGAGTCGTTTGTAAGTTGGATGTTTGAAAGTAGGGGCCTGCCCTATATACTCTGCAGAAATTGGGGCCTTAGGTGTTGGTGTTGCCACAACACTGTAAGTCCTCACAGTTACTCTTGGTGGGCGCAGAAACGGGCCCTGCTGTGAAATATTAGATCAAGAATTGTAATTACATGCACCTGTTGAACAGGGGCAGAAAACATGGGCCTTTGGTGGTGGTGGTGTTGCCACAACACTGTAAGTCCTCACAGTTACTCTTGGTGGGAGCTGGAACAGGCCCTGCTGTGAAATAATAGACCAAGAATTGTAATTACAGCATGTACATTAGATGCACCTGTTGAACAGGGGTAGAAAAATTGGGCCTTTGGTGGTGGTGGTGGTGGTGGTGCTGGTGCCACAACACTGTAAGTCCTCACAGTTACTCTTGGTGGGTGCAGAAACGGGCCCTGCTGTGAAACATTAGATCAAGAATTGTAATTACATGTCCCTGTTGAACAGGGGCAGAAAAATTGGGCCTTAGGCACTGGTGCCACAACACTGCAACCCCTCACAGATACTCTAGTTGGAGCGCAAGAATGAGCCCTCCTACAAAATATTGCATCAAAAATTGTAATTACATGCCCCTGTTAAACAGGGGCTGAAAAATTGGGCCTTAGGCACTGGTGCTGGTGCCACAAGACTGCAACCCCTCACAGATACTCTAGTTGGAGCGCAGGAACAAGCCCTGCTGCAAAGTATTGCATCAAAAATTGTAATTACACACCCCTGTTAAACAGGGACTGAAAAATGGGGCCTTAGGCACTGGTGCTGGTGCCACTGCAACCCCTCACAAATACTGTAGTTGAGTGCAGCAACGAACCCTCCTTGCAAAATATTGCATCAAAAATTGTAATTACACGCCCCTGTTAAACAGGGGATTAAAAATTTGGCCTTAGCCACTGGCATGATCATTGAGGAGGAAGAGGATAGTCACTCAGCATAACAGGATAGTCACTCAGCATCAGCATAGGCAGTCTTTAAGGGATCTGACATTTCAAAAAAAATTATTCGGTTACATCAGCATCAGGTGCTTGGTAGCTGGTGGTGATCTAAGACTGATTCATTTTTATGAAGGTCAGTCGATCGACCGAGTCGGTGGACAGGCGCACCCTGTGATCGGTTACAAAACCTCCAGCAGCACTGAATGTGCGTTCCGAAAGAATGCTGGATGCAGGACAGGCCAGTAGCTCAATTGCATACTGTGCAAGCTCTGGGCAGTGATCCATCCTCAAGACCCAGTAAACCAGATGATTTTCGGTGGGAAAGGTGTCCAAGTCAAATCTTGCCCCTAGGTATTCCTGCACCATGTAAAACAGACGCTGGCGATGGTTGCTGGAACCGATCATACCTTGGGGCTGCGGACTAAAAAATTGTCTGAACGCATCGGTCAGACGGCCACCTTCTCCACCGCTCCTTCTTTGACTGACCGAAGCCTCAGCAACACGTTGTCCAGGAACAGGAGTTTGTAACCTCCTAGTCTCTGGGAACGCGTTGCACAGACCTTTCTGCAAAGCCTCCCGAAGATGTTTCATCCTCTGCTTCCTCTGCGATGGCAAGATAAGGTCCGCAAACTTACCTTGTAACGTGGATCAAGGAGGGTTGCCAGCCAGTATTGATCCCTCTCCTTGATACCACGAATACAAGGATCCTTCCGCAGGCTTTGCAGGATCAGGGAGGCCATGCAGCGTAGGTTTGCTAAGGCATTCGGTCCGGAGTCCTCTGGGTCACTAAGGACGACATGATCCGAAGGCACCTCCTCCCAGCCACATAAAAGTCCATGGGTTTCTTGGGACTGTAAATGATCCCTTAAAGACTGCTGCTGATGCTGAGTGCCAGGCTCCACCTCCATGCTGACACAATCCTCCTCTTCCTCCTTCTCCTCCTCTTCCTGTGTGATTGGCGGGCATGCAGGAACACTGTCTGGATAAAGGGGGCATTGAGAGCTAAGGAAGTCCTCCTCTTCCGGCCTGTTCTTCCTCAAGTGCACTGTCCATTATTTCATGCAGCGTGTGCTCCAACAGGTGGACAAGGGGGGCAGTGTCACTGATGCATGCACTGTCACTGCTCACTATCCTCGTGGCCTCCTCAAATGGTAACAGGACAGTCCATGCATCCCTGATCATGGCCCACTGGCGTGGGGAAAAAAACAAGCTCCCCTGACCCTGTCCTGGTGTCATAGTCGCACAGGTACTCATTGATGGCCCTCTGCTGCGTGTGCAGCATGGCCAACGTTGAGTTCCACCTGGTGGGCATGTCACAGATTAGGCGGTTCTTGGGCATTATATGACTTGCGGAAATGCACACAGACTTTCCTGGCCTGCCTCAGGACATCCTGTAAGCCCGGGTACCTGCCCAAGATGGCTGCACCACCAAGTTAAGGACGTGAGCCAAACAAGGCACATGGGTCAGTTGTCCCTGTCGGAGGGCGGAGAGGAGGTTGGTGCCATTGTCACAAACCACCATACCTGCCTTAAGCTGGCGTGGCGTCAACCACCTCCTAACCTGCCCCTGCAGAGCTGACAGAATCTCTGCCCCAGTGTGGCTCCTGTCCCCCAAGCACACCAGCTCAAGCACTGCATGGCATCTTTTGGCCTGCGTTCTTGCGTAGCCCCTTGAACGCCTACGGAGCACTGCTGGTTCCGACGTCAAATCAGCACAGAAAGAGGCCATGGAGGAAGAAGAAGAGGAGGGGGTGGAGGAGAGAGGTGTGGCAGAATCACCACTAGTAGTATTTTGGAGGCGTGGTGGCAGAACAACCTCCAACACTACTGCACCCTGCCCTGCATCCTTCCCAGCTGCCAGAAGAGTCACCCAGTGCGCGGTGAAAGATAGGTAATGTCCCTGTCCATGCCTGCTGGACCATGAGTCAGCGGTAATATGCACCTTACTGCTGACCTCCCTGTCCAGCGAGTCCAAGACATTGCCTTCCACATGCCGGTAGAGAGCCGGAATCGCCCTCCGTGAGAAAAAGTGGCATTTGGGAACCTGCCACTGAGGAACCGCTCATTCCACAAACTCACGGAAGGGGGCAGAGTCTACCAACTGAAAAGGCAGCAGTTGAAGTGCTAGCAATTTAGCCAAGCTAGCATTCAACTGCTGGGCATGTGGATGGCTGGGAGCGAACTTCTTTTGGCGGTGTAGCAGCTGGGGCAGGGAAATTTGCCTGGTACAATCTGAAGAAACACCCTCCTGTCCTCTCCCCAAACACAAGCAATGATTCACAATTGTTGAGGTTGATAGACTCGCGTGTGCCGTTCGAGGGACGGGTGTTTGTACAAGCCGGCCGGCTGATCTGCTTTTAACTGTTCGATATATATTGTAAGTGACTTTCTTTATATACAATAAACCATGTTTATCAGTATCACGCTATGGTGACCTTTTCTCATTCTGGGATACATCTGAATACCACTAAATTCTGCCCCTACTTATGATCTGTGATTGACGAGTTTGGCGGTCCCTGCTGTGTATACCGACCATCGTGAGGGGCTTTTCCTGGAATCCACCCGTCTGGTTCCCCATTGGATAAAGGCCCTGGCCGGGTATAGGTCGCAAGCCCTTATAGCTTGCCCTCTGGTAAGCGAGCATTCTGTGTGTTTATCACTGGTGGTGTGGTGGAGGATGAAATCACATTCAAAGTCCGGTCAATTGTTTGAGCACTTTTTTCATGAAGATGGGCTTTTATTAAATTGAATAGTCTTCTTATTTTATATACTGCACACTTTTCAATTATTATTGGTACATGCTTTATATTTATAGTGGGTTAGCGCTGCTACTCTTTGGCTTATTTATTGTTGTGTGTATCTCACTTCTAGCAGCAGCTTTGTTTTGTTTTGTTTTACATAATTAGTTCCTTTCAATTTATTTACAGCGCGGTATTTTTTGCTTTATAATTCTATATGTTGCAAATAGCAGCAGTGGGATCTGATGCAATTGTCTCGAAAAAGGCCCACACCAAAGAACTTTTGGAATAACGCGCAGATACAGCAGCGCCCTGCACATGCGGAGCTCTGCGGTGTGATGCAGTCGGTGTGCTGCCCTTAAGCTGGCCCCTGGAGGGCATCCTGCCTCATCGGTGATGTGCCTCCTCCTCCTCCTTCTCCTCCTCTCTCCTATCAGGCACCCACATTGAGTCAGTGACCTCATCACCCCCTCCCTCCTCATCACTGGAACAAAGCTGGCAGTATGCTGCAGCTGGGGGAACATGACTGCCAGATTGCTGTCCTTCTTGGGCACCCCCTCTCTCTGGGCTCACATTACTGCCTTCCTCTAGCTGGGTACCATCACCGGAGCCTTCAAAACGCTGGACATCCTCCTGGAGCATGTACCTAACACTGTGGTCAAACAATTCAGGGGACTCCTCAGGAGGACATGGTGGGGCTAGTGAAGGAGTGAATGATGCCATTGAGCTGAGGGAAGAGGCCACGTTGGAAGCTGCTTTGCCAGACAAAGTACCCTGAGCCTGGGTGAGAGAGGATGAGGAGGATGAGGACGGCTCTGTTGCCTCTAGACACAGAGCCTGCTTGCCCTCTTTTATTGGCTTGTGACTGTCTGCTTCTCCTTGTTGGCCTTCCAGACATACTAATGGCCTGCAGCGAGATGTAGCTGCACAAAGCTGGGATGTATATATATACTGATATTGCAGCTAGCAGAATCAACTGCCTGCCTGTAGTATTATTAGTATGTGAACACCAGCAATTGTCTTCAGCTTTAGGTGCACACTGTGCAGAGGATGAATACACTAACTGTAAATACTGTAGCTGCCTGCCTGTGGTAATAATAGGATCAGAAGAACACCGCCAATTTTATTCAGGTAGCTTTAGGTGCACACTGTGCAGAGGACACAGTACACTAACTGTAAATACTGTAGCTGCCTGCCTGTGGTGTTAATAGGAGCAGAACAACAGCAATTTTCTTCAGGTAGCTTTAGGAGCACACTGTACAGAGGACGCAGTACACTAACTGTAAATACTGTAGATGCCTGCCTGTGGTATTAATAGGATCAGAAGAACACCACCAATTTCATTCAGGTAGCTTTAGGTGCACATTGTGCAGAGGACACAGTACACTAACTGTAAATAATGTAGCTGCCTGCCTGTGGTATTAATAGGAGCAGAACAACAGCAATTGTCTCCAGGTAGCTTTAGGTGCACACTGTGCAGAGGACGCACTACACTAACTGTAAATGCTGTAGCTGCCTGCCTGTGGTATTAATAGGATCAGAAGAACACCACTCATTTTCTTCAGGTAGCTTTAGGTGCACACTGTGCAGAGGACACAGTACACTAACTGTAAATACTGTAACTGCCTGTCTGTGGTATTAATAGGAGCAGAACAACAGCAATTTTCTTCAGGTAGCTTTAGGTGCACACTGTGCAGAGGATGCAGTACACTAACTGTAAATACTGTGGCTGCCTGCCTGTGGTATTAATAGGATCAGACGAACACCACCAATTTTATTCAGGTAACTTTAGGTGCACACTGTGCAGATGACACAGTACACTAACTGTAAGTACTGTAGCTGCCTGCCTGTTGTATTAAAATAGGATCAGAAGAACACCACCAATTTTATTCATGTAGCTTTAGGTGCACACTGTGCAGAGGACACAGTACACTATCTATGTAGTGTATGTAATCTATGAAGCATAATGAGTCTTTTGAACGGTTAATTTTTTTCCAGAAGTTTTTGGAATATGTAGGAAAAAATTGAAAACGCATTTTTTTTTATACAAAGTTGTCCATTTATAAGATATTTCCAACACATAGCATGTACATAGCAAAAATGACACCCCAAAATACATTCTGATACTGCTCCTGAGTATGGCGATACCGCATGTGTGAGACTTTTACACAGCCTGGCCACATACAGAGGCCCAACATTGAAGTAGCACCGGCAGTCGTTCTACATGCATAAATTACACATCTCATTTCTCAATCACCTATTACAGTTTAAACACCCTGGAGCACCAGGACAATGGAAACGCCCACAAAATGACCCTATTTTGGAAAGCTAACACCCCAATGTATAATCTATGAGGCATAATGAGTTTTTTGAACGGTTCATTTTTTTCCAGAGGTTTTTGGAACTGTGGAAAAAAAATGAAAACGCATTTTTTTTAAACAAAGTTGTCCATTTATAAGATATTTCCAACACATAGCATGTACATAGCAAAAATTACACTCCAAAATACATTCTGCTACTCCTCCTGAGTATGGCAATACCAAATGTGTGAGACTTTTACACAGCCTGGGGACATACAGAGGCCCAACATTGAAATAGCACCTTCAGGCATTCTAGGAGCATAAATTACACATCTCATTTCTCAACCACCTATAACATTTTGAAGGCCCTGGAGCACCAGGACAATGGAAAAGCCCACAAAATGACCCCATTTTGGAAAGCTAACACCCCAGCGTATAATCTATGGTGCATAATGAGTCTTTTGAACGGTTCTTTTTTTCCCCGAAGTTTTTGGAATATGTGGAAAAAGAATGAAAACGCTTTTTTTTCTCCACAAAGTTGTCCATTTATAAGATATTTCCAACACAAAGCATGTACATAGCAAAAATTAAACCCCAAAATGCATTCTGCTACTCCTCCTCAGTATGGCGATACCAAATGTGTGAGACTTTTACACAGCCTGTGGACATACAGAGGCCCAGCATTGAAGTAGCACCGTCAGCCATTCTACAAGCATAAATTACACATCTCATTTCTTAACCACCTATAACAATTTTGAAGACCCTGGAGCACCAGGACAATGGAAACGCCCACAAAATTACCCCATCTTGAAAAGCTAACACCCCAATGTATAATCTATGAGGCATAATGAGTCTTTTGAACGGTTCATTTTTTTCCAGAAGTTTTTGGAATATGTGGAAAAAGAATGAAAACGCTTTTTTTTTCCCACAAAGTTGTCCATTTATAAGATATTTCCAACACAAAGCATGTACATAGCAAAAATTAAACCCCAAAATGCATTCTGCTACTCCTCCTCAGTATGGCGATACCAAATGTGTGAGACTTTTACACAGCCTGTGGACATACAGAGGCCCAGCATTGAAGTAGCACCGTCAGCCATTCTACAAGCATAAATTGTCAAAAATTGAAAACTCAAACCAACGCGCCCTTCTTGAGTTCTCACCACTGCGCTCGATGCTAGATGAAGGGGTGTGACCCCCTATGAGGGATGTAAACTGACACTGTGTATGAAACACCTGTGTGAAATGAACTCATAAATGAAATAAAATAAAATAAAGTGAAATAAATCCGAAGCTGCCACTTATTAAATAATCAGTGCAAAAAATTCCTATTGAATCCAAGAGCCCAAGGCGACCCCTGTGAAGCAATATAAGCGGCGCTAAATGACAGTGATCACCATCCAAAACAGGATTCTAGTGCATCTATCTATACCCAAAATAATAAAATATAGAATAAAAATAAAAATTATTGCATGTGGTGATCTGTATAAGCACTTTTCAGTATACAGTAAACCAGTGAATCTCAAAAGAACCTAACAGTGTATATTAAAGTGTGTCATACACCTAATAATATCAATTAGCAAATAAATCAAAAGTGAAATCAGGCAGTATAGTCCATATGAAGTCCATAGACAGGACACCGTGCAGGAAAGGTGATAAGCTGGAAAACGTCCACCACTTCACTTAGTGTCAGTGCCTCCACTCCCCTTGAATGCAAAACTCACCGACTCAAAATGCCTCACACTCTCGTGTTTTGGCAAAAAGGCATGGGTGTATAGCAGGTCAGCTGGGGATATGAACTTCCGAACTCCTTATAATTCCAGTGTCACCTCAATGTATAGAAAGACTCAACATAGTGTGATACCGTAAAGCATATAAAATTTATTAAACTTAAAATCTTCAAACATTAAACTCACAAAGAAAATCTTGAATCAAGCCAAATGACACTGCACAGCAACTTCCAAATCAATCCTCTGTGAACCGCCCAGCACCACTGTGAAAAGAGGGTCACAGCGGACCCCAAGGAAACGGGTTGGATAGGTTCTCACCCCTCTCAATGGCGTTCTATAGGTGTGGGTCTCCTGCTATTCCGCAAGTCCGAGCCGCAGCTCCTCTATCATCCTCAAAGGATCCTCAAAGGTTTGGTAAGTGTGAGGTGACACTGGAATTATAAGGAGTTCGGAAGTTCATATCCCCAGCTGACCTGCTATACACCCATGCCTTTTTGCCAAAACACGAGAGTGTGAGGCATTTTGAGTCGGTGAGTTTTGCATTCAAGGGGAGTGGAGGCACTGACACTAAGTGAAGTGGTGGACGTTTTCCAGCTTATCACCTTTCCTGCACGGTGTCCTGTCTATGGACTTCATATGGACTATACTGCCTGATTTCACTTTTGATTTATTTGCTAATTGATATTATTAGGTGTATGACACACTTTAATATACACTGTTAGGTTCTTTTGAGATTCACTGGTTTACTGTATACTGAAAAGTGCTTATACCGATCACCACATGCAATAATTTTTATTTTTATTCTATATTTTATTATTTTGGGTATAGATAGATGCACTAGAATCCTGTTTTGGATGGTGATCACTGTCATTTAGCGCCGCTTATATTGCTTCACAGGGGTCGCCTTGGGCTCTTGGATTCAATAGGAATTTTATTCTACAAGCATAAATTACACATCTCATTTCTTAACCACCTATAACAATTTTGAAGACCCTGGAGCACCAGGACAATGGAAACGCCCACAAAATTACCCCATCTTGAAAAGCTAACACCCCAATGTATAATCTATGAGGCATAATGAGTCTTTTGAACGGTTCATTTTTTTCCAGAAGTTTTTGGAACATGTGGAAAAGAAATGAAAATGCATTTTTTTTTTTACACAATGTTGTCCATTTATAAGATATTTCCAACACATAGCATTTACATAGCAAAAGGGACACCCCAAAATACATTCTGCTCCTCCTCCTGAGTATGGCAATACCACATGTGTTAGACTTTTACACAGCCTGGACACATACAGAGGCCCAACAAGTAGCACTGTCAGGTGTTCTAGGAGCATAAATTACACACATAAATTCCTGCCAACCTATCACATTGTTGAAGGCCCTTCATATTTCTAACACATAGCATGTACTGTACATACCAATTACAAACCAAAATACATTCTGCTGAGCAAAGGGTAAAGAAAAGATTACCTGTGGTTTTAGTAGTGCAGTGGTCCACAGAGGAAAGCATCGGTCCAGGCAGCAGGCAAGAACGTGGACAGCAACAGCAAAACAGGCAGCAGGCAGGAATAGTCAGTACAGGTAGAAATGTTGTCAGCACAGCCAAAGCATTGGTCCAGATAGCAGGCAGGGATGTGGTCAGCAGCAGCAAAAGGATCAAAGGATCGTCCATGCAGCAGGCAGGAATACTTTCCATAGTTAGTACATGCAGCAGGCAGATAAATGGTCAGCACAGCCAGAGTATTTGTCTAGGGAGCAGGCAGGACCATCAAGCTTAGGGCATCGGTCAGGAAAGAATGGGGACAGGAGTAGAGGCTTCTCCCACCCAAATCGCTTTGAAGCCTCCGGACAACCAGACCCTGTTCTGGGAACACAGAAAACCAGAAACTGGTTTTCTGAACTCAGAACACTATTCTGGAGCCCCTCACATATGTGAGACCCCTGTGTAGCAGGGTGAAAGATCAATCCAAGGGGCAGGCAAAAACATGGTCAACAGGCACTGACAGAGGTCAGTGTAGGTAAAAGGCAGAAATAGACGGTAGGCAGAGGCATAGTCGATACAGTCCAGGGTCAATTCACGTGAAAGGCAGAAACATGGCGGATAAACAATGCAGACGGTAGGCAGAGGAATAGTCGAGAAACAGGCCAGGGTCAGTTCACATGGAAGACAATGATATGGTTGGTTGAGGCAGGGAAATATTCAGGACAGAAATTGAAAACGGGGAAATGGCAGTATTAGAAATATGGGCTAATAGTTTTTGAGAGTGTGATATAGCTTGAAGCATTCTCCGATGCAAAGGCCAGGTTGGGAGGGACAGTCGGGACAATGGAAGCTGGTGTCTTTCCTAATTCCTCTTTTGGTGCACACCCAACTTTTTTTTGGCGTCGTCTTCCGGATCCTGTTGGTGGAATATGGTCTGGAAAATGGCGCTATATAGTCTGCTGGCACAATCGGAGCAAATGCTTTCTGGGGGGAATACTTGTTGGTAGATTAGGGCAGTGACAATGTCTTCAATAAAATTTATGAAGGTGGTGGGTGTTTCCGTTGATTTTTGATAGATGATGAAAGAATTTAAAAGGGCCAAATGAAAAAAGTGAATTGCGACTTTTTTGTATCAGAAGAGGGATTTTCTTGTTGAAAGATAGGGCTGCAACATTTGATCATTTAAATCCACCCCCCCACATGAATTTATTGTACTCGTTGATACAGGAAGGCTTGCGAACGGGACCGCATCTTCGGCGAAGTTCCACCGAGGTGTCATCGTGGATGGTGGACATGATGTACACATCTTTCCTTTCCCTCCACTTCACAGCCAACACTTCCTCCTTCCTCAAGCTTGTCGATTCCCCCCTTTGAATGGTTGTGGTGACAAGACGCTGTGGGAAGCCCTTTCGGTTTTTCCTTGTTGTACCACAGGCCAAAGTATTTTTTTTAGGTATAGGTGGCGGAGAAGGGGCAAACTGGTGTAATAGTTGTCCATGTAAATATAATACCCCTTTTGGAGGAGTGGGAATGCCACTCCCAAACAATTTTTCCACTTATTCCCATATATGATGGACACTCAGGGAGCTGGAGCTGGGAATCTTTGCCTTCGTACACGTGGAATGAGTGCACATAACCGGTGGCACTTTCACAGAGCATGTTGAGGTTCAAGTCATACCTCGTCCTCCTACTGTGGATATATTGCTTGAATACAAGCCGGCCTGTGAAATGCACCAGGGATTCGTCCACAGATATGTTTTTGTAAGGGACAGAAAGTTCGGCAAACTTGTTGGAAAAAAAAATTAATTAGGGGGCGAATTTTATATAGTTTATCAAAGTTTGGGTGATTTGGGGGGGACACTGTGAATTGTCACTGAAATGCAGGAAGCGCATTATAATTTCGTATCGGACCTGGACATGGCCGATGAAAAAATTGGCATATGGTGGATGGGTTTGGTCGACCAATACTTATGCATTTCATTTTTTTTGTAAGCCCCATGTTGAGCGTTAGGCCTAAAAACAATTTAAGCTCCACCACTGTTAGGGGTCTCCATTCAAAAGGGCGGGCATAGCTGGAGCTGGGGTTGGTTGCAATGAATTGTTGGACAAAGAGATTGGTTTGGTCCACGATGCCTTGAACTAATTTGTCAGGGATAAATATATTTAAAAAATCCATTTGGGAAAAACCTGCAGTGTTGACCTGCATACCTGTCTGTGCTGTAAAAGGGGAGATCGTGGCTGACCCTGTGGTAGAAGGCAGCCACAATGGGTTTGCCAAGGCATCTGGAAGCTGGGTTTGGGCCTTAATTCTTTGGCGTGCACTTGTACTGGGCCTTTCCTCCTGGCGTCTAGCAGCGCTTGTACTGGGCCTCTCCTCTTGGGGTCTCCCGCTGTTGGCACTGCTGGTAGCTGCCTGGTGTTCAGACCATCGTCTTCTTGGATGGACTGCTTCCTCCTCTGATTCGGATCCTGATGTGCTGCCTTCGGGGGGCTCACATTCCGAACCAGAATCGGAATCAGAACTGAGCGGTGAGAGCTCCCCGTTACTCTCATTGGTCAGACTAAGTATTTGGTATGGCTCTTCTGGGGTGTACACCTTTCTGGACATAGTGGCTGTATGTACTCTGGTGGCAGGTACTCTGGTGGCAGGTACTCTGGTGGCAGGTACTCTGGTGGCAGGTATTCTGGTGGCAGGTGGTGAGGTGGCGGGTACTCTGGTGGCAGGTACTCTGGTGGCAGGTGGTGAGGTGGCGGGTACTCTGGTGGCAGGTGGTGAGGTGGCGGGTACTCTGGTGAGGTGGCAGGTACTCTGGTGGCGGGTACTCTGCTGGGGTGGCAGGTACTCCTGATGACAGGTACTAGATGACAGGTACTAGATGACAGGTCCTCTTTACTTAGGGGGGGCAATCTGGGCACAGTAGTTCAGTATAGGGTACTGTAATATGTAACTCACTGTTAGCTGATCTCCTCCTCACACTGGATCGGTGTGTGAAGAGGAGAACCCAGCAACAGCGGTTACACACTGTTTTGTTTACATTTAGTGACCGGTTGTGATTGGACACCAATTTCATTGGCTCTTTACACTGATCGGGGCTGGGCTGTATCCAAGGAAAAAGCCTCTGCCCCGATTGCAGCTCTGCAGGCCACCGGGGGCACGCGCGGGCACCGTGCACGCCGCTTTCCAATGCCGCTCTGCATAGTGACCAATCACAGCTGGTCACACTGCTCCAGAAGCTCCGCCGCCCGCCGCTGCCGCTCCATTACCCGCATGGGGGAGCGGCTGTGTCCCGAGGGACACTCCGGATCCCCGATCACCGCTCTGCGGGCCCCCAGGGGCCCACAGTAGCGGCGGAAAGCCGAGGACGTCATATGACGCCCACCCAGGATGGGAGATCTCATCTGTGGTCGTCATTTGACTATGGCTCGGTATTGAAGTGGTTAAAAGTTCAAAGTGTTGGGCAATTGGGGGTCTCATCATCCTTGCTACAGTATGTATACTGCTGCTTAAGTGTTCACCTATACGGATTTTCAACTAATGCTTGATTTTACCTACATACGGTTTACGACATGGACATTCCAAGAACGAGTGTAGTACAGCAAGTTATGCACTGTTTGATGCTTAATGAATGATCCACAGCTGTGTAAACCGAAGCTCCCTGCCTGATTTGAATAGACTAATGCTGGGCATACACTATACGAAAAATCGGCCGAAAAAACGTTCGTATAGACACTTCGTTCGTTTTTCGGCAAGTTAATGGGCACAAATCGATAATCGTTTGTGACGTTTGTGTGGAAAAAAAACGAACGAGAAGTTTGGAAAATTTCTGCCGAACGTACGATAAATTGCAAGGTTAATGTGTTTCCTGTCCGAACTGTCTGCACTAGGTATTTGTAAAAAAACGAACAAAAAATTATTTATTCATGTCCACTGAACAATTTATCGGTCATTACATGATGGCAAGATCGTTTGCGGTCACGGTCGAACGTTCGTTTTTCGAAAATGTGTTCGGCCGATTTTTCGTATAGTATATGGCCAGCATAAGACCTACTGAATGAATATATATCTCATTGTATTGGGGTCCATAGACCTGATTACTTTCCAGTCCCGCCAATTAAGTGGGCTCAATGCAACAGACTGGGTCAATACTGAGCCTAGATGTCAGCTGTTTGATGCACTGCCATATGGCTAATATCACAGCAGTTGCCTAGGTCTCAGATTGACCCTGTTTGATAAATGCATTGATTTTTGTCTTTTCTGCTGGTTTGGTGTATGAGTGCTGGCATGTGTGTGATAACGTTGTTCTTTTTTATACTCTATTTTGTGCAAATCATTTCTTGTTTTTGGTAATTGTTGACATTTTTTCAGATAATCAATAAAGTTTTTGGAGGAGAAACTGCTGTTTGCCCTTTTGTTAGAACACTCTTTCCCGACTCTTTCCCACATATTTTTGTACAGCATTGATTTTGTTCTGAGGGCACCACCGATTAATTTTGGTGAGTCAGTATCTCCGATATGATTGGTTCTAGATATTATAGACCAATCTGAATCGCAATGGAGGAGCTTAGCTATGCACTGCACAGAAACGATGTGCGTCTTTGGCTCCGTTATAGGCCAGAATGCAGGCAAAGATTTGTCCCTGAATCATCCCTGAACCGGAGAATGGGGACGCACAGCGTTCCTGTGCGATCCATAGCCAGTTCCAGTGTGAACCGAGCCTAAGGGGGGATATAATCAACTTGTATAAAGTATAGTGGTCCATGTAGTGAACTTGGTATTGAGTTATTCACTTTAAGGTCATCACAGAGGACAAGGGGGCACTCTTTATGTCTTTCATCTCCAAATACAGAAAGGCTTCTTCACAGTAAGCTGTGTAAATGTGGAATAGACTCCCTCAAGAGCTGGTTCTGTCCATCTCAATAGATTGCTTTAACCACTTAAGGACCAGGCCTATTTTTGACACCTGTTCTTTACAAGTTAAAATTGTTTTTTTTGCTAGAAAATTACTTATAACCCCCAAATATTATCTATATATTTTTTCAGACACCCTAGAGAATAAAATGGCAGTTGTTGCAATACTTTATGCCACACTGTATTTGCGCAGAGGTCTTACAATCGCAATTTTTTTGGAAAAAATAATTTTTTTTGAATGAAAAAATAAGAACACAGTAAAGTTAGCTCAATTTTTTTCTATATTGTGATGTTACAGCGAGTTAATTGATACCCAACATGTCATGCTTCAAAATTGCCCCCGCTTGTGGAATGGCCACACATTTTGGCACTTAAAAATCTTCATATGTGACGATTTAATATTTATACAGGATACCAGTTTTGAGTTACAGAGGAGAGCCTGTGCTAGAATTATTGTTCTCGCTCTAACGATTGTGGTGATAACTCGCATGTGTAGTTTGAACACCGCTTTCTTATGTGAGCGTGACTTACGTATGTGTTCGCTTCTGCGTGCTTAAAAAAAAAATTCTTTTACTTCTTATTTTTTATTTTTACACTGTCCTTTTAAAAAAAAAATGTTGGATCACTTTTATTCCTTTTATTAAACACACCTTGTAATAGAAAAAAAGCATGACAGGTCCTCTTTAATGTGAGATCTGGGGACAAAAAGACCTCAGATCTCACAATTACACTTAAAAGCAAAAAAAAAGTCTTTTTTTTTTAAATAAAAAAAAAAATTGTCCATTTAAGGCCGTTGGGCGAAAGTGGCGTTTGACGTCGCTGTCATCAGCCAGAGGGATAGAGTCCAGTGGGGGCTTTTTTCAACCAGACTAAGTAACTTTTCTGTAAAAGCATATATTGCTTTAAAGCATCCCTCAAGCTTGTTATTTAAAGACTGTGTATTTTCAATGTTACCTTTTAAGTTGCATAAAAGACCCTCTCCCCATTGAACAGTATTATTAAATATTTTTATAGATACCATTTTTAACAATATGTTGCCTATTATTCTTGAAAAAAGACAGAACACATATCCTATCTCATCTCAACACTAATGAGAGCTCTAACAGATGGTGGATTGCTTTAGAAGGCTAAATATTAAAAGAGTGGGTAGTAGGAAGGAGTTTAGTAAAACATGGGTATATTCTGGCAAGGCTCAGGTAGCAGCAGGTAGCAGGCAGTGGACAACTCAGGTAGTAGGCAGTGGTCAGCAATAGGGATGAGCTTCGTGTTCGAGTCAAACCCATGTTCGACTTGAACATTGGCTGTTCAGTCGTTCGCCGAACGTTATGGGCCGTTCGCGCCAAATTCGTGTGGCGCATCATGGCCCATAATTCACTGCGGCATCGCAGTGCATTGCTGGCTGATGATTGGCCAAGCATGCACTATGACCCACATGCTTGGCCAATCACAGCGCCGTCGGTAGAGAGAGCTGTAATTGGCCAAAGCCAGGGTGGCTTTGGCCAATTATGGCTCAGGAGGTTTAGAACACGCCCCACACTATATAAGGCCGCCTGCACGGCGGCCCTGTGTAGTGTGTGTTCCGGTGTTGAGATACATAGATAGACAGAGAGACAGTGTCATTTCATTTGAGTTAGCTAGATTAGGCAGGGCAATCAGTGAGTTAGCTGCACTTACAGTGTATTGTGTATATATATGCATCCCAGGTGTTGCATATATATATATATATACACTGTATTCAGTTTAGCTAGATACGTTCCTGTTATCTTCCTACTGACAGGCAGGCTTGTCTTATTAAAGTATTTACAGCTACCTGAAGAAAATTGCTGGTGTTCTTTTGATCCTATTAGTACCACAATCAGGCAGCTAGACTATTTACAGTTAGTATAGTGTGTCCTGCTCACAGTGTTCAGCTAAAACTACAAGTTAGTGTAGTGAGACCTCTGCACAGTGTTCATCTAAAACTACAAGTTAGTGTAGTGCGTCCTGCTCACAGTGTTCAGCTAAAACTACAAGTTAGTGTGGTGCGTCCTCCTCACAGTGTTCAGCTAAACCTACAAGTTATTTTTTTGCGAGCTCTGCACAGTGTTCATCTAAAGCTACAAGTTAGTGTAGTGCGTCCTGCTCGCAGTGTTCAGCTAAAACTACAAGTTAGTGTAGTGAGACCTCTGCACAGTGTTCATCTAAAACTACAAGTTAGTGTAGTGCGTCCTGCTTACAGTGTTCAGCTAAAACTACAAGTTAGTGTAGTGAGACCTCTGCACAGTGTTCATCTAAAGCTACAAGTTAGTGCAGTGCGTCCTGCTCACAGTGTTCAGCTAAAACTACAAGTTAGTGTGGTGCGTCCTCCTCACAGTGGTCAGCTAAACCTACAAGTTATTTTTTTGCGAGCTCTGCACAGTGTTCATCTAAAGCTACAAGTTAGTGCAGTGCATCCTGCTCACAGTGTTCAGCTAAAACTACAAGTTAGTGTGGTGCGTCCTCCTCACAGTGTTCAGCTAAAACTACAAGTTAGTGTGGTGTGTCCTCCTCACAGTGTTCAGCTAAACCTACAAGTTATTTTTTTGCGAGCTCTGCACAGTGTTCAGCTAAAGCTACCTGTAGAAGGTTGGTGGTGTTTTCCTGATCCTATCACTACCTCAGGCAGCTAAATAAGCTGCAAGTTATTTTTATGCGACACAAATAAGGAAAAAACTGCGCTTGGAAAAAAGGGAAAAAAGGCAAGCTGCGGTTACAAGTGTGACACACCAAAATAAAATCAAAAAAGCAAAAACCGCGCTAAAAAAATGATGTGAACAATATTCCAACTATGAAGTCCCATACATAAAATAAATAGTCCAAAATGTGATCCAAACAAAAAAGAAGAAAGAAGGTAAGTTTATCTTAGGTGAATGACGTGAACTTCATCCAAAGAAGAAACAGTGCTGATAGACATTATATCCGGAACACACCAATAAGTATTGCGATTACCAGAAGTAAGCCAAAAAGGGGAGAGTGGCTTGAACCCAGCCTGGGCCTTTTGATGAGCAATCCAGGTGAGGCAGGATGAGTGCCCTCGTCCCGTAAATCCACAGAGTATGATCCAAAAATATATGGAAAAATATATAGCGTAATACTGTTGACATAAACCACTCCAAACCAAAGAAATGTGTGACACTCAACTAACCTAAAATCATAAGTGTTCATATAGAATCCTGTGCCAATAGCCAGGGTAATGTAGTGAGTATCATGCAATCATGCAAATTGTAAGGTGAATAGGTAAAGGATTGAACGACACCCAAAATCTGCTTACCAGATATAAATGGACAGTCAGCGTGTATCAATCACCCCAAAAAGATGTGTAAAAGAAGATCCCACAAAGTGCTGTAAACTAATAGTGCAGGCTGCTTACCAGATGGCAAGCCCTTGTGAGCAGATTCAATATAGCCAGGGACCAAACACCATGTAGACAAACACTGATAGCAACGAACCTTAGGGAAGACCTCCTTACCAGATATGCAAACAAAGTGGGCAGATGTATTAGGGTACAAGCCGGACTCCTGACAGGAACGGTGTAAATACATCTTGACCACTCAACCCAAACTCAGCGGTGCATATATGATGAAAGAGCCAATAGTGTAATACTTGTAGCCATAGCTTGATCTTTGCCTTTTTGATTCTGGTTTACTAGAATATTTTTTTGCGAGCTCTGCTCTGCACAGTGTTCAGCTAAAGCTACCTGTAGAAGGTTGGTGGTGTTTTCCTGATCCTATCACTACCGCAGGCAGCTAAATAAGCTGCATGTTATTTTTTGGCGAGCTCTGCACAGTGTTCACCTAAAGCTACCTGTAGAAGGTTGGTGGTGTTTTCCTGATCCTATCACTACCGCAGGCAGCTAAAAAAAGCTACAAGTTAGTTTTTTGCAAGCTCTGCACAGTGTTCAGCTAAAGCTACCTGTAGAAGGTTGGTGGTGTTCTCATACTACAGGCAGGCAGTTGATTTTGCTAGCTGCAGTATCAGTACATATATATATATATATATATATATATATATATATATATATATATATATATATATATATCCCAGCTTAGTGCAGCTACAGGCCATTAGTATGTCTGGAAGGCCAAGAAGGAGAGGCAGACAGTCACAAGCCAATAAAAGAGGGCAAGCAGGCTCTGTGTCTAGTGCTGGTCGTGGAGACGGTGCATCCTCATCAGCACGTGGCCGTGGGACACGCTTGGCTTTTTTTTCGGCAGCTGGCCGTGTTGACCTGCAATATGCGGAAGACTTGGTCGAGTGGATGACCAAGCCATCCTCATCCTCCTCATCCTCTCTCACCCATGCTCAGGGTACTTTGTCTGGCAAAGCAGTGACCTCTTCCCTCGGCTCAATGTCATCAGTGACTCCTTCCCTAGCCCCACCATGTCCTCCTGAGGAGTCCCTCGAACTGTTTGACCACAGTGTTGGGTACATGCTCTAGGAGGATGCCCAGCGATTGGAAGGCTCTGATGATGATACTGAGCTTGATGAAGGCAGTAACATGAGCATGGACAGAGGGGGTGCCCAAGAAGGACAGCAATCTGGCAGTCATGCTCCCCCAGCTGCAGCATACTGCCAGGTTTGCTCCAGTGATGAGGAGGGAGTGGATGATGAGGTCACTGACTCAACGTGGGTGCCTGATAGGAGAGAGGAGGAGGAGGCACATCAGCAACGAGGCAGGGTGCCCTCCAGGGGCCAGCCTAAGGGCAGCACACTGACTGCATCACACCCCAAAGCTCCACATGTGCAGGGCGCTGCAGTCTGTGCACGTTATTCAAAAAGTTCTTTGGTGTGGGCCTTTTTTGAGACGAGTGCATGAGATCGCACCGCTGCTATTTGCAACATATGTTTCAAGTGTATCTCGCGTGGCCAAAACATCTCCCGCTTGGGTACCACATGCTTGACCAGACATATTTTGACCTGCCATGCAGTTGGTTGGCAAGCGTATCTAAAAGACCCACACCAAAGAACAAAGAGGACCTCTCCTTGCTCCTCATCAGCTGAAATCTCCAACCCCACTATACCTTCAGTCCTCTCTGAGACCTGCACTGAGAGGAATGAAGGTGTAGAATTAGGTGTGTCACAGCCAAGTACTTGTGGGCAATCTGCTTTCGGTACACCGACGTCAGATTGTACCAGGCAAATTTCTCTGCCCCAGCTGCTGCACCGCCGAAAGAAGTTTGCTCCCAGCCATGCACATGCCCAGCGGTTGAATGCTAGCTTGGCAAAATTGCTAGCACTTCAACTGCTGCCTTTTCAGTTGGTAGACTCTGCCCCCTTCCGTGAGTTTGTGGAATGTGCGGTTCCTCAGTGGCAGGTACCCAAACGCCACTTTTTCTCACGGAAGGCGATTCCGGCTCTCTACCGGCAGTGGAAGGCAATGTCTTGGCCTCGCTGGACAGGGCGGTCAGCGGTAAGGTGCATATTACCGCTGACTCATGGTCCAGCAGGCATGGACAGGGACATTACCTAAGTTTCACCGCGCATTAGATGACTCTGCTGGCAGCTGGGAAGGATGCAGGACAAGGTGCAGTAGTGTTGGAGGTTGTTCCGCCACCACGCCTCCAAAATGCCACTACTAATGATTGTGACACACTTGTCTCCTCCACCCCCTCCTCTTCTTTTTCCTCCATGGCCTCTTCCTGTACTTTGTCCTCGGAACCAGCGGTGCTCTGTAGCCGTTCAAGGGGCTACGCAAGTATGCAGGCCAAAAGATGCCATGCGGTGCTTGAGCTGGTGTGCTTGGGGGACAGGAGCCACACTGGGGCAGAGGTTCTGTCAGCTCTGCAGGGGCAGGTTCAGAGGTGGTTGATGCCACGCCAACTTAAGGCAGGAATGGTGGTTTGCGACACTGGCACCTACCTCCTCTCTGCCCTCCGGCAGGGACAAATGACCCATGTGCCCTGTTTGGCTCACGTCCTTAACTTGGTGGTGCAGCGGTTCTTGGGCAGGTACCAAGGCTTACAGGATGTCCTGAGGCAGGCCAGGAAAGTCTCTGTGCATTTCCGCCGGTCATATAATGCCAGTGCTCGGCTGGCAGACATCCAAAAGGAGTTTAACCTGCCCAAGAACCGCCTAATCTGTGACATGCCCACCAGGTGGAACTCAACGTTGGCCATGCTGCAGCGGCTGCACACGCAGCAGAGGGCCATCAATGAGTACCTGTGCGACTATGGCACCAGGACAGGGTCAGGAGAGCTTGTTTTTTTTTCCCACGCCAGTGGGCCATGATCAGGGATGCATGCACTGTCCTGTGTCGAGGATGGTGAGCAGTGACAGTGCATGCATCAGTGACACTGTCCCCCTTGTCCACCTGTTGGAGCACACGCTGCGTTTAATAATGGACAGGGCACTTGAGGCAGAACAGAGGCAGGAAGAGGAGGACTTCCTTAGCTCTCAAGGCCCCCTTTATCCAGACAGTGTTCCTGCGTGCCCACCGATTACACAGGAAGAGGACGAGGATGAGGAGGAGGAAGAGGAGGATTGTGTCAGTATGGAGGTGGAGCCTGGCACTCAGCATCAGCAGCAGTCTTTAAGGGATCAGTCCCAAGAAACACATGGACTTGTACGTGGCTGGGAGGAGGTGGCTGCGGACCATGTCATCCTTAGTGACCCAGAGGACTCCGGACCGAATGCCTCAGCAAACCTATGCTGCATGGCCTCCCTGATCCTGCAAAGCCTGCATAAGGATCCTCGTATTCGTGGTATCAAGGAGAAGGACCTATACTGGCTGGCAACCCTCCTTGATCCACGTTACAAGGGTAAGGTTGCGGACCTTATCTTGCCATCGCAGGGGGAGCAGAGAAGGAAACATCTTCGGGAGGCCTTGCAGAAAGGTCTGTGCAATGCGTTCCCAGAGACTGGGAGGTTACAAACTCCTGTTTCTGGACAACGTGTTGCTCCGGACTCCGGACCGAATGCCTCAGCAAACCTATGCTGCATGGCCTCCCTGATCCTGCAAAGCCTGCATAAGGATCCTCGTATTCGTGGTATCAAGGAGAAGGACCAATACTGGCTGGCAACCCTCCTTGATCCACGTTACAAGGGTAAGGTTGCGGACCTTATCTTGCCATCGCAGGGGGAGCAGAGGAGGAAACATCTTCGGGAGGCCTTGCAGAAAGGTCTGTGCAATGCGTTCCCAGAGACTGGGAGGTTACAAACTCCTTTTTCTGGACAACGTGTTGCTGAGGATTCGGTCAGTCAAAGAAGGAGCAGTGGAGAAGGTGGCCGTCTGACCGATGCGTTCAGACAATTTTTTGGTCCGCAGCCCCAAGGTATGATCGGTTCCAGCAACCATCGCCAGCGTCTGTTTTACATGGTGTAGGAATACCTAGGGGCAAGATCTGACTTGGACACCTTTCCCACCGAAAATCCTTTGGGTTACTGGGTCATGTCATCCTTAGTGACCCAGAGGACTCCGGACCGAATGCCTCAGCAAACCTATGCTGCATGGCCTCCCTGATCCTGCAAAGCCTGCATAAGGATCCTCGTATTCGTGGTATCAAGGAGAAGGACCAATACTGGCTGGCAACCCTCCTTGATCCACGTTACAAGGGTAAGGTTGCGGACCTTATCTTGCCATCGCAGGGGGAGCAGAGGAGGAAACATCTTCGGGAGGCCTTGCAGAAAGGTCTGTGCAATGCGTTCCCAGAGACTGGGAGGTTACAAACTCCTGTTTCTGGACAACGTGTTGCTCCGGACTCCGGACCGAATGCCTCAGCAAACCTATGCTGCATGGCCTCCCTGATCCTGCAAAGCCTGCATAAGGATCCTCGTATTCGTGGTATCAAGGAGAAGGACCAATACTGGCTGGCAACCCTCCTTGATCCACGTTACAAGGGTAAGGTTGCGGACCTTATCTTGCCATCGCAGGGGGAGCAGAGAAGGAAACATCTTCGGGAGGCCTTGCAGAAAGGTCTGTGCAATGCGTTCCCAGAGACTGGGAGGTTACAAACTCCTGTTTCTGGACAACGTGTTGCTGAGGCTTCGGTCAGTCAAAGAAGGAGCGGTGGAGAAGGTGGCCGTCTGACCGATGCGTTCAGGCAATTTTTTGGTCTGCAGCCCCAAGGTATGATCGGTTCCAGCAACCATCGCCAGCGTCTGTTTTACATGGTGTAGGAATACCTAGGGGCAAGATCTGACTTGGACACCTTTCCCACCGAAAATCCTTTGGGTTACTGGGTCTTGAGGATGGATCACTGGCCAGAGCTTGCACAGTATGCAATTGAGCTACTGGCCTGTCCTGCACCCAGCGTTCTTTCGGAACGCACATTCAGTGCTGCTGGAGGCTTTGTAACCGATCACAGGGTGCGTCTGTCCACCGACTCGATCGATTGACTGACCTTCATAAAAATGAATCAGTCTTGGATCACCACCAGCTACCAAGCACCTGATGCCGATGTAACCGAATAATTTTGTTTGAAATCTCAGATCCCTTCAAAGACTGCCTATGCAGATGCTGGGTGACTATCCTGAGTAATTATCCTCTTCCTCCTCAATGATCACGCTGATAGCTTGTAAGAACATTTTTGGTTCTGGGCGCCACCACCAGTGTCTAAGGCCCAATTTTTCAGCCCCTGTTTAACAGTGGCATGTAATTACAATTTTTGATGCAATACTTTGCAGCAGGGCTCGTTTCTGCGTTCCAACTAGAGTATCTGTGAGGGGTTGCAGTGTTGTGGCACCAGCACCAGTGCCTAAGGCCCAATTTTTCAGCCCCTGTTTAACAGGGGCGTGTAATTACAATTTTTGATGCAATACTTTGCAGCAGGGCTCCTTTCTGCGTTCCAACTAGAGTATCTGTGAGGGGTTGCAGTGTTGTGGCACCAGCACCAGTGCCTAAGGCCCAATTTTTCAGCCCCTGTTTAACAGGGGTGTGTAATTACAATTTTTGATGCAATACTTTGCAGCAGGGCTCGTTTCTGCATTCCAATTAGAGTATCTGTGAGGGGTTGCAGTGTGCCTAAGGCCCAATTTTTCTGCCCCTGTTTAACAGGGGAATGTAATTACATGCTGATGCTAATGCTGAGTGCCTATCCTGAGTAATTATCCTTTTCCTCCTCAATGATCACGCTGATAGCTTGTAAGAACATTTTTGGTTCTGGGCGCCACCACCAGTGCCTAAGGCCCAATTTTTCTGCCCCTGTTCAACAGGGGCATGTAATTACAATTTTTGATCTAATATTTCACAGCAGGGCCCTGTGAGGGCTTACAGTGTTGTGGCCATAACAACACCTAAGGCCCAAATTTCTGCTGAGTATATAGGGCAGGCCCCTACTTTCAAACATCCAATTTACAAACAACTCCTACTTGCAAAAGGAAGGAGACAACAGGAAGTGAGATGAAATCTACCCCTAGGAAGGGAAATTCTCTCCTGTAAGAGTTAATATGGGAAAAACGTTTCTCCTTTCCACTGATGCTTTATCACCAATCCTTGTTTCACAAAAAAACCCAAATTTTCAAAAAACATTTGTCATTGGGACAAAAAATGAGGTGAAATCTTCTGAAGAGGAGGACAGACAGCAAAACAAATGTCACAGGGTTGGTAACCCTTCCCTATGTTTTCCAAAAAGCTTAAAATAGATTTTTTGGCTGGAGCTAAACACGTTAAAAATGTACCCGTTCAAAATTACAAACAGATTCTACTTAACAAACCTACAGTCCCTGTCTTGTTTGCACCGCCTGTATACTGCTGTTCAGAGTATATAGGGCCTGGTGGCCCCACGCCTTTCCTTTTTTTAATTTAGGTGCGGGGTTCCCCTTAATATCCATACAAGACCCAAAGGGCCTGGTAATGGACTGGGGGGTACCCATGCTGTTTGTCTCACTGATTTTCATCCATATTGCCAGGACCCGACATTACATTAAAGCCGCAAGCAGTTTAAAATGACTTTTTTTCCTTTAAAAATGACATTTTGTGCAGGGACTGTTCTAAGCACGGGAAACACGCCCCACTTTACAGGCATACTATAGACACCTACCAGGTACGATATTTAAAGGAATATTTCACGCGTATCGCCACGTCCTCTGATGAAGTCATGGACTTTTTTTGATTTATATATTTTTATTTGGTTCAATATATATATATATATGTTATTGTTACCTGTCTGACACTAGTTGCTGAACCTTGGCTATCCCTGACCTTGCTGCTGGATTCTCCTATTCTTCTGGTTATCGGTTCCTTATCCCGGCCGCCTATTTGACCCTGCTCCTGCCTGATGACTTGGTACCTCACTGCCCGCCTGCTACTGAACCCAGCTATCCTTGTGACTATGCTCCTGTCTGATGTTTGGCTCTTCTCTGCAACCCGAGTATCTGCATCCTCATTCCAATGACTTGCTGCGACTTCCTGTCTTCCAAGAGTCGCATCTCCTGCTTCAGGCCTCCAGGGCTACATCTGCAGGCACTCGTGTTCCTCCAGTCCCTTGGTTCCTTCTGTCTCCACTCTCAGTGGGTCCAGGGCCAGAGATACAAGAGAGGCTGACCTCGTCATTTCAGACTCCAACCAGGTACGTGACAGGTGTTTAGGGACCCGGGTCCTGCCCCAGGGGACATGTATCAATGCAAAAAAAGTTTTAAAAATGGTGCCATTGTCGCATACAACCATTTATGGCTGAAGCTGGCGTGGTATCAACCACCTCTGAGCCTGCCCCTGCAGAGCTGAGAGAATCTCTGCCCCAGTGTGGCTCCTGTCCCCTAAGCAGACCAACTCAAGCACCGCATGGCATCTTTTTGCCTGAGTGCTTGCGTAGCCCCTTGACCGCTTACGGAGCACCGCTGGTTCAGAGGAGAAATCTGAAGAAGAGGTCATAGAGAAAGAAGAAGAGGAGGGGTGGAGAAGAGAGCTGTGGCAGAATGACCACTAGCATTTTGGAGGCGTGGTGGTGGAACAAGCTCCAACAATACTGAACCCTGTCCTGCATCCTTCCCAGCTGCCAACAGAGTTACCCATACCTGCTAGACCATGAGTCAGCAGTAATATGCACCTTACTGCTGACCGCCCTGTCCAACGAGGCCAAAACATTGCCTTCCACATGCCGGTAGACAGCCGGAATGGCCTTCCGTGAAAAGAACTGGCGTTTGGAACCTGCCACTGAGATACAGTCTAGCAGCTGAAAAGGCAGCAGTTGCAGTGCTAGCAATTTGGCCAAGCTAGCATTCAGACGCTGAGCATGTGGATGGCTGGGACCGAATTTCTTTTTTACAGTTTAGCAACTGGGGTAGGGAGATTTACCTTCTAAAATCAGATGGAGGTGTACTGATAGCAGATTGGCTGCAAGTGTTTGGGACACCTATTGCTATACCTTCATTCCTCTCAGTGCAGGTTTTTGAGAGGACTGGAGGTATAGTGGGGTTGGAGATCCCAGATGAGGAGCAAGGAGAAGTCCACCTTTTTCTTTGATGTGGGTCTTTCAAGTGCTGTTGCCAACGAACAGCATGGGAGGTTGTCATATGTCTGGTCAAGCATGTGGTGCCCAAGTGGCTGCTGTTCTGGCCATGCTTGATCCACTTCAGAAATAGGTTGCAAACAGCAACTGTGAGATCTGCTGCACACGTGTCAAAAAAGGCCCACACCAAGGAACTTTTTCAAAATCAGCGCCACGGAGGAGATGCTGGACAAGAACGCCGGAGGGAGAACCAGAAGAGCCAGAAGAACCAGAAGAAGAAGATGAAGGAAGATAGAAGAAAGAAGAAAGAAGAAGCATTTAAATAAAGGAATTCTCAAAAACTGTCTCTTGTCATTTTTAACATTTTTGACAGTTTTTTTGGGAAATGGTAGGGGTACTTTTGTACCCCCTTACCATTTCACACAGGGGGGGTCAGGATCTGGGGGTCCCCTTGTTAAAGGGGGCTTCCAGATTCTGATAAGCCCCCTGCCCGCAGACCCCCACAACCACCGGCCAGGGTTGTGGGGATGAGGCCCTTGTCCTCATCAACATGGAGACAAGGTGTTTTGGGGGGCTACCCCAAAGCACCCTCCCAAAGTTGAGGGCATGTGGCCTGGTACGGTTCAGGAGGGGGGGTGCTCTCTTGTCCCCCCTCTTTTCCTGCGGCCTGCCAGGTTGCATGCTCGTATAAGGGTCTGATATGGATTCTTGGGGGGACCCCACACCGTTTTTTTTTTTTTTAGCGGGGTTCCCCTTAAAATCCGTACTAGACCTGAAGGGTCTGGTATGGAATTTAGAGGGGCCCCCACGTCATTTTTTTTTTTTAATTTTGGCAGGGGTTCCCCTGTGGGGAATTCCCATGCTGTTTTTATCAATGAACTTCTATGTGTATTGTCGGACCGGCAATGCAATAGCCGCGAGTAGTTTTAAATGGCTTTTTTCCTTCGAAATGTCATTTTGCTGTCAGACTGTTCTAAACACGGGAAACATGCGCCCCTTTACAGGTATACTATAGACACCCCCCAGCTACGAAATTTAAAGGGATATTACACTTTTATTGTTTGACTTTAAGCATTATTAAAATCACTGCTCCTGAAAAAACGTCCGTTTTTAAAAATTTTTTTTGCATATATCCATGTCCCCTGGGGCAGGACCCAGGTCCCCAAACACTTTTTATGACAATAACTTGCATATAAGCCTTTAAAATTAGCACTTTTGATTTCTCCCATAGACTTTTAAAGGGTGTTCCGTGGCATTCGAATTTGCAGTAAACACCCCAAATTGTTCGCTGTTTGGCGAACTTGCGAACAGCCAATGTTCAAGTCGAACATGAGTTTGACTCGAACTCGAAGCTCATCCCTACTGATGAGGATGCATAAACCAGTCCGTAGGCAAAGTGAACAAGAAAAAAATAAAAAAACAAAAATGATACACCTCATGATAGATGTGAGATGAGAGTATCACTTATTCAAAAATTGTTGAACTGATAAATGAAACCAGTCCATGTGCAATGTGCAATAAAAAACTAATAAAAATAAAAATAAATAATAAAATTAAAAGAAAAGAAAAAATAAAATAAAACTGAAGAGAAAAATCAAAATAAAATGATCATCAATGAAATCTCCAAATAATAATACTGAAATATGAAAGATTGAAATAAAATTTTACCAATTTGACAAAAAAACAATTAAAATCCAGTTCAATGTTCAACCCCGATGGGCTCATCGTTCTCAGACGATGGATCCACTGGGTTTCATTACGAGAGATGGCCCTCCTAAGGTTACCTCCTCTCCAGTGGCCTTCAATCCTATCTATATCACAGAATGTCAAACAACTCGGATCTCTTCCATGATGAAGTCTAAAGTGGTTGGACAGACTGTGATACTTGTAGCCCTTCTTGATCCTATTAAAATGTTCACAGAGTCTCACTCCTAATTTTCTAGTGGTTCTACCCTCATATTGCAGCCCACATGAACATAGTTACATAGTTACATAGTTAGTCAGGTTGAAAAAAGTCCATCCAGTCTAACCATATAAAAAAAAAAAAAAAAACGTACAATCCAATATACCCAATACTATACCCACAGTTGATCCAGAGGAAGGCAAAAAAACCCCAGCAGCGCATGCTCCAATTTGCTACAGCAGGGGAAAAAATTCCTTCCAGATTCCAGAGAGGCAATCGGATTTTCCCTGGATCAACTTTACCTATAATTGTCAGTACCCAGTTATATTATGTACATTTAGGAAAGTATCCAGGCCTTTCTTAAAGCAATCTACTGAGCTGGCCAGAACCACCTCTGGAGGGAGTCTATTCCACATTTTCACAGCTCTTACTGTGAAGAAACCTTTCCGTATTTGGAGATGAAATCTCTTTTCCTCCAGTCGTAAAGAGTGCCCCCTTGTCCTCTGTGTTGACCGTAAAGTGAATAACTTAACACCAAGTTCACTATATGGACCCCTTATATATTTAAACATGTTGATCATATCCCCCCTTATTCTCCTCTTCTCAAGAGTGAACAAATTCAGTTCCTCTAATCTTTCCTCATAGCTGAGCTCCTCCATGCCTCTTATCAGTTTGGTTGCCCTTCTCTGCACTTTCTCCAGTTCCCCGATATCCTTTTTGAGAACTGGTGTCCAAAACTGAACTGCATATTCCAGATGAGGTCTTACTAATGATTTGAACAGGGGCAAAATGATATCTCTCTCTCTGGAGTCCATACCTCTCTTAATACAAGAAAGAACTTTGCTCGCTTTGGAAACCGCAGCTTGGCATTGCATGCTATTATTGAGCTTATGATCTACCAAAACCCCCAGATCCTTCTACACTACAGATTCCCCCAGTTGTACTCCCCCTAGCATGTATGATGCATGCATATTCTTAGCCCCCAAGTGCATAACTTTACATTTCTCAACATTAAACCTCATCTGCCACATAGTCGCCCAATTAGACAGTGCATTGAGGTCGGCTTGTAAATTGGAGACATCCTGTAAGGACGTTATTCCACTGCATAGCTTGGTGTCATCTGCAAAGACAGAAATGTTACTTTTGATCCCAGACCCAATATCATTTATAAAGATATTAAAGAGTAAGGGTCCCAGCACTGAACCTTGGGGTACACCCCTGATAACCTTAGACCATTCAGAGTAAGAATCATTCACCACGACTCTCTGAATTCTGTCTTTTAGCCAGTTTTCTATCCATTTACAAACTGATATTTCCAAGCCTGTAGACTTTAACTTACACATGAGCCGTGTGTGCGGAACTGTATCAAACGCTTTTGCAAAATCCAAATAAACCACGTCCACAGCCACCCCTCTGTCCAAGGTTTTACTTACCTCTTCATAAAAAGAAATCAGGTTTGTCTGACAACTTCTGTCTTTCATGAACCCATGCTGTCTGTTGCTTAAAATGTTTTTTTCCAGCAAGAACTCGTCTATGTGGTCTTTTATTAAACGCTTCAGTATCTTCCCGACTATAGAAGTTAAACTAACAGGTCTATAGTTACTTGGTAAAGACTTTGATCCCTTTTTAAATATAGGCACCACGTTCGACCTGCACCAATCCAGTGGTACCATTCCTGTCATTAATGAGTCCCTAAAAATTAGATACAATGGCTTTGAAATTACAGAGCTCAATTCTTTTAGGATCCGTGGGTGGATGCCATCAGGTCCAGGTGCTTTATCCACCTTTATTCTGTCTAAATATTTCTGGACCATATCCCTAACATGATAGAAGACAACTGTAAAAACCCACTTGATCCAAGAATTTACATACCTTCTTGGATGGGTCGATAACATTGGGTGCTAATTTTAGACGTAAAGTAGGGGGCTTGGTATAAACAAACCGTGGTCTACCTGGTAATATCTTATTTAGGTCGACATTCTTTAACAACAAAGGCCAATGCTTACAAATAAGGATGAGCCAAACACCGTCCTGTTCGGTTCACAGCAGAACATGCGAACAGGCAAAAAATTTGTTAGAACACACAAACATCATTAAAGTCTACGGGGCACTAACATGAATAATCAAAAGTGCTAATTTTAAAGGCTTATATGCAAGTTATTGTCATAAAAAGTGTTTGGGGACCCGGGTCCTGCCCCAGGGGACATGTATCAATGCAAAAAATTTTTTTTAAAAAACACGTTTTTCGGGGGCAGTGATTTTTTTAATGCTTAAAGTGAAACAATAAAAATGAAATATTCCTTTAAATATTGTGCCTGGGGGGTGTCTATAGTATGCCTGTAAAGTGGCACATTTTTCCCGTGTTTGGAACAATACCACAGCAAAATGACATTTCTAAAGGAAAAATAGTCATTTAAAGCTGATCGCAGCTGTAATGAATTGTCGGGTCTCGGCAATATAGATAAAACTCATTGAAAAAAAGAGCATGGGATCCCCCCAGTCCATTACCAGGCCCTTAGGGTCTGGTATGAATATTAAGGGGAACCCCGAACCAAAATTTAAAAAAAATTAGGCGGGGGTCCCCCTAAAATCCATACCAGGCCCTTCGGGTCTGATATGAAAATTAAGGAGAACCCTGGGCCAAATTTTAAAAAAATGGCGTAGGGGTCCCCCCCAAAATCCATGCCAGACCCTTATCTGAGCATGCAACATGGCAGGCCGCAGAATAAGAGGGGGGATGAGAGAGCTCCCCCCCATCTGAACCGCACCAGGCCATATGCCCTCAACATGGGGAGGGTTCTTTGGGGTAGTCCCCCAAAGCACCTTATCCCCATATTGATGGGGACAAGGGCCTCATCCCCACAAACCTTGCCCGGTGATTTTGGGGGACTGCAGGCGGGCAGCTTATTGGAATCCGGAAGCCCCCTTTAATAAGGGGACCCCCAGATCCCAGCCTCCCCCCATGTGAATTGGTAATGGGGTACAAGTGCCCCTACCATTTCACAAAAAAGTGTCAAAATGGTAAAAAAGACAAGACAACTTGTGACAAGTCCTTTATTAAAAAATAAAAAAATAAAAATGTCCCACAATGTAAGTTCAAGCCGCCCAACGGACCAAAAAAGAAAAAGAAAGGCGCAACCGATCCGCCTCCAAGGGAGGCTGTGACAGCTCTTATATAACTGAGGGCGGGGCCACCTGGTGACGTAACTGAGTGACCGCTCCCCCTCTTACACCATGGGGGGCTTCTCTATGGCATGTTTACGTCACCAGGTGGCCCTGCCCTCCTCTAATGCCATGGGGAAGCCCCCATGGCGTCAGAGGGGGTGGGGTCATCCGGTTACGTCACCTGGTGGCCCCGCCTCAGTTATATAAGAGCTGTCACAGCGAAGACGCGTCACTCGGCACCCGGTGACGTAACCGGATGACCCCGCCTCAGTTATATAAGAGCTGTCACAGCAAAGACGCGTCACTCGGCACCCTGATCGGTTGCAGCTTTTTTTTTCCAGCCCGTCGGGCAGCGTGAACTTACATCGTGGGACATTTATATTTTTTTATTTTTTTAAAAAGGACTCAAGCTGTCTTTTGTCTTTTTTACCATTTTGACACTTTTTTTGTGAAATGGTAGGGGTACTTGTACCCCGTTACCAGTTCACATAGGGGGGAGGCAGGGATCTGGGGTACCCCTTGTTAAAGGGGGCTTCCAAATTCCGATAAGCCCCCCACCAGCAGACCCCCACAACCACCAGCAAGGGTTGTGGAGATAAGGCCCTTGTCCCCATCAACATGGGGACAAGGTGCTTTGGGGGGCTACCCTAAAGCACCCTACACATGTTCAGGGCATGTGGCCTAGTAAGGTTCAGGAGGGGGACGCTCTCTCGTCTCCACCTCCTTTCCTGTGGCCTGCCAGGTTGCATGCTCGGATAAGGATCTGGTATGAATTTTGGGAGGGCCCCCACGCCATTTTTTTTAAATTTGGCGCAGGGTTCCCCTTAATTTCCATATCAGACCCGAAGGGCCTGGTATGGATTTTAGGGGGACCCCCATGCAATTTTATTTAAAAATTTTGGTTTGGGGTTCCCCTTAATATTCATACCAGACCCAAAGGGCCTGGTAATGGACTGGGGGGGATTCCATGCTCTTTTTTTCAATCAGTTTTATCTATATTGCAGAGACCCGACAATTCATTACAGCCGTGATCAGTTTTAAATGACAATTTTTTCCTTTAGAAATGTCATTTTGCTGTGGTACTGTTCTAAACACTGGAACAATGCACCAACCCTAGGCACAATATTTAAAGGAATATTTTTATTGTTTTACTTTAAGCATTAAAAAAAACACTGCTCCCGAAAAAACGTCTGTTTTTTTAAAAAAATGTTTGCATTGATACATGTCCCCTGGGACAGGACTCAGGTCCCCAAACACTTTTTATGACAATAACTTGCATATAAGCCTTTAAAATTAGAACTTTTGATTTTTCATGTTAGTGTCTGTCAGCCCTGGTCCCTTTCAAGTTTGCATTATAGTAATAGACGGTCCGGAGCCAAGAGCTGAGAAAGGACATTCCAGACCATCCCCAGGAAAGCAAATGCTTGGTTGTATCAACCAGAAAGAAACCCTTTTAAAACCATGGAATTGCAAGGATCAGCCTGGGTGATCTTTGGGAATAGGAAACAGATATGTAACAGATTTTGACAGATCCAATTCAAACTCTGGATAATACCAAAACACTGTTACCCATAAATGCAGTAACATTGACAGAGAAACTCCAGAAATATGACATGAGACCATATTGCTATCCAACATATACCGCTTTGCGCCTAAAGGGCACATACCACCCTTCTTCAGACACGGATCCTATGGAACAGTTCACAACTGTCTTAACGTGTTAGGTTTCCCAACAGGTCCTTAGGAAACAGCTCCTATGGAACAGTCCATAATGGTCTTAATGGATTGTGCTTCCCCAACATGTGCTGCTTTGCCACTGAGTGACACACCACCACCATTCTTCAGTGACAGCTTCCATGTCACCATTCAGTGTCTTCGGTATCTTCACGAGGGGATACAATACAGGCAAGGGGTGTCCATTCACTCACCATTCACCAGCAGACACTCAGAGCAACATATTAACCAGCTTTCAGATACAGGGTCTTGAGGAGGGCCTTTCTCACCCATATTATCAAACTAAAATACACATAGGTCACACTATACCATAACATTAAATCAACCTATTACCATAATATATACATATATATGTGACCCATTAAATCACGCATCCCGCTCTCAACCTTCTATAACCCTTTACTGTAAATATGGGCCAGGATTAGGCAGGCTTGCTCACAATGGTCTTTGCTACCGCAATTTTGGCATGTCAGCGGTATTTCAGGGCTCTGAATTGGCAGCAAAGCCTCTATGCAGACACCTTACTGTCAATTCGTCCCTCAACTTGCATAGATAAATGGGCGACCCTTCTATATAAATATCGAATCTAACACATATAAACCTGAAACAATGAGAAACCACAAAATTCCATCCCTGTGCCTGGATTCCAGAGACCATGCCCAGGGTATACCATGCACCTCTACCTATTGTTAGGTTCAAGGAACACTCTAGTTCCATGACTAATGCTACATCGGTATCATTTATGACAAAGAAACAATCTCAGCTATGTCCCAAATAATACCCAGGTGCTTCCTTTCCGGCAATGATCTCTCCATCCAGAACCCAGTGAAATATCTTCCCAACATTTTTCGTTCACCACCATGTTTTGACCTAGCATACAAAGGTCATCATGGTCATGCTTCCGACAGAGGGAAATATCAACCTGCCTCCGCATGCACGCCAAAGCCCATGACAGATTTCTGTCCTATACCATCACACTTTCTACCAACCTCTCAACATGGTTGACAAAATCCAGGGCCACTTTAACCTGGGTGTTTATGTGACTTTGTTGAATGCTATTAAGGATACCACCAATCTCTCTGAGTAACAAAGCCCCACTTAAGCTATGGCTGAGAGTTTGTTCCTCAGGATATCAAGATGTCCACTCAATTAACAACACCCATCCCAGCTCCTATTCCCCCCAATATAGTGCTGAATAAATCCCTCCTCCCTCAGTTACTCCAAAGACATAAGTGTCCTGCATGAAACTCCTTCTGTGTCTGCACATCTCTGGGAGTAAGCCACTGATATAATGACCATATTTGATTCAGTGTGTACTCAGCACATATGGGGTAATAGGCTTTTATCAACCACTGTGAGATGTTGCAGCGCCATGTGGTGAAGGCATACTGTGCCCTGGTAGCCAGCGTTTGTTCCCTTTATCTAACAGGGCATGCTCCTTTGTGTATTCACTGGCATTATCTGTGCAAGGTTCCAACCTCTCAGGTGAGACATCAATCAGGCGTATCTCCCCCATGTCCAGTTCTGGTGTCCCACATGTCCAGTAACCGATAACCTCTCTGTAGGACTGCTAAGATTGAGACACCACCCCTATAAGGAAATTTTCACCCCATTGATGTGTCACCTGGCACCCTCTAGTCTGGCCAACGGACACCTTATTATGCACAAGTGCCAGCCGACTGGGTACCTGCACCATATTCATTCCGTTATGTCAATACATGTCACACATTAAAAAAACTTTTCTTCTTTCAATTCCTCCCTCCAACAACAAAAAAAAAAACATATTTTACATTTCATGTTCTGAAGGATTGGACAGGTTATATTCCTTCCATAACCTCCAACCCATTGCACAAGTATTACTAGCACGTTTGCATTCATCAATGACAGGAGGAACTCTGGCAAAAATGTTTCTCAAGTCTTGTTGATAGGCACAGTCTTTCAGATTCAGCATTAGTACTAAATTGCCCATAAGAAAAAAACAAGTATTTATCTGAATCTTTTCGTTTTGTCCCTTCTCTCCTGAATGTTTATCAGAATAAATTTGCGGTGTGGTATGGCACAGACAAACTGCCAACCAGATGAACATCTGTCATCCGTGTTCCAGAAACCTCTCCAATCTCACAAAATACAAAATACACAAAATCAGCTCGCTTGCTACGTTTATTTAACTTATAGTTCCTTCCTTGGAACCCAGGAACTTAGTATTCCTGGCTGCTGCCACTCTGACCAAACTATAAAAACAACCATGAGTTCTTTAGGATGAACCCACTCTAAAATGGATCCCCATGGTATGATCAAAAATTAAAAAAAAAAAACGAATGTCAATGTTGCTTCTAGAAAATTCTCAATTGTAAAGGCTAAAAAAAACAATGCATTTATCTGTATCTTAAGACCTATGCACTAACTCCCCTTTCAGGTGGACAAAGCCTAAAACTTTTGTAAATTTTTCCAGCTGAATGAACATAAAAACATAGAAAAAAAAAAAAGCGAACTCCAGCAGCTAGAATGGCTTCTATTCAGCTGCTAATTGAGGGAATAGCCAATTACCCCCCTTTTAGGTGGACTAAACATAACAATTTTTCCACCTGAACAAAACAAAAATAAAATAAACGAATAAACAAATAACAAAAAATAAAAAAAATAAAAAAATTAAAAAAATTAAAAATAAGAGAAGAGAGAAAAAACCGAATAATCATAACAGAAAAATGTTTAAAAAAAAAAAAACAATTCAGAGGCTTAGCCTTGAAATACTAGAAATATATCAAGGTCCTCTATCATATTCCAAACATGAAACTCACATCTAAACCTTATTAATGTCAAAGAAACATTGACCAGAAAATTCTTACCATCAATGCAGCTCACTAAGTGCTGCTAACATTGTTTCCCCCAGTGCTATATTTGAATGACCATGCGTCTACCTCCATTCTGACTTTATTCATCTGTTCTACATAGTGATGCTTTTCCTGTCTTAATCAACTATTTTCGGTTTGTAGCCTCCGCATTTGGGTCTTAAAAGAGAAATGGGTTTGATTACCATGGCCTCTATGCTTTGGATTGCTACTCCATCTCGCAGAATAAACTTCATAACACCTTGGTGTAGTTTTCGGGTAGTGCGACCTCCTTTGCATATCATTTTAGCCATCAAACAATGCTTAGCTATGTGACCCCCCTTTTTACAAACAAAGCACTTGAGCGCTGGTCTCTCTGCATAGGCCCTTCTCTGAGCATATGACGCTAGAGACTCACATTGCTGGATAACATTACTATGATTACTATGATTGGAATGAACGGACTTTACACTTTCATCGTCTGAGGAGTCATCAGAAGTTTCCACTGTTTCAACTCCTGAATCAATTTCAAGTGCAGTTACCGCACTTTTATTTAAATCTCCAACATTGATTCCTATCATAGTAACATCACTTGCAGGAACAATAGCATCTGGTTTACCAAATTGTTGTTCTAGAGCCTCTATCTTTGCTGAGCACTGCAACTGTTCAGCTTTTGCATGTTTGAAGGATAACTCCAATATGGCAGCCTGTGCACCCTGTAATTCCTCCCTAAGCAGTTTGATAACTAGCAAATTCTCAGCCTCTCTTTGATTCAAAGACGCAATACAACTTTCTCTTTGTTTACACGTTTCCTCTAATTCATTCATTTTCTGTTCCAATACACATTTCTCAGTCACTAATTGTTCAATGTGATCACGAACGTTTACATCTGCCTTTGCAACCATTGCTACTATATTCTCAGTTACACTTTGTACCTGCTCCAAGAATTGCTTCCTCTCAGCACACCATTGGACTTCTTTTTTTTTAGCGACATCTTTCATCTTCAACAACATGCATACAACATTGGCCATCTTGGCTTTCCTGCCTTTTTTCGAAGACCTTTTATCAGATCATTATGAGTATTACATTGCCTTTAAAGGTCACTAAATTGGTGTGTTAAAGCATTTTCTTGGATAGTCTCGAATTGAACACAGCCATGCTTCTTAATAAAACCTTCAATGACTTCCATTGATGTGCTTATTAGTCTACACTGAATCTTTAACAAGTTTATACACAGCAGCTACAGACACAAGAGACACAGAAACACAGATAAAGCTGTTTAAAAGCTACCTTTTACCTGTAGTCCTCCAACACAAGGCACACTCTTAATCAATGCCTTACTACCACTGATTTTTAGCCCCCTAGATCTCAGGCCACACTGAACTTCTGTTGGAACAGAGAGCTATTTCACACTCACGTGGGGAAAAATAAAAATAGAATAAAACTAAAAACTAACAAAAAATAAAAAAGTAAAATAAAATAAAAATAATTAACAAAAATTAATAAATTTTTTTTAAAACGTAATAAAAAAATTAAAATCTATATTTCTCCCACTTTCTCCTCCTTTATCCTGTCAATCTGCAGGCTACATCAGATAACCAGGGTTGATCAATCCCTCTCACCTGTCCTCTTGACTGGCTACAGTTTGCACTAACAATGCAATACACGTTTAACATATATACATATACCAGCCAAAAATCTCAACAGATTTTGCACGTCCGCTCACTGATGAAATATTTCATGAAACTTTCAGGACCATTCAAGCAGGGCTTCCGAATTCACGAACCAGCGCAAATCTTGTCCACCGTAGCGAAGGCTTTCAGTTCTAGGTGTAGTTGATTCCTTAGCTTATAGGGACTCAAGACAAAAAATACATTAGGGTTTGGATTCTGTGCAGAAATAAATTCCACACGCCTTCTGGGGTGCCAAGTGAAGTAATTGGTACAATAAATATTATTGTACCTATGTATTAACTTGTCTATTCCCCTAGTTAGCTAGTCTATTAAAACTCTGAGCATATGTTACTGTTGATATCACAATAACACAAGGTTAGCTATGAAAACCAAGCACACGGCTTAATAAAACAAAATCTTATTTATTTCCCAAGAGAATAGGAAAACGCTAACAAGAAAGTCCTAAATAGATATTACAAACATATACCAACAATACACATCATATCAGAATATCAAATACAAGAATCAAAGATACTTATCATAAGCTCTCCGCGAGACTTGTTTCTTCGAGCTAGGCTGAGATGACCAAGAGACGGCTCTTGGACTTGTTCAGTTCTTTTATACTTCAAACATACACCATCCAAACCCAACCCCATTGCCATTCCATCTAGACTTTTGACGAATCACAGTATTTATGGGGCAGCCCTTCTCAACAGATTATATTACTGTCTGTCCTGCTGTACTTTGGCCTATAGGGGCAGCATTGTCCATGTCAATCTTTAGGTGCCTGTTGATCCTTTGATCTTTGTCACCCACCATCATCAATCATCCTGTCAGCCCTGGTCCCTTTCAAGTTTGCGTTATAGCAATAGACGGTCCGGAGCCAAGAGCTGAGAAACAACATTCCAGACCACCCCCAGGAAAGCAAATGCTTGTGTTAGGTACCTGGTAGTGAGCCTGACTAGGAGAAGACCTCTCATACAACACTGGTTCAAGAGCCACTGGAGTGGGGACAGTGGTTTCGAGAGCACAGTGGGGTAGGAGTGCCTGCTTGAGATGAAGGCTCTGATGCTGGAGCAGAGATCCCTCCAGGGATGGCTGGACTTCAGGTAAGGTGATGACAGGAAGCAGCAGGCTGCAGCACTGAAGATGCAGATGCAGAAGTCACTGGAGCTGGAGCTGAGGGTGCAACAGCACAGCAGACAAACGGCAGGCACAGGCAAGGTCAAACAGTCCGGGTCAGCAGGTAGCAAGGCGGTTAATACAGTAGGCAGAGGCAGAGTCGGCAGGCAGGCAGAGGTCGGCAACGGTATTGGTAGATGCAGTAGCAAAATCAGGCAGGCCGGGTCGGATTGGAGAAGGAGGAATGGTCAGACAAGCCGGGTCAATAGGTAATCAATCAATCAGGTACAGGTTAAGCAGATCCACAGAGCTGAGACGAAACAGCAGTGCATTCCTGCAACAGGAGAACTTTTATGCACCTCTAGGCGCCAAAACGGCGCTAATGCGAACGCGCGCGTACACACCCAGCGCCGCGCCGACGCACGGCAACAGCTGGAGATTGCTGAATTGCCTGAGCAGGAGCGCATCAGCAATGTGACATTGCCCCCCTCCAAAGGGCAGCCTCCGGATGCCCATACGCCTTCTTTTCTCAGGGTGGGCAGAGAAGAAAGCGCGGACTAAATGCCTGGCGTGGACATTGCTGTCTGGTTCCTATGAGTTACTTTCTGGGCCGTAACCTCTCCATTTAATGAGAAATTGATTTTGTCCTTGTCTTCTTCTACAGTCAAGAATAGCCTCAACCTCAAATTCCTCGCTTCCATCTACTAAGACGGGTTCAGGAGGTTTAGTTCCTCTATCAGGGAAGGGATCAGGTATAGCAGGTTTGAGCAGAGACACATGAAATACCGGGTGAATCTTGAGAGAATCAGGCAAAGTCAATTCATAAGACACTTCATTAATTTTTCTCTTAACCAGAAAAGGTCCCATAAACCTAGGTGCCAGCTTCTTAGATGGACATGCTAACTTGATATTGGTAGTAGAAAGCCATACCTGATCACCAAGTTGTAACTTCAACTCTCCTCTTCTTCTTCGATCGAAGGCTCTCTTGCTGTCCGCCTGGGCCTTGGACACCGCCTCTTGCAACAGCTGGTTGTTGTGGCTGAGGAAATCCACTGTATTCTGCACTGCCGGAACTGAGGATTCTGAAAGGAAATCGGGTAGAAAGGTTAAATGGAAGCCATAATTGGCGAAAATAGGAGATTGACCGGTGGCTGAATGTTTGGCATTGTTGTATGCGAATTCTGCTAAGGGTAGCAGGGACACCCAATCATCCTGTGTGAAGGAAGTAAAGCATCTGATATACTGTTCAAGAGTCTGATTGGTCCTCTCTGTCTGCCCATTAGTTTGAGGATGATAGGCCGAGGACAAGGCCAGTTCAATTTTTAGGATTTCACACAGGGCTCTCCAAAAATGTGAGGTGAATTGTACCCTTCTGTCTGAAACTATGCTTGCAGGTACTCCATGTAGTCTGATGATTTCCTTAATGAATATGCGGGCGGTTTCAATAGCAGATGGAGTTCCCCTTAACGAAAGGAAGTGGGCCATCTTGGTTAGGCGATCTACCACCACAAAGATGGCTGAACACCCGTCAGAACATGGAAGCTCTACTATAAAGTCCATGGAAATCATTTTCCAGGGTCTATCAGGTACAGGCAAAGGTTTTAACAGACCCCAAGCTCGATTTCTAGACGTCTTATTCTAGGTGCAGGTAGGGCAGGAACTGACATATTTCTCACAAAAGTCCTTCAGATTGGGCCACCAGAATGTGCGTTGCACAAGTTCCAGGGTCTTGCGAACCCCAAAATGGCCTGCTAGTGGATGATCATGCAGAAGTGTCAAGACCTCGATCCGAACCTTCTCAGGGACAAAAATTTTACTCCCCTTCCATAGCAATCCATCTCTGGATGTCAGAGTAATCCCTGTAGGCCTAGATGACTCAGTGGATGCTTCTTTAATCTGAGAGAGCAGATTGGTTTGCAAGAGTAGAAAATTGTTTGCGGGCAGGATGGTGTCAGGAATGGATGAGTCCTTCGGGTTGTCATGCATGCGTGATAATGCATCCGGTTTGATATTTTTTGAGCCTGGCCAGTAAGTTATATGAAAACAAAAACGGGAGAAAAACAGGGCCCAGCGGGCTTGCCAAGGCTTCAGGCGTTTAGCAGATCTCAAGTACTCTAGGTTCTTGTGGTCAGTGTATATTAATACCGGATGCACAGCTCCCTCCAACAGGTATCTCCATTCCTCCAGAGCAGTTTTAATAGCGAGGAGCTCCCGGTCGCCAACATCGTAGTTCTTCTCCGCGGAAGAAAGTTTACGGGAGAAAAACCCCACAGGATGCATTAGGTCTTTGCTGCCCCTTTGTTGTGATAGTATTGCACCCACCGCTATTTCAGAAGCGTCAACCTCCAAAATGAACGGTAGTGACGGTTCAGGATGGCTGAGGATTGGGGCCGAGGTAAACAGTTTTTTGAGATTCTCAAAGGCATCTTGGGCTGACTGGTTCCAGGAGAAACGGGCATTCTGTTTGGTCAACTGCGTGATGGGTGCAATTATGGCCGAGAATCCCCTGATAAATTTTCTATAAAAGTTTGCAAACCCGATAAACCGCTGAATTCCCTTCTTGTCTAGGGCCAGTCCAGCACAGCGGATACCTTCTGGGGATCCATTTTAATGCCTGTTGGAGAGATTATTAGTCCCAGAAATTGGATGCTTTGTTGCTCTAACTGGTATTTCTCTGCCTTTGCATAGAGTCTGTGTAAACGGAGGCGACCCAACACACTGCGGACATGTTCTCGATGCAGATCAAGAGATTCAGAAAAGATCAGGATATCATCCAGGTATGCGATCACAAACACGTCTAGAAAGTCCCTGAGAACATCGTTAATCAGGTGTTGGAAGGTCGCAGGGGCGTTGCAGAGTCCGAAGGGCATAACCAAGTATTCGTAGTGCCCGAATCGGGTCCGAAAAGCTGTTTTCCACTCATGCCCGGCCCGAATGCGGATCAGATTGTAGGCCCCTCTTAGATCGAGTTTAGTAAAGATAACCGCAGTCCTTAACTTTTGGAACAGTTCAGGTATCAAGGGTAGGGGATACCGATTTTTAACCGTAATTTTGTTCAGTTCCCGGTAATCTATACACGGGCGAAGAGTCTTGTCCTTCCTTGTGACAAAAAATATTCCGGCACCTGCTGGGGAAGTTGAGTGGCGGATGAACCCCTTAGCCAAGTTCTCATCAACATATGTTTTTAGTGCCTCTTGCTCCTTTTCCGATAAAGGGAAGATACGTCCGAATGGAATCTCGGATCCTGGCAACAACTCAATTGGGCAGTCGTAGGGGCAATGAGGTGGAAGGGAGTCTGCCCCCTTCTTACTAAAAACATCGATGAACTCATGGTAATGTTTAGGTATGGACTGGCATAGTTTCTGGTCAGTGTCAAGGCTAGGGATGAGCCGAACACCCCCCAGTTCGGTTCGCACCAGAACCTGCGAACGGACCGAAAGTTCGCACGAACTTTAGAACCCCATTGACGTCTATGGGACTCGAACGTTCGAAATCAAAAGTGCTCATTTTAAAGGCTAATTTGCATGGTATTGTCCTAAAAAGGGTTTGGGGACCCGGGTCCTACCCCAGGGGACATGTATCAATGCAAAAAAAACTTTTAAAAACGGCCGTTTTTTCGGGAGCAGTGATTTTATTGATGCTTAAAGTAAAAAAAAAAAGTAAAATATTCCTTTAAATATCGTACCTGGGGGGTGTCTATAGTATGCCTGTAAAGTGACGCGTGTTTCCTGTGTTTAGAACAGTCCCTGCACCAAATGTCATTTTTAAAGGAAAAAATCTCATTTAAAACTGCTTGCGGGTTTAATGTAATGTCAGGTCATGGCAATATGGATGAAAATCAGTGAGACAAACGGCATGGGTACCCCCTAGTCCATTACCAGGCCCTTTGGGTCTTGTATGGATATTAAGGGGAACCCCGCACCCAAATTAAAATAAGGAAAGGTGTGGGGCCACTAGGCCCTATATACTCTGAACAGCAGTATACAGGCTGTGCAAACAAGACAGGGACTGTAGGTTTGTTGTTAAGTAGAATCTGTTTGTAATTTTGAACGGGTACATTTTTAACGTGTTTAGCTCCAGCCAAAAAATCTTTTTTAAGCTTTTTGGAAAACATAGGGAAGGGTTATCACCCCTGTGACATTTGTTTTGCTGTCTTTCCTCCTCTTCAGAAGATTTCACCTCACTTTTTGTCCCAATGAAAAATGTTTTTTGAAAATTTGGGTTTTTTTGTGGAACAAGGATTGGAAAGCATCAGTGGAAAGGAGAATTTTTTTTCCCATATTAACTCTTACAGGAGAGAATTTCCCTTCCTAGGGGTAGATTTCATCTCACTTCCTGTTGTCTCCTTCCATTTGCAAGTAGGAGTCGTTTGTAAGTTAGATGTTTGAAAGTAGGGTCCTGCCCTATATACTCAGCAGAAATTTGGGCCTTAGGTGTTGCTGTGGCCACAACACTGTAAGCCCTCACAGGGCCCTGCTGTGAAATATTAGATCAAGAATTGTAATTACATGCCCCTGTTGAACAGGAGCTGAAAAATTAGGCCTTAGGCACTGGTGCTGGTGCCACAACACTGCAACCCCTCACAGACACTCTAGTTGGAACGCAGGAACGAGCCCTGCTGCAAAGTATTGTATCAAAAATTGTAATTACACGCCCCTGTTAGACAGGGGCAGAAAAATTGGGCCTTAGGCACTGGTGCTGGTGCCACAACACTGCAACCCCTCACAGACACTCTAGTTGGAACGCAGGAACGAGCCCTGCTGCAAAGTATTGCATCAAAAATTGTAATTACACGCCCCTGTTAGACAGGAGCAGAAAAATTGGGCCTTGGGCACTGGTGCTGGTGCCACAACATTGCAACCCCTCACAGACACTCTAGTTGGAATGCAGGAACGAGCCCTGCTGCAAAGTATTGCATCAAAAATTGTAATTACACGCCCCTGTTAGACAGGAGCAGAAAAATTGGGCCTTGGGCACTGGTGCTGGTGCCACAACACTGCAACCCCTCACAGACACTCTAGTTGGAATGCAGGAACGAGCCCTGCTGCAAAGTATTACATCAAAAATTGTAATTACACGCCCCTGTTAAACAGGGGCTGAAAAATTGTGCCTTAGGCACTGGTGGTGGCGCCCAGAACCAAAAATGTTCTTACAAGCTATCAGCGTGATGATTGAGGAGGAAGAGGATAATTACTCAGGGATAGTCACTCAGCATCAGCATAGGCAGTCTTTGAAGGGATCTGAGATTTCAAAAAAAATTATTCGGTTACATCAGCATCAGGTGCTTGGTAGCTGGTGGTGATCCAAGACTGATTCATTTTTATGAAAGTCAGTCGATCGACCGAGTCGGTGGACAGACACACCCTGTGATCGGTTACCACGCCTCCAGCAGCACTGAATGTGCGTTCCGAAAGAACGCTGGATGCAGGACAGGCCAGTAGCTCAATTGCATACTGTGCAAGCTCTGGCCAGTGATCCATCCTCAAGACCCAGTAACACAGAGGATTTTCGGTGGGAAAGGTGTCCAAGTCTGATCTTGCCCCTAGGTATTCCTGCACCATGTAAAACAGACGCTGGCGATGGTTGCTGGAACCGATCATACCTTGGGGCTGCGGACCAAAAAATTGTCTGAACGCATCGGTCAGACGGCCACCTTCTCCACCGCTCCTTCTTTGACTAACCGAAGCCTCAGCAACACGTTGTCCAGAAACAGGAGTTTGTAACCTCCCAGTCTCTGGGAACGCGTTGCACAGACCTTTCTGCAAGGCCTCCCAAAGATGTTTCATCCTCTGCTCCCTCTGCAATGGCAAGATAAGGTCCGCAACCTTACCCTTGTAACGTGGATCAAGGAGGGTTGCCAGCCAGTATTGGTCCTTCTTCTTGATACCACGAATACGAGGATCCTTACGCAGGCTTTGCAGGATCAGGGAGGCCATGCAGCGTAGGTTTGCTGAGGCATTCGGTCCGGAGTCCTCTGGGTCACTAAGGACGACATGGTCCGCAGCCACCTCCTCCCAGCCACGTACAAGTCCATGTGTTTCTTGGGACTGATCCCTTAAAGACTGCTGCTGATGCTGAGTGCCAGACTCCACCTCCATACTGACACAATCTTCCTCCTCCTCCTCCTCCTCCTCGTCCTCTTCCTGTGTGATCAGCGGGCACGCAGGAACACTGTCTGGATAAAGGGGGCCTTGAGAGCTAAGGAAGTCCTCCTCTTCCTGCCTCTGTTCTGCCTCAAGTGCCCTGTCCATTATTCCACGCAGCGTGTGCTCCAACAGGTGGACAAGAGGGACAGTGTCACTGATGCATGCACTGTCACTGCTCACCATCCTCGTGGCCTCCTCAAATGGTGACAGGACAGTGCATGCATCCCTGATCATGGCCCACTGGCGTGGGGAAAAAACAAGCTCCCCTGACCCTGTCCTGGTGCCATAGTCGCACAGGTACTCATTGATGGCCCTCTGCTGCGTCTGCTGCTGTGACATGCCCACCATGCACCTGGTGGGCATGTCACAGATTAGGCGGTTCTTGGGCAGGTTAAACTCCTTTTGGAGGTCCGTCAGCCGAGCACTGGCATTATATGACCGGCGGAAATGCACACAGACTTTTCTGGCCTGCCTCAGGACATCCTGTAAGCCCGGGTACCTGCCCAAGAACCGCTGCACCACCAAGTTAAGGACGTGAGCCAAACAGGGCACATGGGTCATTTGTCCCTGTCGGAGGGCAGAGAGGAGGTTGGTGCCATTGTCGCAAACCACCATTCCTGCCTTAAGTTGGCGTGGCGTCAACCACCTCTGAACCTGCCCCTGCAGAGCTGACAGAACCTCTGCCCCAGTGTGGCTCCTGTCCCCCAAGCACACCAGCTCAAGCACCGCATGGCATCTTTTGGCCTGCATACTTGCGTAGCCCCTTGAACGACTACGGAGCACCGCTGGTTCCGAGGAAGAGGCCATGGAGGAAGAAGAAGAGGAGGGGGTGGAGGAGAGAGGTGTGTCACAATCATTAGCATTTTGGAGGCGTGGTGGCGGAACAACCTCCAACACTACTGCACCTTGTCCTGCATCCTTCCCAGCTGCCAGCAGAGTCACTCAATGCGCCATGAAACTTAGGTAACGTCCCTGTCCATGCCTGCTGGACCATGAGTCAGCGGTAATATGCACCTTACCGCCCTGTCCAGCGAGGCATGGACATTGCCTTCCACATGCCGGTAGAGAGCCGGAATCGCCTTCCGTGAGAAAAAGTGGCGTTTGGGTACCTGCCACTGAGGAACCGCACATTCCACAAACTCACGGAAGGGGGCAGAGTCTACCAACTGAAAAGGCAGCAGTTGAAGTGCTAGCAATTTTGCCAAGCTAGCATTCAACCGCTGGGCATGTGGATGGCTGGGAGCAAACTTCTTTCGGCAGTGCAGCAGCTAGGGCAGGGAAATTTGCCTGGTACAATCTGACGTCGGTGTACCAAAAGCAGATTGCCCACAAGTACTTGGCTGTGACACACCTAATTCTACACCTTCATTCCTCTCAGTGCAGGTCTCAGAGAGGACTGAAGGTCTAGTGGGGTTGGAAATCTCAGCTGATGAGGAGCAAGGAGAGGTCCTCTTTGTTCTTTGGTGTGGGTCTTTTAGATACGCTTGCCAACGAACTGCATGGCAGGTCAACATATGTCTGGTCAAGCATGTGGTACCCAAGCGGGAGATGTTTTGGCCACGTGAGATACGCTTGAGACATATGTTGCAAATAGCAGCGGTGCGATCTGATGCACTCGTCTCAAAAAAGGCCCACACCAAAGAACTTTTTGAATAACGCGCAGAGACTGCAGCGCCCTGCACATGTGATGCAGTCAATGTGCTGCCCTTAGGCTGGCCCCTGGAGGGCATCCTGCCTCGTTGGTGATGTGCCGCCTCCTCCTCCTCCTCCTCTCTCCTATCAGGCACCCGCGTTGAGTCAGTGACCTCATCATCCCCTCCCTCCTCATCACTGGAGCAAACCTGGCAGTATGCTGCAGCAGGGGGAGCATGACTGCCAGATTGCTGTCCTTCTTGGGCACCCCCTCTGTCCGTGCTCATGTTACTGCCTTCATCGAGCTCAGTATCATCATCAGAGCCTTCCAAACGCTGGGCATCCTCCTGGAGCATGTACCCAACACTGTGGTCAAACAGTTCGAGGGACTCCTCAGGAGGACATGGTGGAGCTAGGGAAGGAGTCACTGATGACATTGAGCCAAGGGAAGAGGCCGCTGCTTTGCCAGACAAAGCACTCTGGGCATGGGTGAGAGAGGATGAGGAGGATGAGGACGGCTTGGTCATCCACTCGACCAAGTCTTCCGCATGTTGCGGCTCAACACGGCCAGCTGCCGAAAAAAAGGCCAAGCGTGTCCCATGGCCACGTGCTGATGAGGATGCACCGTCTCCATGACCAGCACTAGACACAGAGCCTGCTTGCCCTCTCTTATTGGCTTGTGACTGTCTGCCTCTCCTTCTTGGCCTTCCAGACATACTAATGGCCTGTAGCTGCACTAAGCTGGGATATATATATATATATATATATATATACTGCAGCTAGCAAAATCAACTGCCTGCCTGTAGTATGAGAACACCACCAACCTTCTACAGGTAGCTTTAGCTGAACACTGTGAGGTGGACGCACCCCACTAATTTGTAGGTTTAGCTGAACACTGTGAGCAGGACGCACTGCACTAACTGTAAATAGTCTAGCTGCCTGACCGTGGTACTAATAGGATCAAAAGAACACCAGTAATTTTCTTCAGGTAGCTTTATATACTGTAACAAGACAAGCCTGCCTGTCAGTAGGAAGATAACAGGAACGGATCTAGCTGAACACTGTGAGCAGGACGCACTGCACTAACTGTAAATAGTCTAGCTGCCTGACCGTGGTACTAATAGGATCAAAAGAACACCAGTAATTTTCTTTAGGTAGCTGTAAATACTTTAACAAGACAAGCCTGCCTGTCAGTAGCAAGATAACAGGAACGGATCTAGCTGAACACTGTGAGCAGGACGCACTGCACTAAATGTAAATAGTCTAGCTGCCTGACCGTGGTACTAATAGGATCAAAAGAACACCAGTAATTTTCTTCAGGTGGCTTTATATACTGTAACAAGACAAGCCTGCCTGTCAGTAGGAAGATAACAGGAACGGATCTAGCTAAACACTGTGAGCAGGACGCACTGCACTAACTGTAAATAGTCTAGCTGCCTGACCGTGGTACTAATAGGATCAAAAGAACACCAGTAATTTTCTTCAGGTAGCTTTATATACTGTAACAAGACAAGCCTGCCTGTCAGTAGGAAGATAACAGGAACGGATCTAGCTGAACACTGTGAGCAGGACGCACTGCACTAAATGTAAATAGTCTAGCTGCCTGACCGTGGTACTAATAGGATCAAAAGAACACCAGTAATTTTCTTCAGGTAGCTTTATATACTGTAACAAGACAAGCCTGCCTGTCAGTAGGAAGATAACAGGAACGGATCTAGCTGAACACTGTGAGCAGGACGCACTGCACTAACTGTAAATAGTCTAGCTGCCTGACTGTGGTACTAATAGGATCAAAAGAACACCAGTAATTTTCTTCAGGTAGCTTTATATACTGTAACAAGACAAGCCTGCCTGTCAGTAGGAAGATAACAGGAATGGATCTAGCTGAACACTGTGAGCAGGACGCACTGCACTAAATGTAAATAGTCTAGCTGCCTGACCGTGGTACTAATAGGATCAAAAGAACACCAGTAATTTTCTTCAGGTAGCTTTATATACTGTAACAAGACAAGCCTGTCTGTCAGTAGGAAGATAACAGGAACGGATCTAGCTGAACACTGTGAGCAGGACGCACTGTACTAAATGTAAATAGTCTAGCTGCCTGACCGTGGTACTAATAGGATCAAAAGAACACCAGTAATTTTCTTTAGGTAGCTGTAAATACTTTAACAAGACAAGCCTGCCTGTCAGTAGGAAGATAACAGGAACGGATCTAGCTGAACACTGTGAGCAGGACGCACTGCACTAAATGTAAATAGTCTAGCTGCCTGACCGTGGTACTAATAGGATCAAAAGAACACCAGTAATTTTCTTCAGGTAGCTTTATATACTGTAAGAAGACAAGCCTGCCTGTCAGTAGGAAGATAACAGGAACGGATCTAGCTGAACACTGTGAGCAGGACGCACTGCACTAAATGTAAATAGTCTGGCTGCCTGACCGTGGTACTAATAGGATCAAAAGAACACCAGTAATTTTCTTCAGGTAGCTTTATATACTGTAACAAGACAAGCCTGCCTGTCAGTAGGAAGATAACAGGAATGGATCTAGCTGAACACTGTGAGCAGGACGCACTGCACTAACTGTAAATAGTTTAGCTGCCTGACCGTGGTACTAATAGGATCAAAAGAACACCAGTAATTTTCTTTAGGTAGCTGTAAATACTGTAACAAGACAAGCCTGCCTGTCAGTAGGAAGATAACAGGAACGGATCTAGCTGAACACTGTGAGCAGGACGCACTGCACTAAATGTAAATAGTCTAGAAGATAACAGGAACGGATCTAGCTAAACTGAATACAGTATATATATATATATGCAACACCTGGGATGCATATATATACACAATACACTTTAAGTGCAGCTAACTGACTGACTGTCCTGTCTAATCTAGCTAACTCAAATGAAATGACACTGTCTCTCTCTAAGCACACCGGAACACACTGCACAGGGCCGCCGTGCAGGCGGCCTTATATAGTGTGGGGCGTGTCCTAAATCCTCTGAGCCATAATTGGCCAAAGCCTCCTTGGCTTTGGCCAATTACGGCTCTCTGTTCAGGCGGCGCTGTGATTGGCCAAGCATGCGGGTCATAGTGCATGCTTGGCGAATCATCAGCAAGCAATGCACTGCGATGCCGCAGTGAATTATGGGCCGTGACGCGCCACACGAATTTGGCGCGAACGGCCCATATCGTTCGCAATTCGGCGAACGACCGAACAGCCGATGTTCGAGTCGAACATGGGTTCGGCTCGAACACGAAGCTCATCCCTAGTCAAGGCATAGCAGAGTAGCTGAAGAGTCGGGGTCTCCCACCAGACAGTGTTCCTGACAGTAGCATGATACAAATTTTACTTCTCCAGAGACCCAGTTCATGTGCGGATTGTGGGCTTGAAGCCAGGGAATGCCCAAGATAATTGGAAAAAGAGGAGATGTAATGGCATCAAGGGTCAGCAGTTCCTTATGTTGAGAAGAAGTAGTAGCAGGCAAGGGAAGAGTTTCCTGAATTACTTGTCCAGATCTAATGCGGGAGCCATCAGCTAAGAAAACAGAAAGTCCATGGGTTTTAGTTCGTAATGGGATTTTATGTTGGCTGGCAAAGGTCAAGTCAATAAAGCAGCTGCAAGCTCCCGAGTCAATGATGGCGTTGACTGGAATTATCTCTTCCTGGAGCTGTAACGAGAGAGGAATGGCAAGGTGGGTAGAGTTGGCAGACAAAGCAGAGAGATTGGTAGACATAGAGGATGAGCACTTACTTATCTTGACTGGGCAATTATGGACATAGTGACCAGTTCCACCGCAATAGAGGCATAGGTTAAGTTGATGACGACGTGCTCGTTCTTCAGGGGACAAGGCAGGTCGCATCAGTCCTAGCTGCATGGGTTCCGAAGTGTCGGGCGTGGTGTTGACTGGATTCATACTGGGTGAAGGTAAGTAACGTGCTGCAGGAACCGGAGTTCGTGCTGTCATCCAGGCCGGGCGGGTTTGCTGGGCAGAGCGTTCAGATCGACGTTCTCGAAGACGACGATCAATCTGGATTGCCAAGGAAATCAATGCTTCAAGAGTGTCTGGTATGCCAACTCGAGCAAGTTCATCTTTTAGCCCTTCAGATAGGCCCATGCGGAACTGATGACGCAGAGCCGCGTCGTTCCACTGCATGTCTGCGCTCCAGCGTCTGAAGTCAGTGACATAGTCCTCAGCTGGTCTGCGGCCTTGCTGGAGCGTGAACAGGGCTGACTCAGCTGTGGCAGTCCGCTGAGGGTCCTCATAGAGTTGAGCCATGGCTTCAAAAAAGGAGGGTAACGATTGGGTTAAGGCTGAGCCCCCCTACAGTAAACAGTGAGCCCAGGTCTGGGGTTCCCCTTGTAGGAGGGAAATCACAAACCCCACTTTGGTAGCTTCCAGTGAAAAGGTTCGGGGTTGTAGAGCAAAGAAGAGTTGGCAAGCATTGCGAAAGCCCCGAAACTTGGTCCGATTCCCCGGAAAACCTTTCTGGGATGGGGACCCTTGGTTCAGGTGGGAGCGTCACCACGGAGGGAGCATGAACAGGCGGTGTTGGAGCTGCGGCTAAGGAGGAAGCCATGGGACTAGGGCCAGCGAGATTCTGAACTTGTCCCTCAAGTCTGGTATAATTGTCCTGAAGGGCTTGCACCGCTTGAGTGAGGGCCGCAAGGTGCGTGCAGATCTCCTTCATCGGGGAGGTTCTCTCCTGCAGGCTCAGTCATGGCTGTTTCGTACTGTTAGGTACCTGGTAGTGAGCCTGACTTGTAGGAGAAGACCTCTCATACAACGCTGGTTCAAGAGCCACTGGAGTGGGGACAGTGGTCTCGAGAGCACAGTGGGGTAGGAGTGCCTGCTTGAGATGAAGGCTCTGATGCTGGAGCAGAGTAGAGATCCCTCCAGGGATGGCTGGACTGCAGGTAAGGTGATGACAGGAAGCAGCAGGCTGCAGCACTGAAGATGCAGATGCAGAAGTCACTGGAGCTGGAGCTGAGGGTGCAACAGCACAGCAGACAAACGGCAGGCACAGGCAAGGTCAAACAGTCCAGGTCAGCAGGTAGCAAGGCGGTTAATACAGTAGGCAGAGGCAGAGTCGGTAGGCAGGCAGAGGTCGGCAACGGTATTGGTAGATGCAGTAGCAAAATCAGGCAGGCCAGGTCGGATTGGAGAAGGAGGAATGGTCAGACAAGCCGGGTCAATAGGTAATCAATCAATCAGGTACAGGTTAAGCAGATCCACAGAGCTGAGACGAAACAGCAGCGCATTCCTGCAACAGGAGAACTTTTATGCACCTCTTGGCGCCAAAACGGCGCTAATGCGAACGCGCGCGCCCGTGCGCCGCGCCGATGCACGGCAACAGCTGGAGATTGCTGAATTGCCTGAGCAGCAGCGCGTCGGCGTACGCACATGCGCCGGTCTGGCGCTGACAGGTCCCTGACAGCTTGGTTGTATTAACCAGATAGAAACCCTTTTAAAACCATGGAATTGTAAGGATCAGCCTGTGTGATGTTTGGGAATAGGAAACAGATATGTAATGGATTAATGACAGATCCAATTCAAACTCTGGATAATACCAAAACACTGTTACCCATAAATGCAGTAACATTGACAGAGAAACTCCAGAAATATGACATTAGACCATGTTGCTATCCAACAGTGTCCCATAGACTTTAACTCGAACATCGGGCTCATCCCTACTTACAAATAATTTTTTCTATTTGTTTGGGTTGGCGTGTGAAACCAGTCATGAAAGCGAGTCCAAAGTCCCTTTCATTTACTTTTTTCTTCTTAAAAAGATCCTCTCTTCATATCTCTTACTGCTAACCTTTAGAATTATAACCTTTTTCTTCAAATCTATCAGATAAAATCTTGGCCTGTATTTCATAATCCTCTTTTGTGGTGCAAATGGGTTTTACTCTCATAAATTGGCTTTTGGGAATTGCACCTAACCATCTTGGATGGTGGCAACTTCCCAGTGGAATGTAGCCATTCCTGTCCCCTTCCTTAAAATAAGTTTTGGTAAACAATTGGTGATCCTCCTTAAAAATTAGAAGATCCAAAAAATTAATGCTTTGCTGGTCGAATATTGCTGTGAATGAAATTCCATATCTGTTATTCCCAATTTCATCTAAAAATTGGAAAAAGGAATTTATTGTTATTTATTTTTATTTTCATTTTCATTTTTATTTTTTATTTTTTATTTATTTTTTTCCTTTTTGATTTTCAATTTTATTTTTATTTTCATTTTCATTTTGTTTTCATTTTATTTTCATTTTCATTTTTATTTTTATTTTATTTTTATTTTCATTTTACTTTTATTTTTATTTATTTTTCTTTTTAATCTTGATTTTTATTTATTTTTATTTTTATTTTATTTTATTTTTATTTTTGGTTTTCATTTTCACATTTTTTTTTAATTTCTATTTCTATTTTTATAAATTTTTTTAAAATCTGCAATTATTGAGTGAATTAATATTAAATTTTAAATTGTAATGTTTTTATTAAAGAGATTGCTTGTATACATTTGTGATAGGGATTTGCCATGATGTAATGTTCTTACTTGAATTGACCTCAGTTGGAACAATTAGCACTATAGGAATCATGTAAGGAACCTATATCCAACCAATATCATGGCCGCCAGTCTCCCTCATGGAAATCAATCATGTGGTAGAGGAATGAGAAAATGAGAGCTGTGTGCAGGTCTGAGCATGCTCAGTTGTGCTGGCACCTAGTTGTACAAAAACGGGGAATTTATCTCTTTTCAGACTTTTAAAGATATTTCAGTGTAGAAATCATTTTTTCACACTGTTTAAAAGCAGATTATCATTAAACAGTATACTGCATATTTCAGTACCATTTAGGCAATTATATCATGCTCTAAAAATTGTTTCCATGTGCACTACCCCAGGTTTCAGCAGAGTAATAGGGCGTACACACGGTCGGACTTTGTTCGGACATTCCGACAACAAAATCCTAGGATTTTTTCCGACGGATGTTGGCTCAAACTTGTTTTGCCTACACACGGTCGCACAAAGTTGTCGGAATTTCCGATCGCCAACCACGCGGTCACGTACACCCGTACGACGAGACTAGAAAAGGCCGGTTCGGAACCAAGCGCGGCACTCTTTGGGCTCCTTTTGCTAATCCCGTGTTAGTAAAACTTTGGTGAGAGACGATTTGCGCTTTTTCAGACTCGTGGCTTTCAGATCGTTTTCTGCCGTTCAGTTTGTGCTTGTGGGTTTGTATCTGCTCTTCAGTGCGTGCAAGCAAGTTCCGCGTGACTTTAGGTAGTCATTGTATTCTTGTTCGTTCGTTACTGTTTTTCAGGTCGCTCTTCACAGGCCTTGCTGTTCTTCAGTGCGTTCTGTTACTTCGTTCTGAGCAGCCGACCGTTTTCTAGCCATGTTTCGTATGCGTACTCCTCGTAGAGTTCGTGCTGTGCGGGGGCTTGGTGTTGGGGTCCTGACCTTGACACAAGTCCAGTCCATGAACAGGGTGGGGAGGAGTTCATGGACCAAGAATTGGTTGCTTCAGCGTGACCAGTTCTCTCATATGCCTTTGCTCCGTGAGATCCATGAGAATAATCCTGATGATTTCAGGAACTTTCTCAGGATGACAGACCCCGTGTTTCACCATTTGTTGGCTTCGCTGACCCCCTATATCAGCAGGCAGGATACCTGCATGAGGCAAGCCATCACTCCGGAGCAGAGGTTGGTCGCTACCCTGCGGTATTTGGCCACAGGGAGAAGTCTGCAGGACTTGAAGTTCTCGACAGGCATCTCCCCCCAGGCTCTGGGGATCATTATCCCAGAGACCTGTTCTGCCATCATCCAGGTCCTGCAGAAGGAGTATATGAAGGTAAGATTTTTATCCTTTAATATCACATTTTATTGTATTGAATGTTTGCTAATATATTGTATTTCTTTCCTCATTCCCTAATTACCATGATTGGAATATGCTGTGAATGTCCCCTTTGTCCTCATGCATGCTGGATTTTTATGTACCGTATATACTCGAGTATAAGTTGTTCCGAGTACAAGTCGAGGCCCTAATTTACCACAAAAAAAATGGGAAAAACTTAGTGACCCGAGTATAAGACGAGGGTGAGAAATGCACAGCTACTGTAAGTGGAAAAGAGGGTCAACAATGCCAATTTGCAGCATCACTGTTCGCATTTGCATGCCTCACTGTGCCCATTTGCAGCCATAGGTCCCCTGAACTTCAAACTCGGTAGTTAAGGGTTCCTAGATGCCCCCTAGCTGCAGCCAAAATTTGGGGTCTCTGAACCCAAAGGGTCCCGAAATGACATTGCTGCAGATGGACACAGTTGACTGAATGTGGGGCCCCATATCTCGGGGCCACTTAGTGCTAAGAACCCCAAATTTAGTATGCAAACCCAGTGGAACTAGCACCATAACATTTCCAAAGCTGGGGTTTTTGGCACCAAGTGGCTCCGAGATACAGGGCCCCAAAAATCAGTTCAGAAAATGTCAAGCTCTTTTTTGCAGCAGAGAATGACATTTTCTGAACCGGTTTTGGGGCCCTGTATCTCAGGGCCACTTGGTGCTACGAACCCCAGCTTTGGATAAGTTATGGAACCAGTTCCACTGGGTTTGCACACCACATTTGGGGTTCCTAGCAATAAGTGGCCCTGAGATATGGGGCCCCAAAATGGGTTCAGAAAATGTCAAGCTCTTTTCTGCAGCAGAGAATGACATTTTCCGAACCGATTTTGGGACCCCGTATCTCGGGGCCACTTAGTGCTAGGAACTTTATCTTGGGATATGTTGTGAAACCAGTTCCACTGGGTTTGCACACCAAATTTGGGGTTCCTAGCACTAAGTGGCCCTGAGATACGGGGCCCCAAAATCAGTTCGGAAAATGAAATTTTTTGCTGCAAAAAAATGTGCTGAAAAATTCGACTTATACTCGAGTATATATGGTAATTATTATTTTAGGTCCTTCATACAGATTGGCCTTAATAACCTCCCCAGCATGGTGTCTCCTGGCCTATATTCACCTCATGTAGTCACTTAACAATGTATTTTATCAGCTCCATAGTAGTGCTTTACCCCAAACACCCCCTAAAATGTTTGGAAATGTTATTTTTTATTTAAATTCAGGCAGAGTGGCAGAGGCTTTTTTTGTGGTGTCCCCAAATAATTTTTAGTAACCCTCCCTCCCCCAACTGCTAAGTCAGCTGATCCCAATTCTCTATCTATCCTCAATCATCTATCTGCTGACTTTGCCAAACCCATACACACTATACCCATCTCTTTAGTGCTCTGATTTATGGATGAATTACCCAAAGCATGTAGTGCAAGGGCCTGCCTGTATACTTTCAAATGGTACTGTTTAAAGTTTTTGTATCCTATTATTATCTTGATAGGTAATAGCATAATATCCAAATGTCCTCAAATGTGTACAATGTGTATTTATATCTTTGTATTATGACACTTCTTACCTGTCCAGTGGGCTGCCAATAGTGTAACTAAGGAGGGTCTGTTCCAAGTAATACCCATTATTTAGGCATTCATCTCTCAATGAAGTGAAGAGGGTTACCTGTCCAAGATTTCCACACACCCCCTATAATGTTAGAAATGGCCCATGAGAGGGGGGAGGGGGAATATGATAGGTGTACCTTATACTTTGGTGTTGTTAAATTCCCCTTAATAAATGCTATCTGGAGGTTGCCCCATAATGTTTGTGTATAATCTGCTTGCCATGTTTCTGTGAAAAAAATAGTAATGTTTATTGTTTTTTCCTCAACAGTTTCCTTCCACGCCACAGGAATGGCAGACTGTGGCCTCCCACTTTGCCCAGCGGTGGGACTTTCCTAACTGCGGAGGGGCAATTGATGGGAAACACGTCCACATCATCCCACCACCCAACTCGGGGTCGTACTATTATAATTACAAGGGGTTTAATAGTATAGTGATGTTGGCGGTGGTGTCGGCTAATTACGACTTCTTGTATGTGGACGTGGGAAAGAATGGCCGGATGTCCGATGGTGGAGTCATCGCCCAAACGGAGTTCTACAGGCGTCTCCAGAATGGCAGCTTGGACTTGCCAGCTCCAGAGGACAATGTGGAAGGACTCCCATTCGTGTTCGTTGCTGATGATGCGTTTGCGCTGGGGGACCACCTGATGCGGCCATTCCCGATGAGGACCCTCACCTCGGAACAGAGGGTTTTTAATTACCGGCTGGCTAGAGCCCGAAGAGTGGTGGAGAACACATTTGGAATCCTGGCAAGCCGGTTCCGACTATTTCTGACACCCATCCATATGGCGGAGTATAAACTAAACCATATTATACTGGCGTGCTGTGTTCTCCATAATTTTTTAAGGAAACATTCGGCCAACTATGCTGGCTCAGTTGGGCCTGAGGCCGGAATCCTACATCAAACCACACTGACGGCGCTTGAAAGTGGCCGTCCTGGCTTGCCCTCCCTGAGTGACGTGATGTCCGGTTACGCTACCTGGAGTTCTTTGCGGGTAGGGGGGCTATCAATATGCCAGACAATATGTGAAGCCTTTTTATAATAAAAAAAAAAAGAAATTCTTTGTGGACATTTACTGCTTGTGTTTGTTTTAGCTGACCCTGACATAAATGTTTTGAGTGCAGAAAATGTCTTGATTGGGCAACCTTATACAAAGCACTGTTGGCTGTTATTTCCTAAATGCAAAAACACATTTCACTACAAGTGCACTTGCAACTGCACTGAAACTGCACTTGTAGTGCAAAGAGGATTTGCCCTTAGGAAATAACCCCCATTTTTGCATAAAACAGCTATTACATCACCCCAAAAGTGTTGTAGTGTTGAGACAATAATCCTAACATTCTTGAGTAAGCCACTTTTTTATACCTGCACAATCACAATCACATGTGCATTTACCAAAGGTTTTTAAAACAAACCAACATGTTTGTTGTATAACAAATTTTGTCCATTTCAGATAAAACAGGACTGTGTAAAACCAACAAGAAAGCCAAAAAACTTGAACTTACAAAGTTCACATTAGGTAAAACCTGAAGGCTATATCAGACATCAGTATTTAGGAACTGGGTTTGATATAGCGTTCAGATGGGGGGAAATCACCCCTGGAAAAGCCAAATTTGGAAGATGCACACCAATTTACGAATGTCAACATGTGCTATCTGCCATCAGGGGGGATCAAGGGACGTGTTTTGGGGGAGCAAGCCCTTCCTCAACGCTACTTTATAATTAAGGAAGGGGTTGCACCCCCAAAACGCGTACATTGATCTCCCGTGATGGCAGATAGCACATGTTGACACACTGTGTGCATCCTCCAAATTTGGCTTTTCAAAACATTGAAAAAAGATTTTAAAAATTGGAACACAATCCCAAAAATATATTTTGTGGGGTTTTAAATTCGCCCCAAAACATCAATGATGTTATTATTTTTTTTAATAACATCATTGATTTTTTGCTGTATGTTGTGCAATTCGAGATTACATCCCATGATCTCCCCAATCAGGATCTGGGCACTTTCTGAAGTAAAGCGTTCTGGATCCACAACCTCACGATCACCTAAAAAGAGAGAAACAAAACAAAAACAGGTATCAAAAATCTGCCACCATCTATCTCTTTTACCTGAGTCTGTGGTCGCAGACACTCACCTGTTGTGGTGCCAATCTCCACCACATCTTCTTCTTCCTCCTGCTCTTCTTCGTGACTGCTGAGGCGCAATGGGCTTAGGTCCCACTTAACGTAACACCAAGGGATAAAATCCCCCACCACCCTTGCCCTTCATTCCATTAAACACGACACTTACAACCATTAGGTTGGAAAGGGCAAGGCCACAGCTTTATTAAATTCCAACACATAACATGTGAACATATTTAACCAGTACCAGTCACAGTCGTACTGTGAGCACTTAACCAAAAGAGGGAAGTGGTGAACATATTTAACCAGTACCAGTCACAGTCGTACTGTGAGCACTTAACCAAAAGAGGGAAGTGGGGCCTGTCCTTACCATAAGTGCTGGACAGACAGCCTATTTCCAATTTTCCATCAAGGGCATAGCCCATTACAGCAACTTTAACTGCTGGCAAGGTCAAGAAAACCGCAGCAAGCTGTGACATACCAAACATAGGAAAAAAGGGGCGGGAGGGTGGGCAGCTTTTCCAACGACTCTTCCGAAAGACCCAGAATTCCCTGGGGCACACGATTTCCTGAGCTCAGGCCCATCCCATCCCCATGTCCCAACCAATTGTTCCCCTTGTCACACACCTAGCCATGCCCCCATCAGTCAAGGCTCTCTTTCCCTAGGGGGCTCAAGAGGCCTTCATGACTGCTGAGGCGCAATGGGCTTAGGTCCCACTTAACGTAACACCAAGGGATAAAATCCCCCACCACCCTTGCCCTTCATTCCATTAAACACGACACTTACAACCATTAGGTTGGAAAGGGCAAGGCCACAGCTTTATTAAATTCCAACACATAACATGTGAACATATTTAACCAGTACCAGTCACAGTCGTACTGTGAGCACTTAACCAAAAGAGGGAAGTGGTGAACATATTTAACCAGTACCAGTCACAGTCGTACTGTGAGCACTTAACCAAAAGAGGGAAGTGGGGCCTGTCCTTACCATAAGTGCTGGACAGACAGCCTATTTCCAATTTTCCATCAAGGGCATAGCCCATTACAGCAACTTTAACTGCTGGCAAGGTCAAGAAAACCGCCAAACGCCCGTCAGTTATCAAACTGACGAGCGCCCCACCGCAGCCAGCACCTGTTCGCAGCAGGCCAAGATTGAATATATCAAAACCCAATGTCATTAAGGTGATCACCATCTGGTCTCAACAGATCATCATTATTACCCTCCAGATCCTTGTGACTGATGACGAACCCCCCCCCCATTTGCTGAACAAACTTGACGACCTGAGCGTACACCTTCTGACGGATGCGTTCTAGCCGGGGGGGGGGGGGGGGCAGGTAATTCCCTTGCCCACAGCAGGCGAGGCATAATTTCTGACCAGATGGGCACCAAATTGGTGTAAACTGCATAGCATTGAGCACAGATCATAGCAGAGATCAAGTCACAGAACGTGTATAACCCACATAATTCCCCCCAATGTGAAGAATCAAGATGATGGGGCCAGACATGTGGGACCGAATGCATAAACACTCTGGAAGGACCCGAGGCCAGCGTAAACCGTGAAGCCCAAGCCAGCGGATTTGGCCGAGATCATAGGTAAAAACCCCCAATTCTTCCCGTAGCTCCGAACCTCCGCCCAGTAAATGAAGGAATCTCCCCTGATCCAGAAGAGAAGGGTCTCAAACGGGGAAACAAACGGACGGCAACAAGGAAAGAATACCAGAGAGAATAGGGAGGGAAACCGGATGCCAGGAATCGGGGGAATAAGTCGCACACCTCCAACCCCTAAGGACCCGACGGGTCGGAAACGCTTTTGTGATGTCCTCCCACCCAAGGAGCTGAAACCAAGAAGGACAAAGAAGGCATGGCCGACAAAACCGTGGCAACCTGAAGAACCTCTTGTACTAAATAAACAAGGTAAGAAATGGAAACCCGAAGAACCTTTTGTAGTAAATAAACAATGTAAGAAAATAAAGCCACACGCATTACCTGTGAAGACGAGATGGAAATCTGACATCCCGACGCCTGAACCCATTTGTCCCACACGCGGCAGTACGACGCCCATGTTCGAAGGAAAGGCGACACCCCGAGGACTGGCAAACCTCGAAAACGAGGTTCCACAAGTAGGCCGGACAGGGGAGGCCCTCCGGGGAAGCCGACGGGGCGAGGGCGCAGAAATGATGGGGCTTTGAACGAGAGTTAGCATCGGCAATATCATTAGCAGTTCCAGGGACATGCCTAGCCCTAAAGCAAACGTTTAACTGCAGGCACTTTAAAACCAAAAACGCAGAAACGACATGACCAGAGGGGATCTGGCAGACTGTTGATTGACCACCTGCACCACGCTCATGTTATCAGACCAGAAAAAACCCACCTATCGATTGCACAACCGCTCGCCCCACAGATCAATGGCGACAATAATCGGAAAGCGCTCCAGCCATGTGAGGTTGCACAAAAGATCCATGCGGGCCCATGAGGCCGGCCAACATTCAGCAGACCACTCCCCTTGGAAAAAGCACCGAAAACCACAGAAGGCTGCTGCGTCAGTGTATAGCTCCAGCTGTGAGTTCAGTACCACCTCCAGCAACCAACATGACCGGCCGTTGTAGGACTGGAGGAAGGACAGCCACATCCCCTAAGTCAATGGGCTTGATGATACGAATATAATGGTGGGGGGGGCAGCCACACCCTTTGTGGCCCATGCCAGACGTCTACAGAAAGCCCATCCAATGCGCGTGACGCAGCAGGTAAAGACCAATTGACCCAGCAAAGACTGAAGTTGTTTCAACTGCAGATTTTT